>JANPWX010019240.1:284478-381299 GCA_024734555.1 Trochalopteron elliotii
GGCCTGGCTGCCCGCGGAGGCCGCGCACGGTAACGGGACCCCGCTGCTGGGGCCGGGTCGCGGCCCTGGGAAAGGGGGTGGAGCGGGTCCTGAGGGAACAGAAGCTGTCGCTGTGTTGCGCGGCGGTCCCGGCAGCAGTGTGTCTGTGTGCCTGTGTGTGTGGGTTTGGTTTAGAAACCACGAGATGTCTTTTTTCACACTCAGAATTTACATTTCCACAGTGAAGTCTTCTGGTCCTTAAGCCTCTTTAAAACTGGTTTTGATTGTTAAGGTAAAGTTTCCCAGTGTTTGGAGATGGATGGGACGAAGGTTTGATTTGGAATAACAATATCACACCAATCACAGTTTGTTGTGTTTGTATTTTCGGCAGTAATAGTGATTTTCTGTACAGCATTAAAGTTCGGTCTTTGACTTAAACCGCCTTAGTAGTGGTGGGAATGCCCTCAGGCATTTTTCTTTTCTCTCTTTTTTTAACTTAGTTGGCACAATGACTGACTTTGAAAAGAGCCTGCACCAGGATATGGTTTCCCAGCTGCATGACTTGGCTGCTGCCGGGGACGCAGCCAGGCTGAAGGCGCTGCTCCGGCGCTCCCCGTCGCTGGTCAATGCGGCCGCAGGGAACGGCTGGACAGCCCTCATGTACGGCGCCAGAAATGGACACCTCGAGGTTGTGCAGGCTCTTCTTCAAGAAGGGTAAACTGTTTAGTAGACCCCATTCAAGAGCTCTGTTTTGCACCTCCCTTTTTGCCCCTATCAGTTTTGTCTCAGAAGTAGTGGCAGAATCAGTAGTGTCTCAGATAGTGGCAGAATTTTCAGGGCTAAAACTCGGGAAAATGTATTCTGTGTCAGTTGATAACTGGGTTCTGCTGTTGCATCATGCTTTTCATATTTGCTAAGAAAGTCTAAAAGTTATAAACATCTCTAAAGTTACTCCTTTGATATTCAAGGTTATGTTGTCACTTTTCACCGAGGCCAACAGAATAGAACAAAGTTTGCACCCTAATTCCAGCCACTGTACGGAATATAAATTGAGTGTGTTTGATTGTTCACTTAAATTTTTTTCCCTAAACTTGATTTGTAATCCAGTTGAATCTTTGTTAGTGTAGAATGTTTGCTGACTCTTCAGTAGGACATGACAGTCACCTTTTCCAAAGTTACTTCAAATGGAAAATGTTTTAAAACTAAGATAGGATCAAATGTGGTTTAACTGAGTTTAATGTTAATCAAGCCCAAGCTGTTCCTTTCTGAACTCCTAATTACAGAAAAAAGCAACTTTAGTTCATTCTGTAGTTAATGAGTAACTTCAGCCATAGCATTCTGCAGCCTCCTCCAGTAATCATCCCACCCGTTTTTGATGTATTTTTTTTTAGTCATACCCAAGACCTGTAGGCTCTGATAGGGCTCAGTCTGGGGCATTAGATGAACCACTGCTTTCTACCGTGATCAGTACATTCCAGTATGTAGAGGAGTATCTCAGTGCCAGATTTTGTGTATTGAGGAATCTTTTGAGGTGCTGGGGATTTTTTCAGTTGGTAAATAGGAAAACAGTTTTTAAAGTTATGCTTTTCATCTAAAAAAAAAGTGAGTATTGCTTTTAAATGTCCTTTTCATGGTTGAAATATAGTTTGTGAGATGATGCTGTGGCCTCATCAGTCTCCTGTTAGTTAATTCTTAATATAATTGTTTTGACAATTACAGTTGCTGGTTATATAAATATATTTGTCTATGAAGGTAATATTTCATAACATTACAGAGAATAATTCTAGAAATCTAGTCAGTTGGCTTTTAGCACAGAATTGTAGAATCATAGAATATCCTAAGTTGAAAGGGACCCACAAGGATTAAGTCCAGCTCATAGTCCTGCACAGCCCCATCTCCAAGGATCACACCGTGTGCCTGAGAGCCTTGTCCAAACACTTCTTGAACTCTCTCAGGATTGGTGCTGTGAGCACTGCTCTGGGGAGGAGTTTCTTTAGCAGCAAAAACTTGTAATTTAAGTTTTGAATAGTTTTCTAAACTGTACTCAAATTCCCTCAAAAACTACTGAGTTTGATATAAAATCTCAAAATGGTCTGGCCTGTGGTACAGTTGCTTGTGTATCAGCAACATTAATATTCCTGGCATCTTCTGATTTTAAAAACTGATGAGTCTAGTACTTACTACATAATTTGTAGTTTACAGTGACATTTCTGTTTTACTTACCAATTTAAGATTAGCAAATAATTGAATTGTGTTATTTTGACCTCCCAATCAACCTCAACTTATTTAAGGTTTGGATTTCTTTTTGGTTTTAGTATTTGAATGTATATGATGAGGCAACGTTCTCTTATTTGTTTCACTTTACAGACATCTGAGTAACTAAAAGATCCCTGCAGGAACCAGATTCTGTCACTAAGCAGAGTCTGTATTCTTGATTCTAATTTTTTGGTAAATCATCAAATATCCTCAGTTAGAAGGGACCCAGAAGGATCAACTCTTGCAGCTGTGCAGGACATCCCAAGAATCCCACCATGTGCCTGAGAGCATTGTCTAAACACTCCTTGAACTGTGGCTTCATGTCCTGTCACTGGTCACGAGAGTGAAAAGATCAGTACCTGCACGTCTCCTTTCCCTCATGGGGATGTTGAAGACCTCACTGAGGTCTCTCCTCAGTTGTCTTTTCTCCAGGCTGAGCAAGCCAATTAACCTCAATAAAATATTTTATTGTAAATGTTTTGTTGCTACTTCCCGTAGCTTCTAGAAGGTAATGCTTGTTAGCCTGCTTTTTTTTTTTTTTTTCCATTTTGATTACTGGTTATGAGGAACAGACCTGTAGCCTGACCTGTAGCCTGGTTTTGAGCCTTTTTTTAATGATACAGTGTATGGAATTTTAATTAATTTATTGCCTTTGTACTGCTTCATGGATTTTGGTGAATGATGATCTGGAAGGGATCAACAAAGACATGAAATGCAGCCTTGGCAAAAGAAAAAAAAGTATAATTATCTTTTGTCACCATGATGCTGAATATTTTTGCCTAAAGATTATCCCAGTACAGACAGAGTGTCTACCTTAATAGTGTCTGTGATGTATATGCTGTAAGTAAGAATAAGAGCATCAGGACCCTTCCTAAACATATTTATTCTGGTAACCTCAGCTGTTTTCTGTTTCTTTAGGTGTGACAGATCCATCGTTAATAAATCAAGGCAGACAGCTCTAGACATTGCTAAATTTTGGGGGTACAAACACATAGCTAATTTGTTGGCTAATGTGAAAGGTGATCAGAAATCTAGTTTATTGCCAGCTGATGTGAAAGAATATGAAAATTATTTTGGCGTGACACTTCTGGACAGAAGGAGTGATAAAAGAACAGATTCCAAATGGCTAAGTAAAAAACAAAGCCATCCAGCTACAGTATACATCCTCTTCTCAAATCTAAGTCCCTTAGTTACTTTGGATGGAGGAAGAGAGAGCTCACACCAACCAGAAGTAAGGCTTTGCAGGCTGCACCACAAGGATGTGGAGCAGTACATGAACCAAACTGAAGAATGTACCTTGATTTTTCTTGGAGTTGAGCTTCAGTTTGACATGAACCTGATGGCTGCTTGCAATGGAAGAGTTCTGCAGGAAGATGAAGATGGGTTAGTTGCTTGGTTTGCTCTTAGCATAGATTCTGCTTCTGCTGAAAAATTTAAACAGAAGCATGAAGACACTTACTTTCTTCACCCGCCGATGCCAGCACTACTGCAGTTACCTGAAAAAGAAGCTGGTAAGATGCATAAAATGCAGCAAGTACAAAATGTATGATCAGAAAGGTACATTTTGGTATTCCCTGAGGTGTAATTCAAAGAAAAGACAAACCACTGCAAAGAAATCGTGTGTTTTCAGTGGCTTTTAGAAATATTTTGATTTTAAAAGCCTGGCAATGGTTTTGTGAAGAATTTTGTATGTAAGAACATGTGCATTTTCAAAGGACTTTTTTCTGCAGTGGCAATATTAGGCTTTAAAACTATTGATCATCATGGGTTTTAAACATTACTATTCAAATATTCATGCATGAACATTCTAAACATACAAAAGGGAAAAAATCTGTCAATCATGAGTTTCAGTAATGGAATAATTAATTAAAATTAATAATTAATAAATTATTAATTACAAGAAATGAGAACCTAAGTCCTTTGTAAGAGTGTGTTGGATACTCATCTGACAATGAAGTGTTGAAAAGTCAGGATGCCAAAGTGTATTAGTGTTAGTAAGGACATTAACAAAAAATGTTCTTAATGATTGCTGTTGTAGCAGTTTTGTTTTTATGTAAGAAATAAAGGGGAAGCTTGACTTGAACCTTAAATTTAAATGGAACAGTGCATTATTATGTCAATACCTGTAGTAGTCCTAAAATGGTCATCTGGAAAAGACTCGATACATGTGATTTTGGCAGTTTGCCTACACAAAGTGACTTGTGTGAGAAACAGGGTATATTGATCTGGATGAATTTGTTTCTGAATGTGTGCAAATTGCCCTGTAGCTCTTTAACACCATGTCCTATTGCACTTGCTGTGCTGCAAAGGAAAAGGTCTGCATAACTCATGCTGCTCAACTTCTCTTGTAGCCATGATTATGATTCAAACCACACTCTGACTTTATGTGTTAAACTTCACTACTTGATTTTTCTATGCTGTTAAAATCTTAGTATGAATTGGTATTTGATTTTGTGCATTTTCAATGTCTTGTTTTAAAGGAGTAGTAGCCCAGGCGAGGTCTGTTTTAGCATGGCACAACCGCTACCGATTCTGCCCTACGTGTGGGAGTGCAACCAAGATTGAAGAAGGGGGTTACAAGAAAACTTGCTTAAAAGAAGATTGTCCCAGTCTCCAAGGAGTTCACAACACATCATATCCAAGAGTTGGTGAGAATACTCACTCCAAAGTGGCTTGCTTGTATTATGTGCATGTAAATCAATTTATTTCTAGTTATTTCAGCTGCTTACTTCTGTCCTAGATCTTCAGTACTTGTTTCTCTGCAGGCTGTGTGTCTCAGCTCTGTTTAGGATTAAATAGTTCAGGCTTCTCTTTCTTGCACTAGTCTGTGATACAGAATTGCTGTAACAATGCAAACCTTGTTTCAACAAGTAATATCAATTAGGAATTCCAACAGTATAAATGAGATATTGGCAGAACAAAGGGTCACATGTTCACTTTTTTACTTCAAACCAGATGACAATAAAAAGGGGAAAAGATCACGAGTTAATAGGGTTGCTTAGACCAACAGGAGAAAATACTAAATTGGAAAGAAAAAGATAGATACAATGACCTGAGGTGAGAATATTTGTCAAAGTGCAACATCATATGAGAAACTGATAGCAAAGAGTAAACAAAGGCAAAGATGGAAAGTAGTCAGTATTTAGTCAGTATTTACATTGTCAGCAAAGTGTCTAGTTATTTGGTGTTAAGTCAAAAGTACATTCTTCAGACTTCTATGGTGAAGAGAAGGTGCCAATAAATGAGTTTGCTGCAGAAACTGTTGGTGTATGCTGGATGCATAGCTAGGTTAGTACTGCTAGTACTCTTAGCAGATTGTGTGCTTTGGTTACAGGTAATTTCTGTTCTGCATTTCAAGCCCTGGTTAGTAAACCGCTTCTGCTAAGCATGTATGTTGCACAATGAAATAAAGAGGTATCTTGCATGGGGAGAAACCCCAAAGTGAAATGAAGTAACAGCTTACTCTGAGCGTGAACACGATTGTGATTTCAGTATCATTTCTGTCTATATATGCATTGGTATGAAACAGACTGGAAGTTTTTATTGCATTTAAGTCCCTCAAATGTTGAAATATATTAATTTCATGTCCTTTGCAGATCCTGTTGTGATAATGCAAGTCATCCATCCAGATGGGAACCACTGCCTTTTAGGTAGGCAGAAGAGGTTTCCCCCAGGAATGTATACCTGCCTTGCTGGATTTGTAGAACCTGGTGAGTAATTTCATTTTCCTTTATCAAATGTATTTTCTCAATAAGAGTATTATACCTTTACAATTACAGAGAAATATATTTTGTATTATCTCAAATTGAAGTTTTTTGCTTCCTGATAGGTGAGTTGTTATAATAAATACACCTATTCTGTACTTTGCAACTGCTGATTATAAAATCAAAAAGCAACTTGAGTAAATAAAAACATTAAATAGTTTTCATATCATGCAGTCTTAAATCACTACTTAAATGAAAAAATTAATTTTAAACCACATCACCTTGGCTGGGGATAATTAGTAAAGTATTTTAACATAGGAAAAGTAAGAGTTAAAATGTAAGTTAAACTTAACATGAAGTTAAGAATATGCTTATGTGTTTACGGCCTGAGTGATTCTATGGGAGATGAGTAGAAATTAGATAATCTGAAAGAAAGATAAAGAGATATTTCAATAGCTATATCAAGCAATAATAGTTGAAATTAGTTACAATTATAAGTACATGCAGAACAACTCATAAAATATTCTTATATTGGGAATAGATCTTTATCACCAGTGAAATTATAGTGAATAAATATATTCAGTAAATGTGTGCAGGTTGACATACAGTGACAGCATGAACAAGTTTATTCAGGTATCATTTGGAAGAAGTCAAGACATTTATTTCTGGTGGATAGACTGTGTGCTTTAATGAACCTGCAGTCAGTGGTTACAGCACAATGCATGTGTGCATATGTAGTCTGTTGACCATCAGCATTCCACACATACACATCCACAATTTTCTGTGGATGTGGAAGCAAAGCTTTCCATTGCAGTTTCAATCTACAGTGTTGTCTGCATGTGTTAAGACAAAGAAGAATGAGTCAGGCAAAGGGAATAATACAATGCAGAAATGTGAGCAAGTATTCTAAATCTCTATTTTCTTACTGTGGTAATTCTAAATACTGATTTTTCAAGCTGTAGTACATGCTGTTCAATCGTACTGAAAATCCAGAAATTAACACGATGCTAGTTACAAATGAACAGATAAATGTTTCAAGAATAATTATAGGTATTATATATTTTCTTCCTAATTTTTGGCATTTTAGGTATAGTGATAGTGTTTTGTGTGTATGATAAATTATCACTTCAGGAAATAAATATTATTATGGAGAAATTACTATACTTTATTTTCAAAGTTCCATTTTGCTTTAGTGGCTGTTTCACCTTATTAGACTTTTGTGTCTTGTGCTGAGGTCTTTGCCCTGATCTGTAACTAGATCTTTATAGATAATTGCCTTGGGCAGTTTCAAATCTTTTGAGTCAGTTCAAAGCACAGCGTGTGATCGTTGCTTGGAGTATTTTCATGAGCTGCTTGTTCTTTGCCCTTTTTGATTAGGTGAAACCATAGAAGATGCTGTTCGAAGAGAAGTAGAGGAGGAGGCTGGAGTCAAAGTTGCCCATGTTCAGTACATCTCTTGTCAGCCATGGCCAATGCCCTCCTCCCTAATGATTGGCTGTTTAGCTGTTGCAGTGTCCACAGAAATTAAAGTTGACAAGAATGAAATAGAGGATGCCCGCTGGTTCACTAGAGAACAGGTAAAGTTCAATTTCATTTTCTTCTTCTGTTGATTAGTCTGTGACTGTATTGGTTCTGGCATACAACGGACACTTGCTTTTTCGGCAAGTCAAATGTGTACTCTTCATTTTATCATATTACAGTTGCATTTTACTGTGATTGTAGGTTAGACACAATCAGAGAAAGACAGATATTCACAGTAATGTCTGAGTTACTTAAAAGCTCATTTTATGACATTTTTGCTGGTTTGCTCTTCACCTTTCCCTTCTGTGAGACAGCCAAGTTATTTTAATGCATTTCCTTAGCAAGTCTGTGCTTTTCATTTAGAAGTAGTATTTAATACAATTTTTCATCACGGTTTCTCCAAATAAGCGTGCTACCAGTGTGATGGTGGAAGTAAGGACTCTGGGAATTCGATAGGTTCAACATCTTTTTTCATGCAGTACTATTTTAATACACTGGTATTAAATGTAGATTACTGTGCATTAATAAGAAATCCTACACTTAATTCCATCAGTAGTTAAAATATAGTCAAATAAAAGCGCAGCAGAAAAGACTTTCACAGAAGTATTGCAGTTCACGAGTAGAAGGAAAGATTGCTTGCACAACTTAGTTTTCACAGGTTTTCCCATAGGCAACTTAGGAGCTAAGCTTTTAATAATAGTGGACGTCTGCCTAGCAGTTCCAAATGTTTTGACTGAAGTCACCTTGAAGGCAAAGTTAGTCACCTGCAATCTCAGTGTGTTTCTGTTAACACTGACAGCATTATTTTAAATGACTATCAGTTCTGAATACACCTAGTAACATGCAGATTGGCATAGAGCTGGAAATAAATATACTTCAAAAATGTACTAAAATTTATTCGCATTATACTTGCAACTGCTTCAAAAGAGCAAGAAAACACATCTCCTGTGGCACCACATGTAAAAATTAAAATAATTATTTTTGTCACAGTGTAGAGCACCATCTGGTGGTCCTTCCCAAAATAAGGCTCCACAAAAACCTTAAATAGTAAACTAGCAGTCTCCACAGTTCTGTTAGGAAGAAGGTATCCTTTAAAGCACATTAAGCTCAAAAATGTCATAATTCACATGAGGTGGGAATTTCTCTGCATCTACCTTGGAGAATCTCTTAGTAGCTCTTTAATAGATACAGCAATGATAGACTGATGGGTCACTGTAGGAAGATAATTTCTGCATTAATACAATGTTAGATTCTATATATTTTATAATGTTATCTTCTAAAGATAAAAAATCTCTTTTTATTGCAGGTCGTGGAAGTTCTCATTAAAGGAAACCAGCGTTCTTTCTTTGTACCACCGAGTCGAGCTATTGCACACCAGTTGATAAAACATTGGATTGGAATGAATGCTAATCTTTAATTCAAATAATTGATTTCTTAAAGTTACTTCTTCTATTGAATGCTTAATTAGGCATAAATTAGAACTGTTTGTCTGGTGAATGTGTAACCAAGGGATTTTCTGAGCCTTTATGTAGGTTCCAGACCTAAACTATGCAAATCTTTGTAATTTGTAAATTTCAGATCTGAATTAAATTTGGACAAAACCCAATAATTATCCCAAGCAAGCAAGCAACAAATAAGTGGAATTGGTACCTTGTTGAGTACAGGCTCTGTTTTTTATTCCAGAGTGAAATGATTATGCCTTTTGCTCTTATACTTTTTATGTTCGATTTGGTCTTCCCAACCTGGAAGAAGTCACGGCATACAAAGAGGGCTGTCTGACCTTGCCTGCTGTTTGAATTCTCTATTTACATCCTCCTATTTGGCCTTAATTATTTCTTTCTCATTTTTGCCCATCTCCATTCTTCAAATTTGACCTGTCACAAAAATCTACATTCAGTGCTGAAAGCCTTACCAGCTATGGTTATTTTAAAGTTAATAGCATATGTAAATAGTGAATATGTGGTATTTTGTGTCTTTTGCATTAACAACCTAATTTATTTTAATGTTCTAATCAGAGCATTTACTTGTCCATTCTGACTTGGCCTGCACTTACCCAGTTGTATGTCAGTCTGAATTTAAAGGCATAATTCAATACTTTGTATTTGAAAAAGGTGTTGGAGTTGTAAGTGTTGTAAGATAATAATATATTTATTGATGCTAGACAGTGAGTAATTTCATTCTCTGATAATTAGAAATGAAATTATTGAGTAATGAAGAAAGAAGAACAAGACATATACACGCGAAGTTCTTTAGGGAAATAGAGATGCTAAGATTGTTTCTCTTGTTAAGAATCTTACAGTTGAAAGAAGTATTTTAATTGCAGCTGTAAGACTGGGATAGCAATATGTTAGTTAAAGTATTTATTTATGTGTTTTTAATGCAACAGTTCAGATTTGTGCCTTAATTCATCAAGTTGTTTAAGATAACGTTGATATTCAAAAAAGGAAAGTATACTGTTTTGGTATTAATTTCATTATGTAACAGTTCATTGTCTGTCTTTCTGCCATGATTGCAGTGATATCAAAAGAAATGCAAATGACCTGAGGAAAATGTGATTATACTGACAAATGTAAACTTAATTATATGATTTGTTTATTTGGGGTAATTTAAATTGCTTTTAATAGTGAATGGTGTCATATTTTTTCCAAAATTTTCAGCAACCTGGAATCAGTAAAACTGCTGTATGAATCCTGATTGTTCTTTTTTTTTTCCCCATCCATGTCACACTATGCTCAGCAGTTTTCGTGGTTTTTTGGTAAGGCAGTACCTAAGAAACTTTAAAGCAAGAATCATTCCTGACAGACTTGGAGTATTTGACATATTATGTTGCTTCATTCTCTCCCTTGTTTCAGCCATATCTACAAATAAGGACAACCAGGTTATCTCTTGAGTTGTCTGGCAAGGAGAAGGAAACAATACGCTTCTTCCCTTAAAAATTTATTTTACAGAGGAGAGTTGTGGAAAGCTGTTGTAGGCCACACATACCAGCAGGACTGCATGGTAACAGTGGCATTAATCAGTTGCAGGTTGCTCGTTGAGTGAAGGAGAGTATTGGAAAAAGTGCAAAAAGTGATGGAAGCTAAGCAGTGAAAGGAAGTTTCCGCTAGTGCTGTGGTGATTACATTTAGAGTGGTGAACAACAAAGGAATGAGAAGCAGATGGAAGAGGGAGGGTAAAGCATAGAGCAAATATAAGTAGCATAAAAGAAATTAGTTTAGTTACTTTGAGGTAACTAAATCTACATGGCTAAGACGCATTGGAATACTAGTGTTTTATGCAGAAAATTATGGGGAGTTGGTATAGAGATGTGCTTCTAACAGTGAAACTCCAAACACAGGTCCCTAACCAAAACTGATGTTAATAATCTGCTTAATTTTTTTTGTTTTTTGAGAATCTGTATAACAGTATATATCTGCAATTACAGTGCTAATAACTAAATTGAAAATTTTCACTTTCCTGCATGAAGAAAAACAAACAGAATCATATGGCAAAGGGAACAACACTTACATAATCTCTGATTTTGAGAGTAATATTGTAATGGTCTTTCATGTCTAATAACTTCAGTGTGTCAACAGTTTTTAGTCTTTATACATTTTCGAAGTCTAAGCCAGGCTTTTGAAAAAGCTTTTGAAGCTTTCATTTCCTTTTTCCCTCACCAACAGAAGAACCATTTGCAGGGAAGAAGACAAATCTCTCTTGTTTAAGAAAACTACTTAGATAAATTTAATGTATTTAAGGAAAAACATTTTTTTCCCAGCTTTTTATTGCTCAATTTGCCCTGTTTGTAGGTTAGGGTTTGAATCTTAATTTGAAAATACCTATACATTTTCTGAAGGACAGTTACTGTTTGCAGTTTACATAGGAAATGTCAAATTGAAGAGCCAAGTGCTGTGGTTATCTGGCAGCAGCAGCAGTTTAGGAAAGTGCCAAATTAAATCTAGAAGCAATTGCACAGAGTGTAGTGGTTCTGACTGGAGTTTTGTATGGGCAACACCTCCAGAAGATCTCAATAGTTCAACTTACCCAAAAGACACCAGCAGCAGCTTTGGAAGCAACCTGTTTCTTCCCACAAAGTTAATGTGGTGCATTAAGAGAATAGTGTTACTTACAAGACTAAAAGTATTGGGGTTTTTCTGTGCTGTGAATAATGATCTCTCTCTTTTCTCCCTTGCTTTACAATGGTATCAGACCGAAAAGAGTACTCATGACATCAGATGTACAAAGCAGAAAATTCTGGAGGTGCCTTTTATGCCAGTTTGTCTGTGCACTAAAGAGAACTACCTTCTCTTCAGTACATAATTTGAAAATACTACTTATTTTACCTATTTTTATGATAACTTACAGATAATAGAAATAGTAGCTTAATAAAGCAGAAAAAGATAATTAGGTGTTTGAACACAAACCAACTGATACTTCTTATAAATCTTACGCAATGTAATGACCTTTTATGTAAGTATAATACTGGTTATGATATTTTTACAAACTTTGCATTTATCCCAATAAACATACTTCTTATAACTCATTTTTATTCTGGATATATGTATACCTGTGAAAAGTAGAATCATTCCAGTATTGATTCTATAGTTTGAACATTACATTTTCTATAGGAGCATTGGCAAGTCAGTAAATGAATACGTTGAAGTCTGCAACATGTGAGGGAAAAATGGGTGGATGTCAACAGGCTGATTAAAGGTAGACCAGTCATGATGCTTCATGGAATTAAATATACTAATCAGATTCTGAGCTTAGCAGACGGAAATAGAAAAAGAAGTGGAACAAGACTGTGGACATTGCTCCCTCTTTTATCTTTAATTTTAATTAGGTAATCTGATTGATTAAGACTTTTCAGACAAAGCTGACATTTTGTATCCGTTGGGTAATTTAGTTGTTATTTTTATTATCTGCTTTAGCTGTAAAGAGTTAAATAACTGGTAGTCCTTTATTTCTTCAATGATTTGAAGGGTATGTATATACTGCATATCATTGCTGACTGGGTTTGACGGTACAGAAGGGGATAAGTCTAAAGAAAAAAAAAAATTGAACTTGTTATCCTATTAAGCCTTAGCAAGACAGCCAACACATCCTTCATGAGCTTAGAAAAGAAAACTGTTCACAGGCAGTCCGTAACAGCGAGCATCTGAGGAAAATGAATGTTGGCTCATGGCAATTGTAAGTATAAACCTTTTTTCTTTAAATTAGACTCTTTTAGATAGTATTCTGTAGCTACTAATTGTTACAATTCATTGTAGCTTTTATTAAATACGGGAATTCTGCAGATGTTTTTCACAGTGAGAAATTATTACATTTTCCTAAATGATTTTTAAGATGGATATTTGATTCCTAAGACTATAGGTTATCTTATTTTAGCATATAAGTACTATAAATCTAGCAGTATATAATTTTGGAAATTAAAGCCTACCTGAATGAATTTTCGTTTGTTAGAAATACTGCCTTTCTGTAACCAGTATTTCACATTGGAATATGAGGAGTGTTATGATAAGCTACAGAATTAGTAGTCAAGAAGGAATATTACATGTTGATAGAGAAGCTTACATTTCCATTTTTCAGCCCTTAAATAAACCTAGATAGTAATTTTTTTCCTCCTACTAAATTTCATCATCCTGCAAACTAAGCTAGCTTTGGTAAAGTATGTCCTTATTTCTTTCTAAGAGGAGAAGCATTCTAACATTCAGCTAAGAAATGTAGGTATTTTCTCAAGACTTCTACCGAAGCTAAAAAAGAGTGTATGAAATAAGCGTCTCAAATTCTTTTGTCATTCTAAATCTAAATTACTCCTTACTTATTTTATGTAAATTTCTGGTCTGGAGAAAGTGACCCTGGAAATTGCATGGTGTCTTAGTTTTCCCATTTTAGACACCAGAAGTCAAATCATAAAAGTTAGGATAGGATGATGGATTTTGCCCTTATTGCATTCTATGAACAATGGAATTTCATACATAACTGTAATTTATATTTTATAGTCCCAGACATTTTGAAAATAAAAAACTACCTTGTTTTCAAAGAAAATTTTTATAGTGTACAACTACTCTGCAGGATTTTTTTTGGTGGTCTGTTTCAAGTATAAGCAAATACTTCAAAACCTGATTTCTGTTAAGAGGGATGAGCAGTTCTGTAGCTCAAATAAATTGGAGTAATTCAGAGACTGAGAAAGAATTATAGTATTAACTGACAGTAACATCTTTGACTATAGAAACTACATTTTGTTACTGGAAATGGTTGTTATAGTTGCTGTTGTTAGTGTATGTTGTAGTGAGATTTCTACTAATTTCATGATCAATTGCTGCATTACATCTGGAGGATATTTCCCATACCTGCTGTCATTTTTGGTACTGAAAAAACACGAAGTCCCATAGATAGCACTCTAAATATCAGAATGACAAACTCACTGACATGAACAGGCTAATCCAGCTGATACTCAGTTTAGGAGCTTTTCCTTTGGTCTCTAAAATAGGAATAGCAGAGGTTCAGCAATGTAAACAGAAATGGCAGTTTATGTGATTTTTGAAACACATTTCCAAAGCTTTTGATGAAGAAAATTTATTTTATGCAGTAGAAAAGAGATGCCATGCACAACAAATTCTGTTCTCTATTTATAAATATATTTTTACTTATGATAATAAATGGATATCCATTGTAGTAAAGTTGAAATATTCATTATTTAGTAATTGTGTTAAAGTCATGATGGAATATTTTATGGACCATTTACAGATAGTCTCTTGCAGTGTGAGGCAGTGCACGTTTTTAAATGAAGGTAAAAATGAAAAATGTTGGCCCAGAAATTAAATATCTCCAGGATCTAAAATAAATGCTTATCTTTATTAATACATTATTTTGTCTTTTGTTACAAAAGCTCAAAATAATTAACCAAAAAAGCAAGGTTACTTAATAAGTAGACAGAAGCTTTACAGGAAATGAGGTTTACATGTGATTTTGCAGAATTTAAGAGCTAAAACTGGTGACTTCACTTCTCTCTAAAAAGGCAGAAATGCCTGTGTGTATACAGCCCATGATTGCTAATCTGTAGTTCCTTACAACTTTTCTGGCACTTGCATTCTGATTGCTGAGTTAAAATAATCTTGAAAACATGTGGCTCACTGCACTGTAGTAGCATTTACTAAATCTGGAGTACCCTGCCTGTAGGGTGACAGTTTTAATATATTGGAGAGAATAATATACCTATTGTTTATTTTCAAAAGATTGTTCAAAATCTATTCAACACTTCACATTGTTTCCATTTCTGCTTGTAGAAAAGTCAAAAATAATGCAAAATCTAATTACATGGGATTTTGGTTTCCTAAAAATACTAATTTATGACATATGTGATATTCTTAGTTGTTTAGACAGTAAGCTTCCTTCTGAATTGGAGCTGAAGAAATACTGACTGGTGTTTGCAATCTTTTCGTGGTCTGATTTGGCGTGCTCAGTAGAAGTGCCACAGCACAATTCACGAAATAAAATGGTTGATCAGTGGGTCCCAGTGCAACACCTGTTGCAGATTGATTTCACTCACCCATGTTTTTTCTGCATTTCATTTGGATGCTCTGTTCTCAGAGCTACATGGACACTGTCATATATCCACTGAGTTCCATTTGATTGGAACCTGATTATTTGCAGACATAGAGTTCACGTTTTTATTAATTTTTCAAAGTGCTATATGGTTCTGTTACAGTCACTGTAGATGGCTGCCTGCTTTCCTTTTTCTAGACATTTTGCAGACACCTTTTTAAAAACGTCTTTTTAAGAAAACACATAGGTGAAACTTATAATTTCCATTCCAGCTGAGGCAGAGGGTGAGAAACACTGCTAATACAAGCATTTTTGGTGGCACATTTTATATGTGTTTAACATAAAAAACATTCTTTGACCTGAAATGTGTTCTACAGTACTTCAGAAATGTGTTCAGAAATTATTCAAATAAAATTCTAGTGTAAGCTTGATAAAGAGAAAAAAGCAAAACTACTTCAATAAGATGTACTTCAATGAGATAAGTAAAAGGTAAATCAGTGATGTGCCTTTTTGCCCACTCTGTATGGAACTCAAGGCTTTCCTATACAACTCATTCTAGTGACATTGAAAATTATCTGTGGGACATCTACCCCAACAGGCGAAATCTAAAATAGGGAATATGCCACAAACCACCGTCAGTACAGAGAATAAAAAGAAGAAATCAAGTAGTAAACTTTAGCATTTGCCTAGAGATATTTAAGAATCTCAGATGGCTTTGGATAATTCTGTTTAGAGTTTTTATGGTTTTAACTGAGTCAGTTAATTCACTGTGAGGCACTGAAACAGGTCACTCAGAGAAGCTGGGGATGCTGCTTCGCTGGAGGTGTTCAAGGCCAAGCTGGATGGAGCTTTGAGCAACCTGGTCTAGTGGAAAGTGTCCCTGTCCATGGCAGGGGTGTTGGGATGAGATCATCTTCAAGCTTCCTTCCAGCCTAAGCCATTCTATGATAGCATAATTCACATGGAAAATTCAAACTTTAGCAATTAGAAGAGAGGAGCTAAGCTGTGAGAGACTGGACCACACATGGCTGGTAGCTTGAGAAGCAAAGTCAAAGCAATGATTAGTATGGAATAGAAGCATATTGCAAAATACAAAGAGACACAATGGAAATAAATGAGAATAAAATTCAGTGTTATTAAGTTCATCTAGGGAAATGGGGACAAAAAGTAGGATTCTGTATCAAAAGGGAGGATAAAGATGAGAAGGGTTTAATGTTGAAACACGGAAGGAGAAGTAAAATATTCTTGTTTGAGAAAGGCTTGTTTTGGTATGTCGTGACATCATTGTTGTAAAGTCTGAGCACTGTAGAATTCAGTAGGGAAGTGTTCAGTGAGGAGCCACTGAATTTATTTGTAGCAAAACTTTGTACAACATAGGATACTGAATTATAAGAAAAAGAGTCTAAAAGGATAATTTATATTAAGAAAAAGAGTCTAAAAGGATAATTTATATTATCCTGAAAGAACTTAAAATACTTTACAGATATATTGTGTCATCACACCATACCAATTCAGAATTAGCAAGTATGTTCTCCATATTTTCCTTTCTTTTTTTCTTTTGTCTTTTCTGACAGTCTCATCTTTATAGGTTCACTGAACGTGGTTGTTTAGAAAATGAAAGAACACACATATTTTCACATGAAATCTCCACAATATAAATATATAAACAAAGTAAAATAACTCCTGTATTTTCAAGTTTACTTCCAATCAGTGTTTTTAAAATAACTTTTCCTGCATCACAAGATGAACTCAAATGCATTTATTACAGAAGTGTTGTGGGTTTTTTGCTTTCATTATCACAGAGCTTGTCATCATCTGTATTAACCTGAAGGAAACAGCATTACAGATGTTATCAACAATGAAAATTAATGCATTCTAGACAGAGCTTTACCTGTATTTATAGTGTGATATAAATATAAATACAAACATTTATAGAGTGATCTTTTGCTCAAAATTAGGATGTTGTTATTCTGAGCTAACCCAAGCACTAATCTATGTAGTAAGAATAACCTATCATGTAAGGAACTATGTCAATTGACATTGGCTTCCATCCAGGCAAATGCTGAATGGCTCTATTCCCAGCTAAGCTAATTTGGCTTGTGTTCATCTGGTGTGCAGCAGTGGACAAAACAGTTCCTAAGGCAAGGTCTTACCATGCAGTCCTGATGCATACAACTAATTCTTACTTAAGTCAGTAGTCTACTCATGAGTAGGATTGAAGGTGATGAGATTCCTAATTCTCTTATCACACCTCAGCCCCAGAACCAATGAAACAAGAATAGATAAAGACAATGCCTGGGTAAAATAAATGAAAAGCGAAGAGCTGGTGCCTCTTCTGATATGGTAGACCTTAGAGAAGAAAGGATGGATTAACATATGTAAATGTAGTCTGGGCAGCAAAACTATTCGCGTCATGAAGTTGTTTCCAATTTTTTTTGAAATTAAAGGTATCAACAATTTAACACACTGCAGGTACAAGAAAAGTCATATGTAAATACTATAATTAATAGCCAAGAGCTGATAAACTTAATCATAAAAACATAAGAGCTGGTAAAATTAATCACAAGTGAACAGTGCAAATAATCATTATAATTTTGATCTACTTACTACCAATTACAGAAATTATTTAAAAAAATACAGCCTAATCATCCTGTTAACCTATATAGTAAATCTCATCTTTGACAATAAAGCAAAATCTGTAACCCTACTTCTGTAAACAGCTGTGACTTGTGGCTATTTCTACTGATGGTTTCACAGCTGCTTGCTCAGAGTTTTAAATTTTAGAAGGTATTAGATCATCTTCCAAAATCCTGTCATGCAGAGAGTCAATACTATGTACCTTCAGTATTTTCAGAGTGTCCCATGACACCAAATACACATAAATTTGAGTAGTAGTAGAACTACTGTTCATCTCAGACACAGAATTCCTTCTGCAAAGTCGAATCATATTCTACCATTACAAAACCTGGCAAAACTGGACATTTCAACTATGAGGAGAAACTGAAATGAGTATTATTTTCTTTATAACTGATCCACAATCTTTTCTATCTCCTTAATAATCAAGCATCTTTCTTGCCATTATTCTTTCTGGTATTTTAGGTACTTTTTTATTCTTCAATGTATCTTCAGCCAAGCAAACCTTATCCCGAAAGCTATCATAATTCAAATCCGCTGCTAACTGATTACAGATATGGCTATTATTCTTTCCTAAAAATAAGGCCTTAAATACTTCATGTAAAAATGTGTCTCTGGCCTTATCGTGCATTCAGAAGAATTCAGAATTTGTTTAAGGAGTACTCTGTCATGCGTACAACTGTAAAAGTAACCATCAAATGTGAAGAGAAACTAAAGTAAAACAGGCAGCTGGTTTTGATCTGCAGATAGTTTTTAGCAGCATTTTAGCAGGGACAATTAAAAATCATATTTCCTCTATTGAGGTTAACCTTTTCATTACTGACTGTAGAAAAGGGGGAGCAAACTCATGAAAATGGAATTCCTGAGGAACAATTAAAAGTAGTGTAGCAAATGCAAGTGTTTTGGAAATACAGCCACGAAGGTCAAGAAGGTAAAGGGAAGGAATTGAGTGTGTAACATCTTCTTTCAGCTGAATTGAGGGAATTCCTAGAAGTAAAAACATTTTCTCAATTGCTCTTTAATTAAATATAACTGAAACCTCAACCATAACAGTCACATAGGGTGCTCTTACTTCCTACATTCATGAATATGTGCATCAATCTGCAGATCTTACAAATGACACCTCAAATACATGGTTGCTACTCATGGCATACTTGCATATGTAACTCTTGAAGAGAATATTGATTTTTATCTGGAATTGATGGGCATTCCCACATGCCCTACACTACAAATAGGTACCAGTCCTAGTTCTTGCCTCTGTGTCCTTTAAAGACTTGTATTTGATTTTAAGCTCATCCTTCCTACTGAGAACAGAGCTCAGTTGGTGGGTTTGGCTGTCTGTCAAGCTTTGATTAAAGACTCCTGGAAAAAGTACAGGTATATCTTCATACTGTAACTAAGAGTGTAAACATTCCAAAGTGCCTGCTGTGAAATAAGTACACAACTTTCACAGTCTCCCTGTAGGGTCTTCCAAAATGACAGAGAATTGCCTGCATTTTGCAGCCAGCCAATGAATGTACACTGGCGTATTCAGTCATTCAGGCCTCACGTAAACTTAAAATTTTTCAGAAGTAGAAAAGACTGTGTCTTGAAAAATTTTCTTCCTAGTTGTTTGGCTAGCTATGTATCATGGCATACAGTGACGTGTAACATGAGTCTTAAAATGTCAATATAATTATTTTAAAAGCTTTATCCTCATGACAAGACTCACATATTCCCATTATGCCAGGTAAGTTTGTGGCCCTAAAAATTCAGTCATGCTCCTTCCACAGTGATATTTTGCATGTTCTGATAAACAAACATGAAAAGACTACCATGACTAATGACATTTGTAATTAGTTGATTTTTCTGAACAATGACTCTGTTGATTTTCAAGACCATGCCTATGATGTATTAGGTGTTTAAATACTTCTCACTTCAAAGAATCCCTTCTCACGAGAAGAAAACAATTATTGTTAAGTATTATATTACACATATAAATACAATTGAATTTAAAATGAATGCTTAAAACAAAGTATTAATCTCTAAAATTCTGAATCAGATCAAATCATAGGCTGTAAAAGGTCACCCACCACTCAAAGCTTCCACAGACTTTAAAGGGTATTGGTTCAGGCCCTATAACTAAGAACATGAGATCTTAATTTTAAGCTATTATTTGAAAATCTTCAAAAGTTGTACCTAAATAACCAAAAGAAGAAGAAATAAATGCATTAGTACCTGCTCTAGAACTTACCTATTTTTTATTATAACATTATAATAAAACAAGTTAGAAAACTTGAGAGTTACTGGGCAAAACTGTTCCAGAGAAGCTTTCTCATTAGCCAATGTTTTCCCTCCCACACAGAAAACACAGATGACACAGATGCCCTTTGTTCTTAGAAATGAGTAGAAAAAAAAGAAAAAGCTGCAAGAACAGAAAGAGCTCTGATTCCAGAGAATGTAAGTTTATAGAAATATTTAATATAAAGTAAAATCAACAGAAATGTATGTGGCTATTCTTAATTTACCTATCAAGACAGAAATTCACCTTTGTGCCCAAAACTGTTTGTCAGATTGGAAATATTTACACTTAACTGTGGGTGCGTATAGGTAATGTCTTGGTGAGGCTATTTTTTTTTGTTTTAGTCAAGCTGCTATTCTGGCTATTTCTGGCAAAGGCTTTACAAATATATCGTTGTTTAATTGCCTCAAAATGTCATCATTCTTGGTATAAATCTCAGTGTTGTCTCAGTTTAATAGCTTGTTCTAATCCTGTTTAGGTAGATGTCACTATTAAACTGTTACCCTGTAATGCACGACCTGTTCAAAAAAAACATGAAGCAAAACAGGATTTTATGTGTGAATGCCATGAAATCCTGCCTAGTACAGCCAGGAAACATTATTTTATTCTACTTAGATCAGGTAGCTGTGACACACATCTCCTGGCAATGTGCCACTGACCTGCTATGTGATTGTGATCATATTAATTAATCCCTTTGTTTGCTCATCTGTAAAAGGATTATAAAAGCCAACTTCCATAGAATTTACTTAAACTGCAAGCAGGTAGTGGGATGTTGGTTGACCCAGTGTGTTCACAGGAACAAAGTAAATACTGGGAGGAGTTATACAATTTTTATAATGCAACTCTTATAATAAGAAAATAGAATACCTTATCCCCTAACAAAAGCAAAAATTTACTTTCTAAAAAGCGCAAATATATTATATTTCTCTAATCAGAGTGAATTAATCTGGCCCACCCTGTTTATCTGATTTCACATTATTTATCAGATAACTATGACAAAACAAGTCAATACTGAAATTTTAAAAAATAATGTGGAAAATACACTAGATCTTAAAGATAGTATAGGCATTTTCTATGGAAACTGTCTCAAAGCTAATCATGCATTTATGATACTGCTTACCAAACAATGGGATTTTTTTTTTCTACTTTAAATTAGATGCACAGTTGTCATCCATTTGTAAATGCCAGCAAAGTGTAGGAAGCCTTGAAAATAAAGCACATGAGGCTCTGTCTCACTTCACAGAGCCACTGGATGTAAAGGGTGCTGAAGAAGATGGAAAAGATCATGAAAATAAGAATCAGAGTAGCTCAGATGCTTCTGAAGATAGAGACCTTGATACTGTATCAGACGGTGAAAAAGAAGGGAAGAAGGAAAAAAACTGCCCTCCTAAAATGTTCTCACCTCAGCAAGATGAAATCCTAGCTACAGTGACTTTTGGTGAGTCAGAGGGCTCATCCAAAGGCAAAATTACCCTGTGGGGCAAGCCAGATTCTTCAGACTCTATTAGTTTGGCGACTGGAAAATTTTCTGCAGAAGTAAAATACGGCTCTTTTCATGTGAAAGTAGAAATTAAGAATATTTCTTTGTTTGATTCTGGAACAAAAACTGTTGAAGAAAAAAGGAAAAGTTCAAAGAACAAGAAACGTCATGAAAGACAATGCCACAAACGTCAGTGTTCAGAGTGTTCAAAGTACCAGTGCCCTTCAACTGACCATTCAGCAGAGCACAGGGGGAAATATAGGGGATCCTCTAAACATAAAATTCAAACTGCCATCAGTGAAAGTGCCTCCCTGGAAATGAACATTGAAACAAAAGAAATTCAGGTGGAATATACCAGCAGAAAGAAAAATCTGAAGGTTAACCTCAAAGCTGGTGAACAGGCACAGAGCCAACTACTCAACAGGGAACACAAAGATACATGTTGGAGTGAAACAGATTATTCTGTAACAGAGGATCTGTGTAACAGAGACTGTGAGTCATCATTTAGCTTTCATGAAAATGCAGATTATACATTCCCAGATGGATATACACTTCTCCCTCCACCTAAAGAATTTGCTGACTGTGACAAAATGCACCTGGATACAATTGCAGAAGGCATATCTTTGTACCCTGTTAATAGCAGAAAGGAATCTGACGGTCTCACTACATCCTTGAGTATTTGGGAGGAAGAAAATTATTTCTGTAAACTTAACACAGAGGACTATGAAGACCACACCAATGAAAAAGAAGATTTTTCAAAGGATAAAATACTGTTCTCTAAAATAAATAATACTAATTGTCTTGTAGCTATTAATACCTTTCATAATCCAAACCATGGGAAAGAATGTGTTAGTAAGAGCAACGTATTAGGTCAAGAAAGAAATGACTGTGACAAACAGAGAGACACAGGGCCAAGAACAGCAAGAAGAAAGTCTTTCCCAGATACCACCCTGGAGGTACCATCACCAGTTCACCCTAGAAGGGATTCTGGCTTTTACTCACTGCCATCCTTAAATGTATTGCTTAAGGAGACAAAAGCAGGAGATGTCCATAACAGGAACTCACATATTCCTACCAAATATAAGGAACTTTTTAAGTGTCCTGACTTGACCTCCTCTCTGACAGAGCTTTGCAAGTATCCTGACTTGACCTCCTCATTGAGAAATTTGAGAAGTCTTAAGTCTTCATATCAGTATGCTTTCACATCATTTGATCATAATATTACCATTTATCCATCTGAGCCTGAAGAAGATGTCTGTCTAGATGGCACTTGTTTACTGAATGATTATGCAGACTGTGTGGGGCAAGATGAAGAAACGGAAGAAACATTAATGGAGAGTCTTCATTCCAGTGGTACTATACATGAAAAAAAGGAAAATGGCCATGAAGAGCCTCTGGAAAACCTATCCATGTGCAAAGAAGATTCTGAGTCTATTGAAGCTTTAGATAAAGAGAAATCAGAGCACAACTCTGTAGAAAAGCATGTTGAATGGCAAAACAAAACTCACCTGGTACAAGCCTCTCCACTTGTTACAAGCCCTTCAGGTGAATTCATTAATGACAAAGAAAGTACTAATTATGCATCTACAGAAAGCATCCCAAAACAAAGCTCAGTTTTACAGTTAAATGTTCACCCTCCTTATGCAGAGTCTGAAGTAACAAATAAAAGGAGAGAGTCAGTATTGACTGACCTTCCAGTGGTAACTGGAGAAGTAGAAGAAAGGCTTGTCCAAGGCAACCCTACATTGATACCTGAACGTTTTGGCTCTGCAGTAAAGAAGGAATCTAACCTTAGCAGCAGTATACAAGAAGAATCCCTGCTGTCATCCTTGTTGTTAGATCGCAAAGAGCGTGGCATGTATAAAGCCTTGGAAAGCCTTTCTAAGGTACAGGACATATCTGGAGATGTCCTTGTTGAATCTGATTACCATAATAATTCAGCACGGGCTTCTGTACTATTTACCTCTTCAGTATGCACAGAAAAGAAGGAGAATATCACAGAACATTCAAACATTAAGCAAAGATTGGATAACTTTTGCAGTAAACAATCAACTGATGACAGTTTAAGGAGAGAGCCTGGAGCAAATCAACTACTTCTTTTAGTCAAGTCCAACTTTGAAGAAATTGAGTCAAATTCTGAAATGAAAGAAGATTATTATGAGAATGCAGATATCTCATCATCAATAAAACAGATTAGTCAGAAAGGTAGGTGCTACAAGATTTTTCAAGTTAATATCACATACCTTTTGCATAGGAGCTTTTGTGACATCTGTTTTCTTGGAAAATTAATGTATATTAAAGGTTTACAATGATGATGTTATGGTATATGTTTGGCCATGGGGTTATAATATGCGGTTATTCTGCTGAGGATCTAAGAATCATCTTGTAGAGCCAAGAAACATAAATTTAGAAAAAATAATAATAAATTAATGCAGCTTTGAAGAAGGAGCTGTTTTCCTATATAAAACTGCCCCGTCTCAACCCCCCCCCCCGCCCCAATCCTATACATCTAGTGAGAGAAACAAATACCATTGCAGGTAGTAATAGTAAAAGCAGTTGGCCTGTGATATGAACTCAAGAGCACAAGTCAGTGCTTAAAACCACATAAATCTCGCTTTCAAATCCATGTGATCAATATGAATACTAAGTACATCTCAGTCTTAATTCTGGCTGAACATTTTCATGGAATGACCATAAGGGATCCTTTAACCTGCTATTCTCCTCTCTTTTATATGTTGGGGAAAACTGCATATGGAAAATTGCATATTTTTAATAGCTAGTATTTTACAAAATTTCTTGCCTTTGTTTTTGTAATCTATCTACCCATATCCATAACTGGTCATTTAAAATGAGTGTTTTGGACTATAAAAAGTTTAAGCCATCCTGGAACATTGCACACAACAATGTGAGGCTTTGACATTATGAATATGTACACACATATGTGTGTATGTGTTGTTGAAATATCATTCCAAACACTTTAATTTTAATTTTTTATATTAGTAAGATTATTTGCAAATATATCTCAGATTTTCCTCTCCAGAAGACAATGTTTTCAGCAGATTTGGTGGGTAAGAGGTTTATTCTGTTGAAAAATATTCATTTTCTTATGGAAAATGTCTCATATAATCCTAGTTCGAAGCAGATGAAGTTTTTAAAACATCATTTAGTTCAAAATACCTGCAAAAAAGACTGGTATGACCTCCATGGCTGTCTTGTTTCACATTGGTAATGGAAATTTAAAAAATATCTAAAGTCTATATATGCTATATAAATATACTACATAGATACATATTGCTATATAGACCAATATCTCAATATCAGTATCTCAGTATCAATATATAAAATAAATTAAAAAATGATGAAATGGAAATCTCTATAGAACAAGGTATAGAATTAAGATACTAAAGAAAATTTGCATCCCAAAATCCTTGACTTCTTGGACATTAAACCTAAATTGTTACTACACGGCACAGAAGTGAGGTGTATCTATGTCTTCCATTTTTATTTTATTTTATCTTCTTTTATTCTCTCTTCCCTTTTGCCCCTTGCTAAGAATTATCTGCATGTGTTTTTTCTCATAGCTGGCATCTCACTTTGGCCCTCTTTTGGTCCAGGGTCATATTTTGAATTTTCTTCATTTCTAGCAATGCTGTGGAGGTCCTACCTTAAATGAATAAATGTGTACATCTAGCATGAATTTTACAACTCATTAATATGAATTAAAATTCACTTTTAGTTTGAGAATACCAGCCAACTTTGGCAAGACATTGGACAGTGTGGGACTTCTGGGGTTTAGTAATCCAGTGACACCAGGAGGCAAATGTGTCATTTTTCAGCAAAGAGTGAGAACATCTAGAACAGAGGAGAAGAGATGCCACTGTGGTAAACAGGATGAGGGAAAGGTGATCTAGAAGTCTCTTGATGTTCTGGGGACTTCATGATTGCATCAGAGAGGAGACCCATGCAAAGGGTGCTACGAGGACACCGCAAGACATAGGTTTCCTAGCTGTCAGCAATGGTCTGGAATAGTGCCCTGGAATGCCCTTGCTCAGTTACATGTGAAGATCTAATTGAAGCCAGAAAAAGGCTGCACAGCCATGAGTGTACCTACAATCTTCCAGGGAGCCTGTGGAGGTTGGACTTTCTCCCTATGTGCCCTTTCCAGTGGCTACAGTCACATTTTCAGAACAAATATAACACAAGATCTGGTTTACAATTGTTGTTTTATCTGAAATAATAATACAAGTAAGTTTATTCTGCCTTAACTAGAAAGAAATCTAAACCAGGAAAATCTTCATGTATATCTTGCAATATTATTAGTGTTCAAATAAGAGTTTATATATCTACCTATTGGACACTTCAAAAATGTATGATATTAAACAAGATCCATGAGCAATTTACAAGTTTCTGCATTAAAATAGGGATGTTCAAATGGCTATGTAGGTTAGCTAGAGATACTTCCATTCCTTGCTGCATAAAGGTCTCAGTTAAGTCTAAAATATATACTTTCTGAGTATTTCCGCTATTATTTGGTATTTTCATTTATATGTTGGTTAGATTATTCTTGTATTTATAATGTGGAAATATTAAAGAGTGAAATTACTTATATAAGTTGTGTCACATATTTCTCACAAACAACATCTCATTATAACTTAGACTTGAAATCAGAAATGGAGAAAACCAGAAAGTTATCTTTGAAGAAAGATACCAGAGCAAGTGACAGTTCCCAGGAAGATGCAATAGACCAGTGGGCCAGAAGACGGAAACAGTTCAAAGACAGCAAAAAATGCAGTTCAACTGGAGGAAGCTCCATAAACAGCACAATCACTGAGGGATCAAGTGAGTACTTTAGTATTAATTACACTTGAGATCTTTCCCCTTTGTGTGATCCACACTATGACAGGATTTTCAGCTAAGGAAATTGATCTCCAGTTCACTATCTGAGTCATTATCATGTATTAGTCATTATCACTAGTAACATGAAACATCCTTTCTCCTTGGTTAAGCAAACAATCTGACTAAAAAAAAGGTTGGTTCTACCCATGCATGTTCATGGTAGAACATGTTCAAATAAGATGCTCAAATAATATTAAGACAAAACCCTAGGCACAAACACGTAATCACGTGGCAGGAGGTTTGAGGTTATAACAAAAATCATAATCCTGATATCTATTTATGTCAAAGCCATGCTGAGCTGGGAGTCTTTCTCTCCTCACCTACATTCTAGGCTTGTTGCCTAGATTGTTATTCACTGTAGCTCATAACTGTCTCTTTAAGAAATCTGTCACCTTGCCACATGCAAATTCATCAACTTAAACTTCATGGGAAGGAATTTTTAAGATTAACTCCTTAGTGAATTTACATTTCATGCAGATGGAGTCACCAAGCAAGGATCACAGAGTCTAGGGAAAACATATGTGGTACTTCTTACTTGACACTGCTTCACCTCCTGTTCTGCTTTTTTAGAAATACGAGAAATACTTTGTAGAGATGAAGAAATGTGCAGTTCCCTGTGGAAATATTTTATGCTACAATGATTACTTTTGGTACAGGAAATTTTATTTATAGATCTATAAGCTCCTCTTTGAAGAAGGGAAAATACAATCCCATAGAAGATTGAATTCTTGAGACTTCAGTGCAGGTCCAATCAATTATAAACTATTATGTAAACTATAAACTAAATAAGTTCCATGCCTGTACCAAAGATATAAATCCTACATCAACAGAGCCTCAACTCCCTGCCTAAACATAGATTTCAGTTGCCACCTGGGATACCAAGAGGGGCTTGAGATATGGGAACCAGCAGGGAACCCAAGCCTTTTGGAAGCAGTAATTGAACAGCAAGCAGGATACCCCGAGTTATCTAATATGGTACATGCCACCTATGTTCAGGTAACTGAGCCAATCCCTAAAGTTTTAATTCCTGTTAACAAAGGAGCATGCATGACTGACATTTCATATGGAAATAAAGAAGCTCTTTATTGGTAGCAGTTTTCTTCACTTGCCCCTAAAACAGATTCTAGGCCATCGTATTAGGACTGGAAAGTTACTATGTCAAATCACCTGAGCTCAGGAAAACCTACCAGAAGCTATACACACCAGGGTAAACTGTTCCTTGATTTCAACAGTAATGGCTCTTGAATATAACACCGGACCACAAATTGGTTTCATAGAGAAAGCATATATATATATGTGTGTATATATATATGTAAGAAATCAAGTCAAAAAAGAGAAAGTTGCAAGAGCTAGAATTGCTTTCCTTGAGACAAAGTTTTGGGTAGCACATGGCATAAAAGCAGAGTGGTCTCCAGGGCAGGTGATTGGGCAGACAATTCTGTCACAGATTCCCAAATCTAATAATTTTGGATAGTATGTCACAGGCCTGAGACTTCTGTCCTTTTTAGTCTGGTAGATTGACTGTTCCCCTGTGTTGGCAGACTTGAGACAACTCTGATTAACATATGGAAGCAGCAGGTCCTTACATACTCACTTCCAGCCTCAGGGAAGAATTTATGTGCACTTGTTTGTGACACCCCAGTTTGATATTTGTTCCAAAAAATCAAGGGGAAAAGAAAATAAATGTTTTGGCATAATTCCATCCTGTCAGCATTGCAGTGCGTATAGTTTTGCATATTTGTGACTTTTTAACCTAATCTAACTCTACTACAATTATAAAAATTCAGCATTAAACTGGCAAAACACTGTACTGTACTGAGTTGTTTGGTGTTAGGTTTTAATTTATGCATTCATGGTAGCAAGGTAAAATAAGCTTTAAACATATCGGCATAATAATATTTATGTATTTGTCTATTTGGTAGTAGCTTCTTATACAGTTAAGCATATCATATCATACTTCCTGCATAATAAGGGAGAAACCAGTGGATGTGGAGCATTTGTATAGATAGACACAACTGAGCACATTTTCTAAGTGATGAAAGGACTGCCACTTAGATGTATTCAGGAAGTGACTTCCCAAACAAATACAACTTTAAATAAAGGTAAATTTTTATCTTCTCTGTTTCTAAACTGGGAATTATTTTACATCAAACACAGGATAAACACAGCAAACAGATCCTTCCTCGAGCTGCATTAAATCTAGCAGCATTATACCAGGATTTTCATACTGAAAGGCACACAATGTTTTTTTCCTCTCAGAATATTTATATTTTCAGTCTATCTGTTATTCCAGCATCTGATGATGTATACTTACATATGATTTCCACCATCCAGTCTTAACTTTGAAGTTCCATCTCCTGGTGTACTTGGGATGCTGTCAGACTATTACACAGCCTTTTTGTTTACATTCAGCTTGCTGTTTATAACCTGTCACAGCCAGCTCCCTGACATCCTATTGCCTTGAGAGCCTCAAATTTAGCAGAAAACTAGAGATCTCCATCTCCATGTGAATTCGTTGCAAGATATTGTGAATGTAAATTATTATAAAATATGAATCTGAAAATTCTCAAGTTAACACATCATACAAATATTCAACAACCTATGAAGGAACTAGCCAGGAGTTCTATGGTTAAAGAAAGAAAAACACCACCAAACTATTGTCTCCTCACCTCCTTTTTAAAAAAACTTCACGTCTGTGAGAGCTAAGATTAAGCAAACAGAAATTATGGTCATCAATGCCCCTGTCATGGAAAATACTTTTCATCTTCTCTTTTGTCTTCTGATATGCACTGAACTCATACTAAATTTCTAGAGGGTTTGTTTGATTTCCTAATCAAATGAGTCACATAAGATAGCTTAAGAACTAGCTAAAGCCAGATTTGTCTTAAAGAGTTGCAGCTCCTGTTTTGACCACTTGCATTAAGACTTCACTTCTTACTCAAGTCCAAGGCTCATTAGCCCCCAGTATTGTGATCTTATATTTGGAAATCCTTGCAGTCTTCTCCTTTAACAGCAAAAAAAATGAGGAACTCAGTACAAACATTGCAAACAGTTCATTAAGAAGCTTGTGGCACTTCTTCCATGCTGAGTGGCTGTGGTCTCTAATTCTTCATGCATTTTCCCTCCTGACATGATTTTTACTTGTTTTATCATCATGACAGTAAATTCCGAGGATGCTCGATCAGTAGATCTGGGACTATATTCTGAAAATGAGGACAGAGGTTTTTATACAGAAAACTTTCATTCTGCTTCCTGGGTTTTCAGAGGAGATGATGTCTCTCCAGATAACAGTCCTAGATGTCTCAGCAAAAGACCTAGACCAGTGGCAAGTAAGTTGGCTAGAGCAACAGGTAATAAATATCATAAAAAATAATTTATTTTGGGCACTCTGAGGATTTCAGGGGAACAACATTTTGGAGAAGATTCTGGTCACTTGTGCTAAAGACAGAAAAAGGAGCAACCCAAGAATCTAAAAGATTATTAAAAAAATAAATAGTTCTTATTTAGCTATTGTCTTGCAAAATATCATCATTACTTGATAAACTGGTAAAAGTTCATAACTAAACCTCATGAGAGGCAACATAATTCCATTATTTCTTCAAGCATGGCAAAACCATAGATATATTTATGGTCATAAAGTATTATAATGGACATAAAATGTGTTTTAGCTCTAACTTTCTGACATGGTTGATCCAGAAAGAAAATACTTATTTGCTATGAGTATGAAGGGTTGTTCTATTCACAGTTAAATCTGTGCAAGCAGATATAGCGAACACCTTTTTCTGGGGGATGTGATGTTTTCCGTCTCAGATGTTAAAGTTACTTGAAAGTAAAACAGTTCAAAGACCTAAGACAAACTGAAACACTCCTGTAGCTTTTCAGGAAATTGTTCTTTGTTGGAGCTCATAAATCATTCAGAATATGACAGAGAAAAAATGTCCTCTATAAATCTTCTGATATGAAAAATTTCCCTCAACACACATGAGAATATTCTGGAAACCCATTTTGCTTGCTTCTTCTCCCAGGGGAGAGCTCAGAACTTCAGCAACATAGTTAAAGTCAGTATTGAAGTATCTATTTTGGACAGATAACATCAACTGGGCTGCTAGTAAAGTGATCTTTAAAGCAATTTCTCTTCCAAATAGTACACAATTTGAAAACAAAACAGTTGTCATAAATTACTATTGAATTGGCCTTCATTAATAAAAGAAACCATAGTAAGGTCGTCAAATTATCAAAACCAGATACTACAAGAAAATAAATTTACAATTTAGTCCTTCTTAAGCATAAGATTTGCTAAAGAACCAGGCCATTTAAGTCAGGATAATAATACTATTAGACCCGTGAAAGAGATGGAAGTAGGCAATTAGACCCTGATCTTTGTTTTTACTGAGGCTTATACCTTTAAGTGTTAAATTCTGCTGAGCTGAAAGATATTTCAGCCCCCCTTGGCAGAAAATACCACTGTGTCTGGGGAGATTTGACCATAGGACTGGAAGGCAGTGTGGGAGTGTGGAGTAGAAGCATAAACAAAAGGAGAAGGAACAACTATCCATAAGATAGAATCCGTCTGAAATATAAAAAGAATGAAACTACAAGAAACAGATTTAAACCCATTTGAGACACTGGAATGTATTTTGTATTTGCAGCATAGAGATCTGACACAGAAAGCACAAGTGTTTTTCTCTACCAGAACACCATCTGTCAACTGGAATACCTGAATACTTCAGTTCTTCATTACAAAGTCCAGTGACTTAATTTAAACTGCTGTCTGCCTGTGCCCTAACATGAATGACAGTTGATCTGTTGCAGTATAAGGGGTGTCACTGTCTGAAGACAAGCACTAAACAGCCAGGAGTGATACTGAAAGCACCTCAACCATTTGTAGGATCAGTAACACTCAGTGCCTAAAAAAAATTTTAAAACCAGACTGCTGCTTATTAAATTGAATATGTAGAGAAAAAAGGTATCTTTCTTCCTATTTCCAGTTCGAGAAAGAACAGTGAAGATTGCTAAAGGAACTGGCAATTACCCTTGGGGTTTCAGGATCCAGTTCTCAAAGCCAATCCTTGTGACTGAAGTTGACACAAGTAAGTTATGTTTGTACTGGTTAATTTCTCCAGTGGAAATACTAAAAAAATAAATACATAATATTCTATTATATACAATGATATATAATGATATATATCTTCATGATATAATATGATCTACATAAAACATCTGTTTTATAATAATTTATAATATAGATGTACACAATAATTTCCGTTATTAATGGGTGCAAGGTGTTTGATAGCATGAACTGCTCATGAACAACTGTCTTATAGCCCCACTATCTGTAGGGGTAAATCAGACTCCACTGCCCTGTCTTCTTCCATGTCAGTTCATACCTTGTGCAAGTGCCTGCATTTAGCTTCTCTCGAGATGTAAAATCTAAAACTTTTGCTGGCTGACATCCATGAATGACAATAGGCCTTTAAAAATTAAAATGAGGATGCAGTGATCCTTCTAATATTTACAAAAATCTTCTTGGCTAGGGACACTTCTGCTTGGATCCATCGAGCCATCTGTCACTCTTGACAGGTGGGCTGTTAACTTCTTTCGGGAATTATGATGATTGTAAGGAGCCCCAAAAGAAACTCCAAAACCCAAGTGAGTGAGCAAAAAATGGCAGATGATTTTCAGCAAAGATGAAATGAACAGTACTGCCTCTAGAGAAGAATGAGCTAGCTGTACCATGCCTTAATAATGGCACTGGCACTTTCACTGAGAAATAAGATCTTGGGAGTCATCGCTGAAAGGTCTTTGAAATCATTGTCGCTGTGTATAATGTCATCTTAGAAATCTGGCTAAAAGCAGACTCAGTCAGTAATAGCACAGAGAATGAGACAGGCAATCTGTCATTTTACTGCTGCCTAAGACCTTGGTTTATCTGAATCTAGAGCACTGCTTTCTCTACTACTCTGCATCTCAGGACAAGCACAGTAGAATTAGTAAAACAGCAGAAGGTAAAGGAGACTGTGATAGAATCTTACTTTAAAAAAGGCAGATACTATGCAAAATGTCATCCCATACAGAGAAGGCTAATGTATGCCTTCTGGCATGTCACCTGAGAATAGCTCTGTCACTATTAGCAGCCTTATGTATTAGATTGTCCATCATCCTGACAACACTGGGAAAACCTGTGAAATCAGCAGCCTGTGAGTTCATAAGTTTTTAACCTAAGTACAAATAAAATAATACATCATGCATACAATAGCTCTGACACTTACCAATTTATCCCTAATAGTTAAAATAAAATACAGCAACTCACATTTTATATCAGTCTTTTATTTGTATGCTCTTTTCAAATGCAGTTGCTTTAAAACAGTGACAACATTTAAAAATACAGGTTTTTTTCAGACAAGCTTGTAGTAAAATGGTGTTTCCTCAAAATTTCATGAGAAAATTTCATTTCAATGAAACTCATTTCATTGGGAGGAAATTCTTCCCTGTGAGAGTGGTGAGGCATTGGTGCAGGATTCCCAGAGATGATGTGGATGCCCCTTCCCTTCAAAAGTTCAAGGCAGGGTTAAATGGCACTTTGAGCAACCTGGTCTAGTGGAAGGGGATTGGAACTAGGTAATCTTTATGGTCCCTTTCAGCTAAAATCATTCTATGATTCTATAATGAATATTTTAATAATATTTTACAGACCACTTATGATCATAAAGTCTGGTATGGAATGCTCAAGGCCAGCACAACACAAAATGTTCTGACATTTGCATATGACTTGTAATACACATGAGGGTGGACTGGGGCTTTATTGTGCCTCTTTTCTATTAAACTTTTACTAATCTTATCCCCATAATTTCTAACCATTCTCAGAAATACACTGAAGGATCACATTTTCTGCATCATAGGGTACAAAATCTTTAAAAGTATACGTTAAATGTTAAGGACATGGAATAATATTTTCCAAAACCATTATTTCACAATCCATTAGGAATGCTTATTTATAAATGAGAAGATAAATACTGTATCTGAGAAATTTGTAACTGGGATTTAAGTAACTGTGTATTGGTGCCCATGAATACAGCATATTTATCACCTCCCTAGTTTGCTTCCATTCCTGGCTGGCATGTGTCTGAGCACTGTTTTATTAGGAATGCATGTGCTTTGCAATGGTTAACAAATAAGCAAAAGGTAATGCATTAAAAATCTTACTCAGTTCTTTTTTCACTGGGACCTTTCTAAATTAGCATGTGATTTCTTCCTAAAGCCAAAAATCCTCAAAATGCCATATCCAAATTCTATTAACCAGCAAAGACAAATATCAGTACAGAAGATTCTCTTTTGGGGTTAAATTTAAAGCTTATCAGAATAATAGGTTTTATTTCTTTGTCTACTAGCTCTACTGAGCTTTGCATCAGATCTTTCTTTGCACTTCAGGCCAAAACTCTCAAATACTGAAATGTCTATTTGCATCTTAAAGCATTTAAATCCCAATGGTATTTTAAATGAAATTTTTCCACTGCCAGTGATTATCTAAGGCTGCACCAATATCCAAATCCTGAAGCCTCATTTACAGATGAGTAACAGCTTGGTCAGTAAATTTTTTGTCCACCTCCAAGTTGACATCACGAAGTCCCTAAGACATAATCCTTGATTGGCTGAACAGTGTCTTGGTTCGAAAGACAGGTGTCTACTGGGAAAGGCAGGAGCCTCTCTGGGAATGGAAAATCTAAACCCCCTCCCTCCAAATTACTGTAATTTTGAAATTAAGGGGCTGTCAAGCAAAGATATGAAAATAGGAACAACAGTTCTTTACTAGTATGTATCAATAAAGAAAAAAACCCATTGCAACTTAATAGGAAAATTAAAAATAAAATGCAGTCCAAAAACACTTACAGAGTCAGAATACAACCTGTCACCCTGTCAGTTAGGGTGTTGGTGGCAGTCCAATTAAATGTTGGCTGCAGTCCTGCTGGAGTGACAGATGTGGTTCTGTTGAACCACTGATCCTATAGAACCACGTAGGTTTCCTCTGAAGGTCCAGTGGTTGTGTAGATGGGTCCAGTCTTCCTCTGGGAATCCAATGGAAAAAGCTGATTGTCGTGTTCCAAATCTCAGATTATATCCAGACAGGAATGTTTGCCCGCCCCCCATCCAGCACCCACCCCAGGTGGAGCATCTCACAATGGGATGATGTAATGTTATCAGTCACTCAGTGAGACTCAATGGCCCATTAACAGAAGGTATCCCCTGGAGGGAGGATGGGTCATGGAAGAGATAAAGAACACTGCCCCACCTGATTTTAACAGCTGTCCCATTAAGAGAGGATCCCCCCCGGAGTTATGAGGGATGTGTTATGGAAAAGATAAAGGACACCGCCCTACCTGGTTTAAGAGATGGTAATAACATACATACTCTTGGTTACACCTTGCATTGCAACCTAAGGAAACAGATAATTGTTGTGCTAGAAAACTGTGATCATATATACATGCTTGATATCTTAGTGCTAAATAAATTTTTGTGGGGTTTTTTTGTTTTGTTTGGGGGTTTTTGGTTCATTGTTCCTTTTCCTTTTTAATTTTTCATTTTTCCTTTTCCTTTCCCTTTTTCATTTTTTTTTCTATTCTTTAAATTCCAGACAGTGCAGCTGAAGAAGCAGGGCTTCAAGTTGGGGATATTCTGATCGCAGTCAATGGAACTGATGTCACCAGCATGCCACATTCAGAAGCTGCCAATCTGGCAAGGAAAGGTAATTCTGAGATCACAGTAAATTAAATGAATGGGTCAGGCTTCCTGGTCAATGCTCCAAATACACCCAGACAGACAGGGTGATGTATGCAACAGAAATCTCAATTAATAGTTTAATGCATTACTATTTCATACAGTAGTATTGTTGAGGTCACTTTTTATTTACACCTCGTTTTCTAAACACTTTAGAAAATTATTCCCCAAAGACCATGTGCTAGTAATAGTTTTGACTCTCCTGTTATAAAGTGACTCAGAAAGCCCTGACAGTGACTGCAGAGACACAAATGCCTTATTTATGCCTTACACTTCCTCAGGGAGAGACTTTACATTTTCCTTCTGTTTCTCTGTCACCAAGACCTGAAGTCTAGTCAGGAGATCAGAGAGTTTATTTCATGAGGCGTCATTTTACACCAACACAGAAACAGAGTCAGAGACATTAGTCATGTATATTCTTCCCAAAACTGTGATGACTAAAACCCAAAGATAGCCACGTTTGCATGCTGAAAATTAATTTAATGCTATTCCCTTATTTATTGCAGATAAAGTTTTGACAAAGGCTCATGGGAAATTCAATTAAAATACTTTTACAAGACAGTGACAAATTTAACTTGACACATACTGTGCTCTTTAATTATAGAGGTGCCATTCACACTGTTGTATTTAAGAGAATGCTGAGTGTTTTAGCAGATAAATCTCTGATTACTGGTATTTTTAACTCCTCAGAGAACACCCCCTGGTGTTCTCCCCTGAGAGCACCCCTGGATTAAATCTTGGCACACCGACAGCATTCTCAAAGTCAAGTGTCCCCAAAAAGAAACTCAGCAAATGTTTTGCAGATGAAAGTGTGTCATAGTCACATTTCTCAGATTGCCTTCAGGCATTACTACCTGTTCCTTAGTGTTGATACAATCAGAATTTCAGGCCTTTAGGGTCAAAATCATAGATATATTGGTACTGTCAGAAATATTGTGATTCTGCATCTCATTGATGATGAAGAAAACATATTTTTTTAAATCTTGCAATCTATCCTCTCTCCTGAGTGCTTACCTTTTGCAAATGATAAGTAGATTCTTTAGCACAGGTTAGCTTCCAACAGCCAGCCTCCTCAGTGAGGGGCACAGAAAAGGTTAGAATACTCCAAGACATGTAAAATAAAGAATTCTCAAGAGCATATGTAAGATGACAGAGACTGAAGGTGTCCTAAAAGCATTCTCAGCAATTTTTGGTTAAACCTTAATTTAGGTACACCCATTTGAGCAATGAAATTCAATTACTTCTCTTAACTGATAAAATAGACAAGTGCCAAAGATGCTGCTTGCAAAGATAGGTCACAAAAAAATTTTAGAGGTGTCTTCAGATAGCTGGTCCCATTACTAGTTCTCAACACAAAATTACTTTTATTCCTGAATTTCTGTCCAAAGAAGGCCAAATAACAGCTGATTTAATATGCTTCCTTGGCTGCTCTGCTCCTTGCTGCATCTAGAAGCTACATTGGGAGGACATGGGCATAGTATAGCAGACTGCCTCCCTGCTCCTTACCCTACATGGGTATTCAGAAAGATTGACACATTTATAGTTTTTTTTCTTATGTTTTCACATGTAATATTTTAGGTCCTGATATCCTGACTATGATAGTGGGATCAGACATCAGCCGTTACCCCAACACCCCCAAACCCACCTGCCGAGGATATCTGCACAAACGAACACAATCAGCAATACTGAAGGGCTGGAGAAAGAGGTGGTTTGTACTGAAGCATAATGGTTACCTACACTATTACAAACACAAGAAGGTAAGGAGGGTGGCTGGTGAGCAATCAAACTGTATCCTGAATTATGAAGTGCAGGAGTTCAGTACTCAAATTTACAGATCGTTATCTTGACTTACGGTATTTACAGCATGACATCAGCGCTACAGGGTTTTGCATGAGGTGTATAAAGGAGGCTTGTTGAGTGCTCTTCTGCAGTTATCTATCCACTTGACATTTCCAGCAGAATAGCTGGTAGTCTTGTTTCTCTGCATCCATCATGGTACACACATGAGCCATCTAATCAGGAATGTGCTGCTGAACCACTGGCTATGCAACAAAGCAGTCTGGTCAGTGCTGTATTTCATCACTAGTTATTCTGGTGCCAAAGGAATACCAAGTAAAAAAATTCACACTCAAAAGACACAAACATGTAGGAACAGTCTTCTGGTGCGATTTTATTTTATCATAACCAGATCCATCATCAAACTCCTGAAATGCAAAAATGGATATCTAGTTATACTTTTAAACATTTCCCAGTTCTTGATCAGTTAAATATCACAAAGGGAGAGTATCAGATTACTTGGAGGGAGGATTAGAATGTGCCCCATAATCTTGCATTCACTAAGATTTAATTATATTTTCGCTTCTTACTTTCAACTAGGAGGTTTCTTTTAATTCTTTTGTTCGTCAATTATCTGATTTGTTGCACTAAGAAAATAAATTTCAATCATGCAAGCTATGTATATTTGCTTTTTTTTTAAATAAGTAAATAAATTTAAAGCACTGTATAAATATTTTATAGCAATAGCTAACAACTGCTTATTTTCTTGCATTACCCAAGACTATTGCCCTTCAATTACTTTTTAAATTATCTCATGCTGTTTTTTTCCTCTCTGTCTCTGGGCTCCAAAGAATACACTGAAATATTGAAGTGCTATTTTAGCAGATGAAAACACAAGGGTTTTCTTCACTGCCTCGTGCTTACAGAGTACTCTGAAAAGTCATTTAGTAAGAGAGAGAGAAAGATACTTTAAACAAATACAGTTCTCTACTGAGAGATCCTAAATGACTGCTCATCCAACTTTCCTTTCTAAGGTAATTACAAATAATGTTTTTTGTTTAACACAGCTTTTATTTACATGCTACCTGCATGATTAAATTGACAAGATTATGTTCCAGGTCTTGCCTCACTCTGGAGGAAAATTTTTTTTCATTTATTGTATCTAAGAAGTTCTTTGAAATAATAAATTGAAGGCAAGAATAATTCAGGAAGAAAAAGAAAAATCAGGATAAGCTGTCATTATTCAGCAAAATAGCCAGGGTAATCAATTTACTCATCTTCTGTTGTTAAGAGCATCAGCTCACATTGGTGTATTTCCAGTGACTCCAGGCCATGCCTGATTTCCAGTTGTGTACGAAGACAACTAGGCTTTTTATTTAAGCCTGAAATATAGCATATAATGTTTTGTAGTGAAGAAAGGAAAGGATGATTCATCTCTGCTTTAGTCCATATCGACAAGCACAGAGAGCTAGATTTCCTCATCATTGCAATCTACAACCAGAAATTATCAATCTTGAATTTTTCTTATTTTCGTCTTCCCACCTAAACTAAAAAGAAGATTTCTAGATTTTTTTTTCATTTGACTTTCCCATGTAATTGCTGCTCTTTTTGACTCATCTCTAGCCAATCACACAGTGGTGAACTGATAGCTACTGCAAAATATTCAGTCACTTCACATGCAAGGTTACCTACAATCCATACAAGTAGCTAAAACATATTTTTTACCTCAGTAGCTGTACCTGTGATTGCCACCTCAGAGCAGAGATGTTTTTGTGTTAGAGCCTTGGTTTTGGGAAATTACTGAGATCAGCAGAGATAAATGATTTATAATACTTTTGCCTACACTTGGCTACCATGGAGTTCTACTATATATTGTACAGATCTGGTCCCCTGTTGTCCAGAACACTGGATGTTCTCAAACATGCCATTTTCTTACTTTTCAACATGCCCAGTTTTTCTCTTAAAGGAAAGATATCTGGAAATTATGGGGAGACAGACATGAAGGTACACTTAAATCTTTCCCTGAGGCAAGTATAAGCGCACAAGTTTCTTGTGCTTGAACTTCACACATTTTTTCAGGAAAAGCTGAAAACACCTCAATGTAGTCACACACTGATCCTTTGCTTCTCTACAAGTGCCATTTGCTGCTCATCACAGTAAAGGGCCTGCAAAGTCACCACAAGACTTTTGTGTTTGTGGTGAAGACATCAGTACAGAACAAATAAGTCTTAATCAGCTTTACATTTGAGACCAATGAGATAGAAAAAGCTATCTACCTCACAGCAGCAGAGCATCACTTCAACATGTTAAATCTCTGAGTTGTCATCAGCAAGTAGCTTTTAGAACATGACAGCTAACTTGAAAACCTTAAAATATATTGCAGTATTCAGGATAAAAAAATACTTGTCTTGTGACTTCATTAAAGGAAAGAAATATGATTTCCAGGACCCAGGAACAAAGGGCCAGTAAGGAGTTTAAAGACTGTCGAGCATGCATTCATTTATTGTGGGGACATACCTGCTGCAGTGCTACCAGTGTTGGAGGCTTAGTAGGAAAACACAAGGATTAAGAAGGTATTATTGTCAAAAGCTCGTTTCCCAAAATTCCCCATTACAAATATTCATCATGTAAGCAGTTTAACAAATTTATTACTGGCTTTTACAAAACCATTAAAAGTGCCAGTGAAAGCCAGAATTTCCTATTTTCAATTCATCATTGCTTTCTTGCTAAGTAAGACTGGATAAATTAAAAAAAAAACACGTAAAACAAGCTCCTCTCTGATTTTTTTATCTTGCAGTGTTTCTAGGAATTATTTCCAGTGCCTTGGACATAAGTAGACCATGGTAAAGAGGATAGCAAGACAGATAACTAATCTAGCACCTGAGAGGAAATTAAGAAATAAATATCATTGTGGTTATTGTCTAGGAAAAACTCTAAAGAGGTCTGTCTGCAACAGCAAAGTGTTATCAATGTATCTCCATGGCAGACCTCCTTTCCAGAAGTCACAGACTGATTAATTCTAGTTAAACCAGCTATATCAGGTCCTTGTATTACTTTTGTCATTTATTCCATTTCACTGTCCAATTCCGTCAGCTGAGAAGGATGTAGAACTATGGTAGTTAGAAATAAAGATCTAAAGAGTATGAGTTTGTTTCCAGCATTTTGTACGGACTCTAAGTAGGAAAGTCAAAACAAAACTTGTAAGAGGAAGGAAGTAGGAGCAGTTACGTTGGAAGGAATTGGAAACTATTGTCCTGACAGTAGAAAAGAACATGCTTTAGAGATTCTTTAGAGCAGTGACAGACTGAGCAGTGAATAGAGAGAAAATCAACTATCTTGCATAGCCCCAGGTCTCAGAGAAATGGCCTTCATGGTAGTTCACGTTCGTAATGCTCTAAAACATGTTATAAGAAAACTGCAACATATACTTTTGAGAAACACTCTTTCTGTGGCAGCATTGAAGGAGAGAAATGTGTTTCTTGTCAGTCTTCATTGTAATCATATATAATAATATAATTTTAAAAAATATAATTATGATTTGCATTTCTTAAGCTCATAAGTTTGGTGCCTCTAAGAAGCCCTTAGGCATAGTGTGAGTGTCTAAGACAAAGTATCTCAAAGATGAGGGGAGGACAGTGAGAGCAAAGACATGCATTTCTTATCATCCAAAACAATTAGACCTCAACCTGGTAAATAGCTTTTACATCATCTAAATTATTAAATGTTAGATCATATCCCTGTTTCCATTAGAATAGGAGAGAGAAGGAAAAAATGCTTTTAAATTATTTTCATTTCTGTGGTATATAGAGTCCAATTATTACACCAAGAAGGAAATCTCCTGCCTGTCATGTGCAGAACCTTCCCAGCATTTCAATCTATGACAAATATTCAATCCTTTGTTCTCTTGAACAAGCCTGTGTGTTCATTGTTAAGCCTAATCACTTTATATAAAAGACTTAGCTAGAAATAGATTTAGGTCTGAGCCATTGCTCATGCAGATATCACTTCTATTTTTTCTCCATTCTTGTTTGGAGCTGTATCACCGTAGTCTGGAAGCTGCTACATTATATATACCCTGTATATAATATGATTTTTTACATTTTCCATGACTCCCATGACTTCAGAATATATATTTTCAGTTTGCATTTAAGAACCTGCTGATTCCACTGTCTTCAATACATCCTCTGTATTCTTTCTACTGAGAAGTTAGAAATAATGCTAGCTGATGATATGCATGTTAATTTTGTCCTAAAAGATTGCATACCCTGACCCAGAGAAAGTCATACACAGATCTCATTAAAGTTGTTCAAAATTTTTACACAGTCAGTAGTTCTTCCTGTGGGACTTGGCTCTGCATACTGTTCATTACCTTTTGTGCAATTGATTGCAGCAAATTACTCAACCTCAAGAAAAGAACCAACTGGACCAACTGGAATGTGAAGATTAATCATTCCATGAGACTGATTGTACTTCATCTGACTGTACTGTTTGATGTAGGATAATTAGGTTCTTCAAATCAGAGAAGCTTTTATATCTTTTTCCCATATTGTTTCTCTCCTCTCTAGTTTATTTGTAAATTATTCGACGCAAAACAAAATGAAAAACTAAGTAAATTCTTATCTATTGGCAAAAAATGCCATATGAACTATTCTGGAGTCTAGAGTTCCCTGTTCACTGACATACGCAAGCCCTTTCCTTCAGGGCAAAGGAAATAGATGTAAAGAAATAAGACATAAAAAGCCTTCATGGCTTCTCTGCATTGATGAGCCCAGCTCAAAGAAGGAGTAGATGTAAAACACGCTTTAGCTGTAATTTCCTTAAAGAACCAAAAAATGAGCCTACCACAAAATACAGTGATTCAAAAAAAAAACATAGGAGAAGAAGATTTTAGTGATATACTAAGAAAGCAGCACCAGACCTCAAGGAGAAGCTGGCCAGAGAAAATCAGAAAATAATAGATGGTGAAAATGCCTGGGAGGGTTGTGGACACATCAGCTATCATGGTGAGAGCTAGGCAGATGAGAAATAAGCAAAAAGAAAAAAGTTCAGTTTCCTGTCTCAGTTAAGACATGTCTATTTTAAGAACAGTGGGGCACGTCCAGGAAGATATTTTTGAAAAACAGTCAAAAATTTGGTCATGCCACTACTGACCTGAAATCAATCTGAACCAGTGACCTCGGGGCAACTGCTTCACACTTCCTACTGCCAGTCTCCCAAGCTACCCAGACTTCCATTTCTGCTTTGTAGCCCTGCTCAGTTTTTGCATTGTCTTTTAGATTCCTTCTAGGATTTGATATTGTTTTCTGCAAAGTTACTTTCATTCCCTTTTACTAGTAATAGTTGGAGATTCTTTTGTAATTTACTTTCGAGTTCATTTCATAGTTATTCCCATTGTTACTTTTTTTTTACAGCTAATAGCATGAAATGTGCATATATTTTCTCAGCTGCTTCGTAATAATATATGAAGAAACTTAATTCATATAGCAAATATTACTGTGCTTGAACAAAATCTGAATACAGTGAATCACTCAGGAAATACTATGAATGGCATTACTGGAATTCCGGAATAACTTGTATCAAATTAAATAGGGCTGCATGCACTACCTTAATGAGCACTACATACATTATAGGAAGGAGACATCTAATTTTCTATTTTTATTTCTTTCTGATTTCAGTTTCTCATCATTCTGCATTGTTTAATACCCTATTTTTTTGCAGAAACATTCAACCTAATACTCAGATCATCTTAGGAAAACCAGCAGTATAGGAATGGTTACTTCAGATGTTTCTCCTGTTCACAGAATAGCATTTACCAAAAAAGCACCTGCTTCCTGTCTTCTACCTAGAGAACATCATCCATGTTTGATGCCGAAGACTTCCTATAATTCATGAAGTAGATGATCACAACCTTGAAGAAAGAAAAAGAATTTTTTTTTGTTTAGCACAGAATGGAACAGTAGTAGCTAAAATCTGAGTTAGTTTATTTAAAGTCTGAACAAAACATATGATCATCTCAAGAAGAATCACATAGGTATATCAGGTTCCATACTGGCAGTATCATCAATCAGTTGCACTTCAGTCTCAGGCATAAGAAATTACTTTCATTTTTTCTTCTTTTTTTATTTTTTTTTCCTTTTTTTTCCTTTTTTTTTCTTTTGGCAATATACCTTTGGCACTTTTTGTAGCAAGGGGATATTTGATATTTGCCAAAGGAGTGATCTCTTACTCATGAAAGCCACCTGAATGGAAAAACACCCCTTACAAATGTGCAGATGTGGCACATAGGCCATGGTGGTAGCAGTGAATGAGGTGGTGCTGGGCTAATGGTTTGACAGGATCATTATGGAGGTCTTTTCCAACCTTAACAATTCTATGATTCTCTGGTCTGGATTATCAGAATTAAGGGAGTATAGCTCTTTATCATTTAGTGAAGGGCATTTGGTCACCTTTAAATGCCATCAATCCATCTTATTACCTACCTAGATGTCTTTGAAACACAGTGAACATAAATAATTCTTGGTGCCACAGAACCTCTATTTACATTCATTCTAGACACCACAGAAAGTGTTTACAAAACGAGTTTATAAGGATGTACAGTAATAGTAGTCAGTCATTTCAGTATCTAAAGTGATCATTCCCTCAGGACCATGGACAGGATCCTACTGAATAGTAACTCCTTGGCACACGCTGGCCGTGCTTTGCTCTAGGAATGGGATTTGGACCTGAATACATGTTTTGGCTATGCTGCCTTTGCAATGTTGTTTCATGTCTAAAGGCATTGTAAGTAAAGGAGTCACAAAGCACTGACAATTTGCAGGATTACCTTAATCTTCTTCAGTTTTTTATGAAAAAACTTTAGTTTGGCATAAGAAAAAAATAGGAAGACAAGAAAATGTAAAAATAGAAGAAAATTATTCATGGATGTTTATTTATACTGTTGTCATTATTAGGGACTGTTTTGTTCCTATAGAAGAATTATGTATAACAAAGAGAGAATTACATGTGCCAGTGAGAATACAATCAAGTATTTAGCTATTTAATTCCCACAAGTGCATTTTTTTCATGGAAGGCTGTATATGTTTGGGGTTTTTTAGGCTAAGAAAAAATTACATGAGGCAATTACAGTTAGCTCCTACTGACAAAATTTAATTAATTACCAGCAATCAACCAGTTTTATTGTATGAGGCTCCACTGTCTGTTGTATTTTGCAAATTGCGCTCATGCTCTTCAGTTAATGCCCCAGCATTAACTTTCTTTTTTCATTTTATTCTCACTAAATTTGTTGCAATTGTTAGAGCTCCAGTCAGAGATTTTCAAGGAAAAGAGGCTGAGAGTATATCTTAAAACACAGCTAGAGTTCACTTCCAGATATGTGCACCACTGTTTTGAGTTAAGATATGTATTTAAGGAGAGCTGGGCTAGGAAAGTGTGGGGTTAAACTGCTTCACCTACCCATGTGCATAAAGGAGCTTAATGGTTCTTTATTACTAGTCACAGGAAAGACATTGGCAGTGCCTTTCAGTCTCAAAGAGCTTTGACACAATCAGAAACAAGCAAAAGGGTTTTGAAGTGCTCTCCTTTGAAGATTGTCTGAATTGTGTGGGAAGATTTATGAACATAATGATATTTACAGCAACTTTGCAAAGGAACCTAAATTGGTTATATGGTCACTTTTTTCAAATTTAAGTATTTTTTGCCTGTATCTACGCATACAAAGTGATGATTTCAGCATAAGCCAAACTGCAAATGTTGCATTGATTATCAGAGCAACCCAGGATCCTAAATTCTTCAGTGCACTTTGAAAATCCTGATATCACTCAGCTGCAGCCTCAATGTGAGGAATATCTACACATACCTAGAAAGGTTTTGCCTGCAGATATGGCTTCTGACAAACCAAAAACAATTAAAAGAGCAAAAACAGAGATGCAAGTTTAGAGGGTGTTTGATTAGTTTGTCTCTCACAGGGCTTCAGTTTCATATTAATTCTGAACTTTGGTACTCCTTCTTTCTAATTGCAGGATGAAGGGAAGTGCAGACCCCTGGAAGTAACAAAGCTGGAAGGAGCGGAAATTGGTGTTGACACCAGTCTGGGTAAACCATTTGTTTTTAAATGTATACCTCAAGCTGGAAACAGGATTTTCTACTTCTGTGCAACTTCCAACCAAGAAATGAAGAGGTAAAGTGATCTTTCATTTTAACAGCATCTGTTTTGTTATTGCAGTTTGGGAAGAAGGATGTTGAATATTTGGGGTATGTTCACAATACCTACATTGATCCTTAGGAAAAAGTTTAAAAATCTATCAGTGACTTAAGGAAAATAATGTTTCTATTTCTCAATTGCTGCAGCTTCAAAAATTGTTTTTCAGTTTCATAGCTTATTTTCTTTAAATAAAATCTTTAACGTTCATGTTTCATTACTCCCCTCAATTCCTGATTCATCATCAGAACAAAAACTTCACCCGTATTCTCATGTCTTCTCTCCCTGTTCTTGTACTGTTGTATCAAATGGAAGTGTAAATTTTCCTGTGGATGTAAACTTGCTTATCAAGTCTCTCTTCTGCCCAGCAAGGACAGTGCTAGTAATAAATACAATCCCATCTTCATCTTAATTTCTGTCATTCTGTCACATTTTCATTTTAGTATTTTAAAATGCAAATATGCCACAAAAGCATGTTGGTTCTAATAAGACACAATGTCTTCGGGTTTGACACAGAGTTAGAATTTGAAAATACTGTTTTGCATTTCCCAAAGACAACAGCAGACTAAACAAAGACACTAAAATTGCCCGTAATATGAGCAATGGAGTTACTACTTTGAAAAAGTACTGAAGTCAAGTATTATTTTCCTCTTTGTTTTATTCTGAATGTCAGAAACATATGTCAGAAACATAAAGCTGTGAATTAACTTGACAGTTTGGTATTCATACACCCATTTTTTATTATCATCATACTACTTAACATAACCCATCATTGCAATAGCAGAGCATTTTTCATTTCTAAATTTTATATCATCCATAGCACAACAGAATAACTTTGCCAACAAATAGCTTGCTTTATCCTGTAGTTTCCAGTTTAAGGGTTTTTTTACATTTTCCACAAATTCATTATCTGCACTGTGACAAAGACGAGGAGAGTAATCATTTAGCCTGACAAGTTGAACTATTTTTTGAACTATATATTTTGATATATAGATTTCCTTGTCTGCAATATTGCCTTTATTTATTACGATGTGTTATACAGCAAGCTTTGAGACTTACATTTTTGAGAGTCAGCAATGTTTATTTAGTTCTAATCCACTACTGTTCTTACTTAAAGCCTTGAATATGTCCTGAAAATTGTACATCCCTTTAGATGCTGCATATGTCAGCAAGAACTAGAAGAGGCAGTGAAGCATATTTGTTCTGATCTACCAGACTAATCTATTCTCACTTTTTGTCATGGTATAGGTGGCTGGAGGCTATGGATAAAGCAGTGCATCCCATCCATCAGGTAATGCTGTATTTAGGTGAGAGGCATGTGTACAGCAGAGTGTGCAGAGGACTGAGAGAGAGTGGCTGTGTTTGTACATGGTCAGGTGCAGACAACAACATGGAAGCTGCACCCTTTTGTTCTACTGGACTGTGAATCACTCCCAATCTAGGAGCCATGTACAGAAATATGACTCAGCTTATATGCTTTGCTGCCATATGGTGGAATTAATCAAATTCTCCCTCTCCAGATATCAGCAGCTTTAGGCTGGTTTGGACACATACGTGAAATTAGTGTAACAGGTAGAAAGCAAGTGTAGAGATGACTCTTACAAGCATGTGTAAGCCTTGAGTAATATGTTTGGGGTAAAAGAAGAGAAGAGTCATATCTTCCTAAGTATTCCCCACAGTTCTGCCTTGATTGCAGGCAACCCACTTTTTCTGACAGAATATTGGGTGGTGATGAAGCATGATTGCTGAGTTCTTATTTTCAGTGTTTTCAGAGATAAAGATAAGTATGTTGATAAAAATTGATTTATCCATCTCTTTACACTGTTACTCTCTCTGCTGGCACCTGTGGCTGGGAAAAAAACAGCCATAATTGATCTTGAGCTACTTCTTAGAGACCTTACTCAATCCAGCATAATTCAGTATCAATAGTCTGGCTGGCCCCTGAACTGGGAACTGAAAAGCTAATTTTAGTATTTCCAGACTTGGAACCATAGAGTTCAAAGACATTTCAGTCTGCCCGTTCTTGGCCCCATTAGTCCTACTCTTTCCTGCTATAGACAGACCATCTTTATAAAAATATGAAAATTGCAAGGTACAAATTAAAAACCTGCATAATGAGTGAAAAGAAAGTGATACAAGTGATTCCTTCAGCACTGTTTAGTGACAGGTTTAAAAACAGTGAAAGATGTTTGTTGTTGCTTTAATACCTTTTGCATTGAAGTAGATCGATCAATCACATAATTCTTTTGACTTTAGTTTCCAGATGAGGTTGTAAGTGCAAAACCAAACTTGTTTCCAAGTATATTCTTCCTGAACATTTCTCAAAAGAGTATGAAGGAACACACTTGAAAGCAGCAAAAATAAATAATTGAAATTGTGAACCCTAAGCTAAAGAAATAATAAAATAGCCTGAGCCAAAAAGGATAATAAAGGCTCATATAGACAAAACAGATCAAAAGTCTTTCTTTAGTGTAGCATGCATAAATAACCTGTTGTATAAAATTTCCAACATTAGACATACAGAAGGATCATTCATGCATTCATCCATTAACAACACAGTAAAAAAAAAGAAGGGAAGGGAAGTTCCGAGAAGGGAAGTTCAGGGAAGGGAAGTTCAGGGAAGGGAAGTTCAGGGAAGTTCAGGGAAGGGAAGTTCAGGGAAGGGAAATTCAGGGAAGGGAAGGGAAGTTCAGGGAAGTTCAGGGAAGTTCAGGGAAGGGAAGTTCAGGGAAGTTCAAGGAAGTTCAGGGAAGGGAAGGGAAGTTCAGGGAAGTTCAGGGAAGGGAAGTTCAGGGAAGGGAAGNGGGAAGGGAAGGGAAGGGAAGGGAAGGGAAGGGAAGGGAAGGGAAGGGAAGGGAAGGGAAGGGAAGGGAAGGGAAGGGAAGGGAAGGGAAGGGAAGGGAAGGGAAGGGAAGGGAAGGGAAGGGAAGGGAAGGGAAGGGAAGGGAAGGGAAGGGAAGGGAAGGGAAGGGAAGGGAAGGGAAGGGAAGGGAAGGGAAGGGAAGGGAAGGGAAGGGAAGGGAAGGGAAGGGAAGGGAAGGGAAGGGAAGGGAAGGGAAGGGAAGGGAAGGGAAGGGAAGGGAAGGGAAGGGAAGGGAAGGGAAGGGAAGGGAAGGGAAGGGAAGGGAAGGGAAGGGAAGGGAAGGGAAGGGAAGGGAAGGGAAGGGAAGGGAAGGGAAGGGAAGGGAAGGGAAGGGAAGGGAAGGGAAGGGAAGGGAAGGGAAGGGAAGGGAAGGGAAGGGAAGGGAAGGGAAGGGAAGGGAAGGGAAGGGAAGGGAAGGGAAGGGAAGGGAAGGGAAGGGAAGGGAAGGGAAGGGAAGGGAAGGGAAGGGAAGGGAAGGGAAGGGAAGGGAAGGGAAGGGAAGGGAAGGGACACTTTGTGTGTGGTAGTGCTTCCATCCAGATCTGAATGCAGTATCCTGTTGACAGACACTACGACATTTGCGCTGAAGCCCCGAGAGCAATTTTGAATTTTGTCTTGCCAGATTATATAAAGTAAATACTACCGAAGTCAAGCAATCAACAAGACAATTAAAAAAAAATCCTACAGCTGTGAAGTAATCCTGTTTGTACCTACAAAACATGTACTGAAAAATGAAATAGATGCAGAAAAGACAAATCATTATTTTAAGAAGAGAGTAAACATTTGGATATTTTCATCACATATACATTTATGTAATTTCATTTTTAGTATTGAATTTTGTTGTAACTTAACCTCAGTTGCACTCAGCCCCATACAGCTGCTCACCCACTAGCTCCCACTGTGAGGAGGAAAGAGAATCAGAAGACTAAAACTATGAGAGGACTAGTGGGTTAAGATAAAGACATTTTAATAGGTAAAGCAAAACCCACACAGAGAGGAAGAGCAAAACAAGGGATTCATTCACCCCATCCCATGACTGGGCAGGTGTTCAGCCATCCCCAGGAGAGCAGGGCCCCATCACATGTAATGGGTGCTCAGGATGAGAAACACAATCACTCCAAACTTTCCCCCACTTCCTTTTTCTTCCCCAAGTTTCATATGCTGAGTGTGTTGTATGGTCTGAGATATCCTTGTGGTCACTTAGGGTCACCTGCCCTGGCCGAGTTTGCTCTCAACCTCTTTGTGCATCCCCAGCCTCCCCCCTGGCGGGATGAAGAGCAGAAAGCCCTTGGTGCAGTTCAAGCCCTCCTCAGCAATAACTAAAATATCCCTGTGTTTTCAACACTGTTTTCAGCACAAAACCCAAACACAGCCCCATAATAGCTACTGTGGAGAAAATTAACCCTACTCTAGCCAAAGCCAGCACATAATTTCAAAAGATTTTCACAACTAAAGCTAATTTCTTGGTAGAAGACTAGATATTGTGTCTTCATTCCAGCATGTCCTCCTTAATTTTTTACCAGAACGTTTCATTACATGCTTACTTTACAGAATCACGTGTGGGTAGATGTCACACTACATAACACTACACTCCCACCATTGGCTATCAAGAACCCTGAGTGCCTGGGGCTTCTCCACCAGCTGGACAGGAGCAAAGATGTCTGGATTCAGCACTACTGCATTCTGAAGGATGGCTGTTTGTACTTTTATGCCACTCTCCGGTCTACACCTGCCCAAGGTAGGAATGGCTGCTAGATTTTAATTTATTATTGAAGTAGAAATGTTTCACTGCAGTTTCCAAGTAGAACTTTTACCATTAATGAGAGTTTCTTATCTGGAAATCTATGCTGTTCCATGAAGGTGAAAGAAGGAAATCCAGACTCAGTCTCTAATTATTCACCTCATTGCTGATCCTATTCTTTTTTCCTTTTCCTCCCACATCTTTATTCTTTCTGAAATGGAGTTATTCTGCACACATTACTCCAGGAGCAGTTATCCAAAGCAAGATCCACCCATCTAAAGCACTTTATGATGGGTTGAGGCAGTCCCACTGATGGCAGTCTCCTGAAAGCTGTCAAATCCTGCATGTTAGGAAGTATCTGCAGATACCATGAACTTTGACTGGGTGCCCTGAAACTACCAGCTTTTCTCGTGGCCTTGTTAAAGCTATTCCACCCCTCAATATGCAGAACTTTCCTACTGCTGGAGAGCCTGGTGGCCCAGGATGTGGCCACAGTGATTTGCAGCTAAAGCTGCCATCTAGGAGTACTCCCCACAACAGAAGGTGGCTGCCCACTCTCAAAGCAGCAAAATGATGCTACTGGGATCAATTGCAATCAGAGCTCACTTCACACACATAGAGGGGATGGTGAGGACCTGCAAATGCTTTCATCCTGTGCTAAGGAAGCTGGCAGTCAGAAGGACCAGAAAGAAAATGCTTTTCTTTCTGCTTGCTAGCTGGTCTTCGGATCAAAGGGGAAAAATTTTCTTGAGCTTATGCTATTATGATCAGGCAGAAGGTGCTCCACTTTATAACATTTGCATAATGCTCTTCACCTGCCAAAGGCCATACTTATGAAATGACCAAGGATTTCCTCTTTACATGAAGATAAGGGTTGTGCGGACAAAAGCAATGAATTAACAGAAAGCTGGAAATCAAGTTTATGCATTTATGACCCTGAAGTCTATGCTCCTACTGCCAAATATTTTCTTTTGGTGTTTAAATATCCTACTACATAAAAATTCTTCTATATGGTAGTGCTTTTTTCTTGTTATTGCATTTTTTTCCATTTTCACCACATATTCTCATTCTGTTATATCATTCTCAATGCTAGAACATTACATTTCATTACATGCTTGGTAATGATGTTGTGCCTAAATGTGAGACTCCCCAGAAGTAAAGACCCTGTTCTGCAGATCTTTCTGACTATTTGCCATATTTGTATAAAGTGAACTTACACCTTAAGTTGCACTGAAGTAAAATCTGGAGGAAAAAAAAGAACAAAACAAAAAACAGTTAAAATTAAAATGTTCAGAAGATCAAGTTCTGTCTAATACCTCTCCTTCACAGCTGGCTAATGTGGCCTGCAGTGACATCTCAGTTACTAATGGCAGCAGGAGTAACAAAACCTGATTTTAAGAATTTTTTTTCATGTTGAAATTCATATCCCTTTAGTTTTTAAAGAAAAGTAAAAGAAAATATCAGTGACAAGAGCCCCCCTTCCAAAGAACTTTACAGTGGCTTAAGGCAGCCTCATTAATGGCAGTCTAAAGCTAGAAAAAATATTTTGCCATGTCTTATTTAATGAAAAGCTAAATAAATCTTTATTGCTCATCATTTGATAGATAGGAAGCCTGTTTAACACTGTTTTGAAATCAATTTTCATAAAAGAAAAGGAAACAGATCTTTTAGATTTTTAAATGTAAAGTCTGTAAAACTCTGTGAATACAACAATCTGAAAATCCAGTTTGCCAGATTTGTTGCTATGCTTGTAAATTGGCAGTACTTCTATAACTGGTATCTACAATATACATAATGCATGCTATTTTATTCTATTCAGGTGGCCTTTACCTGCAGGGCTATACTGTGAGTGAACAGTCCCTGGGCTCCAAGAGATCTGTAATTGAACTCAAACCTCCATCTGAAGAATTTAAAACTTTTTACTTATGTGCAGAGAATGTAAATGAAAACAAAAGGTAAACCAAACATTTTTTGTTTGTCCTTTTTTTTTTTTTTCCAGTTTATTTACCAGACTGTAGGAGACCAGGAGCTCTGTAGCTCGGGAAGATCTAGTGACAACTTTGCAGTCTGTTTTCACTTTTCCCCCTAGATTTCCCTTTAGCAGCAGCCTTAGTCAAACTGCAGTAAAACACATCCTGGAACATGTGAGTCATCAGTTCTGTTCTTTTCAATGCTGGAACAACAGCAAGGCCAGCTTGCAGAGGTTTGGAAGTAAACATGGATACCTTATTGTGCATTGCACAATTATGTGTGGGTGATCATACTGAACACAAAAGCTATGGCACTTCTCATTAGTGAGAATGGAGAAATCATTCCCAAGACTGATTGACATCTAATGGTCAATGACCATTACAATTTAATTAATTTAAGCAAATTGGACAATGAAAACACATTCTGAAGGTAAATTCCCTCACCATAATCCAGTCAAATTCCACATCTGTCAGTGGGAGTCTTTACCTAAAGCCTATTAATTACACTACCTGAGTTTTAATTTAATGGACAAAAGACAAAGCTTTTCAGTATGTTGGAAAATTGGTGTTAAGCTTTATTGTTTTTGCAGCCAACGCCTCCACTTCTGCATCTCTCCAATCCACTGATTATGAGTACAGATAGTAACAGAATTGAAAAAAACCCACTTGTTAAAGGAGTGTTTCAAAGGGTAGAGAAATGTATACATAACACTTGATCAGGGGCAATTGTTGATCTTTCATTTCTTCTAGGTGGATTACAGCTTTGAAAGCTTCAATTAATAAATGGTTACCCCTACACCAGGCAATCCAAGATTTCATGAACAGACCACTGGAGGAGACAAGGATGTGAGAAGAAACCTCAGTTTTTCCCGTTTCTGTTTTGCATTTAAAATTCCATGCTGTATCTTGAGTCATCTCAAGAGATACTCTAGCAGCAGCTAATCTTTAGCATTGCTACACATTCAGAACTTTTGTAAGCATTAGTAAATAAATACAAAGCAATGTTGCCTTCTTTGTCACTGTATTTTGTGTTTCTACTTCAACTCAAACCACACATAGAGTCTACTTTACAGCTGTGACCTGACATCCATTCCACATACATTTTGTACTCCCTCCTGGGGGTTTTTTTGTGTGTTTGTTGGGTTTTTTGGATTTTGGGGGATTTTTTGCAAACCACAGACTTTGCAAAGTGTTCTGCTTTTTCCTCCAGATGATTCATATGTGGGTTTGCCTACAAGTTTCCAGGTGTTTTGGTGCTTAAGGTTGAGACAAGCTAGGTTTACTGAAGGGTCAGCTGCTGTTACATGGAATATATATGTGCTTTTTTGTTGGCTGTTGTTGGGCTATAGTACGTTCTACCTTAAGTTTTAATTTTATGATGATTTTGATTTGGTCATCACATCACAGCACATTTGTGAACAGAAATGAATTCAAGAATCAAAGGATGGGTTTTCTCCAAAGTTAGCAGTAAGAGACAGCAGTATAAAACTGCATCAGGGATATCAGGATTTGACATCTGTGGTTATTACAGTTGGTCATATACACAGTATTTCACATAATTGTCCAGCATTTAAGTAACCCCTCCTATGAATAAGTCTGGATATTCAGTTTCCAAACTTATCAAAACACTAATTCAAGTAAAATTACAAAGGTTAGTTCAAAGATGCACCTAATACAAACAAAAAAAAAAAATTGCCAGTCTGTGAAATTTTAATTACAAAGGCTGTGATACTTGCTTTTCTTATGATATTTAGACCATAATTGTTTGAACATGCTACAAACCCAGCTACTCACTTGCTGTTACCATTAGCCTGGAAAATACCAATTGCAATGCAGAAAAAACTAAAAAGCAAAAAACTAAAAAGTGTGCTCCCACAGCCACCACAAATGAATTTTTTAGGGACAGATTTATTAGCTTTACATGCTTGAAGCAATAGTACTTCAAAGAATGCTGCTAAACTGTTCAAATTATTTGTTACAGTGACTTGAGTGATTTATTTCAAAAATAAGAATGGTTAAAGTGTGAGCAATTTTTTTGAAACAGGCACCCAACTCCAGATACATTATCATGTTTGTTTTGTATAAATTTGTGCTCTAAAGTAAAATGCATGACTGTATTTAAAAAAAAAAAGTCATCACAGCCATATTCTACATTCTAAAGTATTTTAAATTTTTTGCATTCAGAAATGAAATTTACATTTCTGCTACAACTCCAAAAATAAATAATGAAATAGTTATGAATTACTTCCTTTTCTTACTCTTTTTCACAATGAAGAAAATAACACATATTGGTCAAGTAAAAATGCTGTTTACTCGAGATTAATAACTTTCCCTGGGGAATAGTTATCCAATTCAGAGTGACAGTTCAGAGCTAGGAAGCAGAAAAACAAACAAAAACCCAATCGATGAAACAAATGCAAATAAACACAGTAAATGTGTTTTCCGTTAGAAACAGTAGTGAGTCCTGCAAACGGCAAGGTAATTGTAGAAGGGTCTGGAGTACAAATCCTATAAGGAGCAGCTGAGGGAGCTGAGGGTTTAGCCTGGAGAAAAGAAGGCTCAGGGGGGCCTTAATGATTCTATGATTTTAAAATTCGGCGTAGTGAGTAAACTTAGGATTTCTCAAATGGCAATAAACTTTGACAAAATATTGAAAAAGTAAACCAAAACTATCAAGCTTTGGAATGTCGTTAACCCAGGGAATTTGGGGAGGAGCCCAAGGCAAGGTTTCTACATTTCTCTGAGTCAAGGCTTGTTCCTCTCTGTTCACCTGACAAGAGATCAGAGTAGCCTATGGCCGTTGCTGTTTTCCTGGGAAGTAGCTACAGACCCCAAGGAGGTGGGCTGCCACCGACTCCTTCTTGTACTACTTCATCTCCTTTTCTTGGTAGAAGCACCAAAGACATTCTGAAAAGTATACTGAGATTTTTCTGAACACGTATCAATAACATGAAAATTATCACTAGGGAAAGTTGAAAATTCTCTAGCTTAGTTACCACAGCTGATTTTACTGTGATTTTCAGCAGGTATTCACACCACTTTTTGGACAATATTTCTCGCACGAATTATAGCTCCCTCATGCTGGCTTACCTATGAACTGCAGGACAAATATTCATCATGATCATCAAGTCAACCATGCCTTTAAAAAAAAAAGCTGAAGTGGAAGTTTAGATTTATATCCTTTCTGTAACACAACCAGATGTTATTTATTATAATGAAACAGTAATGCATGCATCTCTTGTTGCTAGGGAATGGCCCTTTCCAAGAATTTCTCTTTAAGGTAGGAAAGAAAGTAGCGAAAGAATACCCAGACTGCTCACTTTACGCTTCACTAGCCCCAACATTTAATCCAAATACATTTCATTTCAGAGGACATGTTATTACTGTGCTCCAAGTGCAAAGAGAAATGATGAAGAAGTTATGGGTAAGTTGAAGAAAGTTAAAAAAAAAAAACAACCTGGATCTCTTAGGCAGGGAAAGGCTGAGAGATTGGATGAGGTGGTTTGATGGAGAAATTGCAACTGTTCAATAGCAAAAAAGACCTTTCCTCTTATTCAAGGGCAAATGTATAACCAGAACTAAAGTTACTGGATGGCACATGTGGTGGAATATAGAAGTAATTTCTAATCCTTTTAACAGGTATGATATTTATTACACAAGTAACCTTCAACATGCACTATTTCAGTACTATGCAGTCTATGTTTAGTTATTTGAGATCTTTATAATGGAAAGTTTTAAGGCCAAATAAATAAACAACATGCCTTTATTAAAAAGATAGGGTAAAGCCATAAGCAGAACTCTCACATCCATTCCCTTCCCGTGTAACTGCACCACAGCATAAAGCACACTGCAATGTCCACATTTTACCAGAAAAAATATTTTTCCTCTAGTTTTTACAACATAATGCAAACAGTCTGGGGGCTGAGATACAAAATCTGCAGAATACTCCAAATCCAATCTTGACAGTCGAATAGATGGTTTCATTTCTCTCTCTGTTTAAAAATAATCATATGATTACAAATTAGGAGCATGCCTGTGGTGCTTACCACTTTGAAGTCTCATATCTGCAGCTGCAGTTTACATCTTGTTGATTACATTTGTGACTAATCCATAGAGCAAGAGCTAGAGCACTAGGCTAGAGGAGAGTTAATTAGGAGTTGAAACAAAAAGTAAAAATGTTTGGGTTAGAACTTATTCCTGATGTGAATACAATAGTTTTCTCATTATTTGATCTGTAGTTCATAATAGATATTTTAAACAATTCTCATGTTTAGTAATTTTTCAGCATCAAAGTTCTCAATTTTGTCATAGATGCAGCAGTTATCCTGTAATAAATATTTTATCACTTTAATAACACTAAAATCATAAACAAAAGTGCTTGGTTGTTTAAAAAAAACCAAACAAAAAACTGCAATAATTCCAGTAATACCTATAGCACAAACAGAACACATATGGATTTGTGAACACACGTGAACACATACACACACTGGTCTTGTACCGCAATGTCACAATTTGTTATTTATGCATTCTATCTCTAGTTGCAGGAATAAATGGCAAAAATTGCTGAGCTGTTTTTACCCACTGGTGTTTGATATCATCCTCACCTGTGGAACATACACATTAAAATGCCACATTTTATGAGCCATAAGAATTGTCCAGTAATTCCCCATTTTCTCAGCCAACAGAGTTTAAATGACTACTGACAGCTTTACCTTTATATGAAAAAATGTTGGAGAACAATGAGAAAAATCTGATCATAGCAAAAACCCTGCTTCCATCCAGGAAAGGAAGTCTTTTCTGGCCTTGCGACTCAACTGAGAAAAAAATACATTCCTTGTCTGAAAGAACGTTAGGTAAAACACTAGTTTTTCCAGTCTTCAAGTTATTTCAGTAATGTCTACAAATTGCTATTATCTTAATACTTACAATGCTTTAAATGGAAACTCAAGAAAGTAGACAGGAAATATTTTTGAAACACCAGGAAAAGAAATCCCCCAGAAATTAGACACATCTTAGATAATACAATTAAAGAAACAAAACCAAAACAGAAGACCAAAAAAAAAAAAAAAAAAAAGAAAAAAAGAAAATCAAACCAAGCAACCAGAAAAAGGAAAAAAAACATAATAAAACCCAAAACCCCACCAGTGAGATATATATATATATATTTCTATGAGACAGAGCAGAATTTTGAGTTTGCCACTAAAGAAATAATAGTAAATCCAAATCCAGATTTCTCCAAAGGCTGAGGAAGTTTAGATTTAAAACTTCATTCAAAGTTCCCCTTTGCAATCTAAGTTTTAGTTCCCTTCTAAGCTTTTGCTGCAATTCCTTCAAAAGAAGTAAAAGTGGGGTAAGTTACTTCACTGCTGTCTTGGGGGTCAGCAAAGCTGTGCAATCATTGTATTGTCATCATCCCACTTATGGGTTGTTTGTTTGCAAAGAAGACTTTGTAATTATTGCTAGGTATATCTGCTTTCAATGTTTTCTTTCCACTACCAGGAAAAAGATAACTGTGTTGAAGCCAGAATGCTTCCACTAACAGAGTATGATATTGAACCGAGAAGAAAGGGGGTCGTGTTCTTGAAGCATGGATTATTCATGTTTTTCTGCCCTCCAAACTGAGCTATTTTTCTGCCCTGCACGGCAGAAAATATGTACAAGGGTCTGCAGCAGGAAAGCCACAAAGGGTCACCAAGGCATTCTTCAAAGGGATGAGTTATTCAGCTGGAAAGAGTTTGAGGGCAAAAAAATATTTTTGGGAAGTGCCTAACTCCTTTTTGTGGCAGGTTTTTGAAGGATAAAGGCACCGGGGCTAGATTTTTACCTTCTTTCTCCTGGAATATTAACCACTAGAAGCTGAAAGTCATTTTAGAGGGAATTTATTTTCAATTTTTCACAGTTAATCCCCTTTTCAAACACAGCAATGATGAGATACACATTAGCAAAAGCTGCAACACTGCAGCACTCTGGGACAGAAATCTGACTAATACCCAGACTTTGCTGATCCATGAGCACGTGGCCATTTCCTCTGTCAGCACACAACCACTCACTAGATGACACACTAATTTTGTCTAAATGGAGGGGAAGGATTTCAGCAATATGTAGAATGTGACGAATCTTATTCAAGATGATCTTCTCAAGGGCAATTTATGCCAACCAAGCCAGATATTTACTAACAAAAAACATGCTGACAGAGTCAGGAAAGACATTCATTTTTCTGGGGAAAAGATGCTGCTTTCATCTAAAGACTTCATCATTTTGGAGAAAGTGTCCTGTTAATTAAAATACACAAGAAAAAAGACTTAAAGTAATTCCTAATACTGTAAGACAACAAAAGGCTTTGAAGATTATATTTCATGAGGGTTTCATTTGCATGTTAGATTAGATTAGCTGTAGTAACGTATAATATCATATCTATATTTATAATTTGTAACAGTATTTTTCTTAATTTTGCATTGCTGAGAACATCTGTTATCTAGCACCACCTGAAAAGCATTGTTTTCATTACAGCCAGCTGCAGTTACTGTGATAAGGAAAAATATTTGAAAAACTTAAATAGGAGAGGATATATTTCAATATAAAATAAATGGTGAGAGGTTTTACATTTAAAAATAATAAAATATTAAAATATAAATTAATTTCTACATTTCTAAATGAAAACTTGGAAGGAAGAAAGACATCCTGCAAGAAATTTCAAATATACTTTCTCTTGTTCCATTTAGGAATGAAAATCAAAATTCAAAATGTGATTACTGAGGAGTAAACTTATTGAGTCAATACTAAAGGATATACAATATACAATCGATAAGAGCTTCTTTTCTTTTTTCCTTTAATCTTTTGCTGGATTTTGGCCTGATTTTTTCTGTAAATAACATCATTGTTCCACATTCTGAAATAAGATGACGTACAACATTATTTAAGAACACTATAAAGTTTTTAGCTAAACATTCTTCCTTTAAAATTATTTCTTTGAATTTTTTTCCTGTAGGGAAATTTGACATCATGCATGTGTTGATCAAACCACTCTGAGTGAAAAGACCATTTGCTGGTGGCCCAGTGCAGGTTGTTTGAGTACTGGAAGCAAGATCCAGCTTGTTCCCTTGTGCAGCACCACAGGAAAGAGCCAGCACACCAGCTTGTACCCTGTGTTCCTGTGTGAGATAGAGAGACCACAAGTTATGATTCACAAACAATTGTGAAAAACAAACTAGATTTTTACCAATGAAACAGACCTCTCTCTACATAATTAGCAAAGTAATCTGATGAAGGAAAGGATTGAAGCAGTGAGAACCACCAGAAAGCAAATTTTCAAGTTCAGTCTGCAAGAACTGAAGAAGCAGCCTTAGACAACAGTGCACTCATTATAATCTGCTGCCAAGAAGACAGCATGAAAGCTCAAATAATATTAGTAAGAGCTAGAGGGGAAAGGTAGAAGAAAAAAACTAACACAAGTAGTCACCAGTAACTAAATAAAGAGCAGCAGTACACAGAGTGACTGACAATTCCATGGGAAAAGGGGATTCTCAGAGTGGATCACCATAGATATAGCAGGGGCAGGGAAATCTAATCCTAACTTTGTATTTTAACACACACAATACAAGCTGGCATGGTTGGAAATAAGGCGAAATGTACATAATCCCTGTGAAATTGAGTTTGAGCCTGCTGTGCCTTCAGGACAGTAAATATATCTGTGTTGGCAAAAGTTTACCTGTGTCTGTAACAGTCAGTCTGTGCCAAGCATTCAGGGTCTGCTCACTGCTGCAAAGCCTGCTCATCTGCAGCTACCCTGTTTCATCACTAGGCCATTGCCAATTTCATCATGATTGCAAGAAAACTACAGCAGAATCCCAACATTATCAACAAGTTGCAACAACAGAGTAGAGCATATGGCTAGATGCTTTTAGAAATCATTCCAAGGACAATCTGTGGGAAGAAATGTAGGCTGTAAATAGGACAGGACTGATGCTTTGAGCTGATTGCAGGTGTGGATTTGAAGGGGTTCCACCCACAGCATGGCAGTGTAAGTAAGGTAATCCCACAGGATATATTCAATGCTAAAAAAAGAGTAAGAACACTCATCTCTCTCCATCAAGCAGGAAGATGGATCAAGGATCTCGATTTGAATCAAGGATTCTCAACAAGTGGATGGAGTGGGATCAGCAAGACCATCTCCTCGCAGACACACAAACAAATATGCAGGACAGACAGAAGAGGTGGTGCATGAAGAATGCTTACAGAGAGCTCTAAGTGCTGATTTGCTGAGATAACAACTGGTTGCTAGAATCAATAAGAAGATAAGTCTACCCTTGAAGACTTTTAAAAGCATATTCTGACATTCAGATAAGAGTATTCAGATGAATAGTAGCTGTATATCCCTTTTTACAGGGTGCTGTGCAGCTTTCATAGGAAAAATGGTTATTTTGGCATCAGGTTTGCAAATGAAATCTCAGTACTTGTTATCAGCTACTGAGATCTGCCAGGAGCTGAGTTCCAGCTACAGAGACTTCAGATCAAAGGATAAAATATAGAGTTTCAAAAGTCATTTTTCCATGTCATCAGCCTTTCTCCTAATTTCTTGGGTTTTAGTTGCTAGAACGAAACAGATATTTTATTGTAAGAGGTTTAACAGAATAGTGTTATTTTCAGGTCCATGTAGTCATGCCATAAAATATTTTTCTATTTTTATCTGCCACAGTCTTGAGCTGTGTTTTTTTTTTCTTACATATTATTATGTGTATTGTACTAGTAAACACAAAATGCAAGTTCTCTCCCAGCAGTAAAATAGCCTGTAACTACTGCTCAGAGCTGCCTCCAAAGAGAAAAACTGACTGTGATCCATTAAGAATAGCCAAATAACAGCTCCAAAGAAGCAGCGATTTCTCAACTCTAGTGGTAAAAATAAATATGCAAAAACTGCTAAATATGCAAACAAGCCAGGGCAGAGTGGCTGGGCTATGAGGTGACAAGCTCATTCACGTACATCTTGGTTGTGGTATGCTGCACATGTGGGTTTTGAACCAATTTGTCTGAGGCTTAACAGTCTGGAAGATCTAAGTCCCTGTTGATATAAAATGAGAATTTGCAAACTTCCCTGTGCTGTGCATTATAGCCACTCTGTATGCAAAATACACTTCCTGTTAACAGAAAGAATGGTGGTTTCCTTTAAAAGTTTGAGTTACTGCATCTATAAATTAAAAAAAAAAAAGAGGAAAAAAAAGACGACTCCTCCAGAACAAAAATTGAACACAGCACAGTTAGTAAACCAGCTACTGGAGAGCTGCAGTGCCAACAGAGTAAAAAGGAAACTTGTTAGCAAAAACAATTTCTTCAGCAGTCAATGTACATTAAGGTGTGTGAAAAACAGTAAGCATAAGAGTTGCTTGAGCTGCAGATGTAAATGCATATACTGCATTACTGTCCCATTGTTTGTATCCTCAGGAGGAAGAAGAGATGAAGAGCAACACAAAGCAAGTATAAATAAATTTAGAATTTATTTCTGGATATACAAAGTTATCTTGTCACTGCGCCAACATTATGGAGCATTTAAGGACAAAGAGTGAATAGGTGAAAAGAGTAATTTATTTAAAATCTTGGAAGGACAGATAAAGACATAGTCTGATGTATCTGTAGCCCAATTTATTTATCCCATAAGTTGTTTTGCTTGAGGTTGCACCAAGGTTAAATAAAATATTCGTAGTCAACATTTTACATGCATGTGTGCACAGACACTCTGGAAGGACTGCACTGCTTGTCACTGCCTTTACTTTAACTTTATCCAGATCACCCTAGACCTTGTGGGACTGAACTGTTGTTTACTGTCTAGAAGCTCAGACACGATTTCTCTGGAGATAACTGCCTAGAAAGAGCCTTTTGACCAAATGGAAACTCTTCACCAAGAAACCCTTAAGGGAACAATTTAAAGATCTCCATACTGCTGAGGATAAAAATTTATAATACAAAGCCAGGCCTCTCCTAATTAAAAGCATGAAATCTTTTTGGTTTCAGGTTCTCTCCTCATTTATTTGGTTAGAGCACCAAACTGGCATTCTTACAAAAACATTGAACCCTAGAAATTTTGGTTCAGAGAGGGGCAACTGGGTAGACAGAAGTGCTTAAGGGAAGTTTTTCTTCTCTTGTCCCTTTTCGGCTCCAGTCTAGTTGCTGTATCAGTGGAAGAACAAAGACTCAGCAGAAATATCTGTACATATGCACAGTGTGCAGCTGTTTGACCTTAAAATCTGCAAGTGGCATTGTGATGAAAAAGAAGGTTCTTGCATAGTGGGAGGAAAAATAAGGGGGACACTGGGGGTGGTCACAGAAGGAGTATTCAGTGGTGACAAGTGATGTACTGCAATTAATCAAGATCACAGGAAGAAAAGTTTTGAAGTAATTCACATAAGACATGATGTCTTGGAGGTGTTGCAGCATTTTCATATATGCCTCTGCTCATGTCAACAAAGTATAAAAGGTGTCCTAAAACATTAAAGGGGAACTCAAATTATGTTACAGGCTAATGGGAGGAGCAGTTTCTTTCTCAAACTGATTTATTTATGCTATTTATAACCAACACAATTTTGATAATTTAATAATTTATTTAAGATTTTAATGCTTGCAAAAGTCTCTCATACTAAGGAAGTGTAGAGTGGGCGAACACAGTGGGATTTTACTTACTGGCTGTGGAACAATCTCATGCCTCCAGAAGTTTTTTTCTTAGATTTACTATTTGCAATATGGTCATACTGTTTCTGATCCCATGATACTCACTAAAATCACACTTTTTTTCTGCATTACCCTCTGGGATAGTTTTGGGATATCCTCTGGGATATTTTGTTGTTGTTGTTGTTTTAATTGTGCAAAGAGACACACTATTTTCGCTGATTCTTTCCCCTCCACATAACCTTTATTCCTATTACTTTTTCACCTGCAAGAAAAAACTAAAAGCATTAAGCACTAAATCACGCTGTAAAGTAATTTATTCCTAAACAAATAAAGCACTTCTATGGGACTTTTTTTTGGCAGAAACTCCAACCAGCAGTCTCTAACATTCTTTTCTTAAACATTCAGTAAAAGGATTCACCCCAGAGATGAAAAAACCTTCCAGTCAATTATGGTGTCTATACAACATACGCAAGAGAGCAAGCATACGGAATGTTTATGTGTTACTAATGTAAATGCAGACTGCAAGACAGGAACAAATAACCTCATGCAACAAAAGCAACTAAACTCAGCTACACACTAAAACTAACACTCCTGATGGTATGTATACACGAAGTGAGCAATTCAAGAGAGCAAGCCTCAAAAGGAATATACACTGTCTGAACACATACTCTGTACATCGAACTTCACACTCAGCTTTGAGAGGGAAACTGCAACAGGGCTTTATCAAAGCAAACCACAGTCTGTCAGCTTCAAAGAGCACAAAGGATTTGCTAGGGGTTAGGTAAAGAAGCAAAAGTGCAGATGCAGTAAGATATCTTTCAGCAAGTCACCTTCAAGTTTCCTGTCTTCTGACCCCACCAGCATCTCCACCACCTTTGCCCTCAGTGTCTCAGTAAGGGAACAACAAACTGCTCTGGCACTGTGAGCAGCAAGAGCAAGCAATAAAGTGTGATGAGGAAGCAACCATTTTTGGGCTTCGGGTATCAACTTCATTAGAGCCAGGCTTAAACCTGTATATTCCTCCCTGACCTCTTTTTAATCAAATAGCCACTGGTGATGTTGAAAGGAGTGCTGTAAATACATGTTGCACAGCTGCTTTGCTGTCCAGCTGATGGAACTGTCAGAACTGAATGCAAGAAATAAGAACTGGAGTTTTAATAGGTTTATATCCTTGGTGGACCAAGTAGAAAAGGCACTGTGACATTGCTACAGCCTTCAGTAATCCACAACAGATTCACAAACCCAGATTAATGACTTTTCTGTGTCTCCTGTTGTCCCTGCACATAAGATCCAATATAAAAGGGAGAGGAAGGAAATCCAAACAAATTGAGAACAGAGACTACAGTCAAAGCAAATACACCATAATAATTCCTTGAAGAAAATTAATTTTAAGGGTTTCAGTGATGATTAGGATTTGACAGATACAGGCAGCTATTATCCAGGCCTAAGGGACTGCAGAAAACAAGCATCAGTCAGAGACTGTAGGGAGATGAAGAGGAGAGATAAAAAGGAAGGAGCATGATGAGCAGAAACAGACAGGGAAGAGAAGGAAAACAGTAGTAAATGGGGAATTTTTGGAGTACAGCAAGACAGTGAAGTATGATGCCAGAGAAGACACACAAAAAAAGTGGTAGTGTAGGCTAGACTACAGTGTCTAAAGTCCCTCAGCAAAGCTGCTACTTCAATGTGGACGGAGGGAGCAAAGCTGGCAGAAATGCAAAGTAAACAAACAACATTATAACTCATTATAACTGTATGCACAGCACAGACATATTTAAAAGTTTTGGCTCTGATGGGGGAGAGGAACACTGTGTTTTGACAGATTATCCTTGCTTGAGGCAAACTGTCATGTTTGTCTAATAGTGGGTACCACTAAAACCTGAAAAACTGGTAACAGAAAATCTCTTCAAACCTTCCTCTGTACAGCAAGTCTGGAAAAATAGCCATTAAAACTGTAACTTATTTAACCTAAATAGGTTAGATTACTTAAATAGTGCCTCAGTCAACAAATATTTAAATTCTTCTTTCATCTTCCATAGGACCTTGGAGTGCCATTGTGAATATATGAAGTTATGTGTTACAGAATAGGCCATTTGTTGCAGAAAACTGTTGTCAAAAAGCCTGGTAAAAGCATCTGACCTGCTCTGCAGAGAAGCATTATTGCCAGTCATTCATCTTTAAATCTTTAAATCATGTCTGCATGCACTCAACGTTTGCCCACAGCAATCATCAAGAAAGCTTAACTGTGATACCTCAGATCTACAGATTATCTGTAGTGCTACCTCAATGCCCTGAGGCCTCTCTCACAACAAAGAGTTCGTATTGTGTTTTTCTGGTGTCTGTCTCTCTTCAAAGGTTAAACACAAGATTAACCCCCTTTAAAGAAGAAAACAGAAAGAGAAGTGAAAAGGGTTTTACATCTGTCATGTTACCAGAACGCTTTTCTTGCCTTCTCTAAAATTTTATACCAAATGCATTTCACCAAAGAGTCAATGCAGTTTCTGTACCTACTCAGCTATTTATATACCTTCATAGATATCTATGTAGGTAGATACTTTTCCTTAAATTTGGCAGAAAAGAGTAGATCTGAACTTCACCTTGAAGACAAAACCAAGTTAGTGAACTTCAAGAAAGCCATGCTATGCACTCTGGTGATAGGCCACATGTTACTTTCCATCTTGCAACCAGAAAAACTAGGCTGCAATGAGGGAACACTCCTTAGTCAGCCTTCTGCAAAATAAATCAGATCCAAAATCCCAAAATGTCAAAGCACAGACACTTTGTTGGTGTCCTGCAGGAGAAATGTCAGAGTCATGAAGAAGGTGGAAGTGAAACTAGGCCAAAATCCCAACCCTTTGTGTGCAGTTCAAAATGCATACAGCGTTCCCTAGCTACTGAATGCTTCTTGAGATTGATGATCCATACATCTGACCTCATCCTATAGGGATACAATGTTCCTGTACATTTTCCAGAGGAAAGTTTGAGTACAGATTTCCCATTCTGGCAACCACATAAGTAAGTATGGGAAATGTGGAAAAAAAATCTCTGTAATCATAACCCAAACATGCAAGGCAGTGAGCCTCTTCCACAGTGGATTGAAATCAGGCCTCTGTTACATATTCTTTTCAAATGTCACCCTCTTTCCCTGCAAATGTAAAGAGTTCTACCTAGCTTAGCTGGAGTCTCACCTTAGATTTGGACTTGTAGCCATTTGTATAGATATAAGACACTGGAGGTTTCGCCCTGTTAGTAGTGTGATAGCAAATCTAAAATTTCCTTTCCATTGAAGCAAGGGGTAACATAACCTAGTTCAAGGCAGTATATCTTGTATACATGGCCCAGAAATATGTAACAGATTTCTTAATCTTCAAATCCAATACTTAAATTATGCTTAAATTGACATACTTTTAATACATTCTGATTAAAAGTTTCAGACAGTATTTCCTTTACAACTTTGCTTTTCTAGCAATGTACACATAATTTAAATAAGTTTCTCTTCATGTTTTTATTTTTTCTAAAAAAAATTGCATGAGGAAAGCAGCACATATGAAAACACAATTGAAGCTGCGAAACACTAAACACCTCCTGTTTCAAAAAAAGATCTTCAATTTACATATCCCCTTATCACACCAGAACATATTTGTGCAACAGCATCATCCGTGATAACAGCAGAGGTTTGGAAGGAGTAGTGTTTGTTTATTAACAGCTCTTGCAGAATCACAGGAGGACAATACCTAACAGATTGTTTGCTTCTGGAATATACTGAGCTGATGACCAGTACCTTTCTCATATTTACGTTCTTGCCAAATAAGCAATCACTGTTTTAAAGATATCTGTGGCAAACACTTAGAGTCAGGTTTACAGGAGTGCTGAATATCCACCCCAGCAGGAATAAACAAGACCTGCAGGCATTTGGCCTCTCCAACAAGCAGATCTATAAACTTCAGTAATTTTCTAATAGTAATACTGTGACAAGTTAAATAGGTCACAATTTGTATCTACATTGTAAGCAACCTTATATTATTGTGTGTTATTTTCTGTTGTGGGATGGTATATGTGTTTTTCAAGAAGCTGAATTTGCTGCAGTTAATATGAAGAATATAAATGCATAGAGTATGCTTATAAATATGCCTCATGAAACGCTTAATAATCACATACCCAAAGCTTTGTTTATTCTCAGGAAATATAGGAAACTGAAATAAATTAAATGTAGATCCTGACCAAAGCTATACTAGTGGTATTCAGAATACAGTGCTTAGCCCTGTAGGTATGAGTTCTGAATAGTGACTTGAGATATGCTACTGTTAGTCAATATAACCTGTTTGACAGATCTCTCACAATTGTGCAATATTGTTCTGTGTGGAGAAACAGCAGTGAAAATGTCATGAACAAATATATTCATGACTGAGGGATCAGAGGTATTAAAATGCAATGTGAGTTTCTCATTGCAGTGTATATCAGTGGGCATCAGCTACTTGGGCAGACAACAAGGAACAGCATTGAAGCCAAGCCTCTGATGGAGGAATGAGATGTTAAATCCATTGTTTAATATTTTGTCTATTTTTGACTAAAAGAGAAAATGTTTCCGTTATGAAGACCATAATTACACACCTCCCAGCCCTGACATTTACCTACCATTCAGGTACTATGAAAGTTACATACTGCAGGCGTCATAAAGCCTTCCATTCCTGTCTGCAGAAATTTCATTCCATCCTTCTTATTCTGTTTATTGTTATGACTGAAGGATACACACAAGACCATACGTTTGCATGAAATCTATCTTATTAATTGCTTGAGCAGCTGTAGGCAGAGTCGATTAGCACAAGCTGAATAGATAGGAATTAAATCCGAGGATGAAGGGATTATGTTCTGAGGAAATCAATATTTCGTGTGGATATATCCTTGGGCTTTTTGGGAATCCATATAAAATAGATCCTTCACAATGTATTCACATTTAATTCTCAAATACTTAATGAAAACATTCCACTCAGGAATCTGAACAGGTTATAATTGTCCTACCCAGGAAGGCTACTGTCATGCATTACACCCAGATAGAGAGTGAACTTTGCCAAATCCTTCTCTGCTGCTATCTCTTCTGAGATCCAAATGATTCAGTTAAAAGCAATAAAAAGTTGATACAAATATCTGTGGGCTCCACACTCTTCAAGTGTCATATAGATTTATCCCAGTCATGTCAACTGTGTTTAAAGGGTTGTAAAAACCCTTTGTAGGTTGATACGTACCTGTATCAACAGGAAAAGAAAAATTAGGTCCAAAGGAAATATACTTATTTGACTATTTCTGCTTTTCATTAGTTTTTATCTATTTTTAATGTGTATAACAGAAAGAACACAGAAAAGAGTAATAATCTGAGCACAGAAAGGTATATGAACACAGATCAGTTTGTTGACAGATCAGTGGAGAGAATCCTAGTGTACAGAATTTTTTGCAACTGACCTGCAGAAAAGATTTTCAACCAAACTTCTAAATTCCAAGGTTTGTGAATTTAACTTTAAAAGAACTTCAAAAATTCATTGGCATTTCAGTTGTTTTGATTCAAAAGTGAAATTGTTAAAAAGGTCTTAGATTTCTATTTTTCAGTTTGAGAGTTCAGTATTTAATTTATAAAATGTATAAATGTTATTAAAACATGTAAGCAAAATTATCCATTATTATTTAATGCAAGCAAGGCTTTATTTTTGTCTTGGCTGTGAAATGTAAATAAAGATCAGCCCTCTAACTGGATGCTGCAGAAAGTGATTTATATCCAGAGTACACAGTACTCAATGAATATCACACTCAGCTTTCTGTTTAAAACCTGAGCATATGCCCTTAAGATTATATTTTGACTCTTCATCTCATTATCTGGAGTTTGATTTAAATCTGATGGGAAAACCTCTGTTCTTAGAATCCTAATGGAGGAAGGCAGTCCCTGTCTAAACATTTACAGGCATTAAGGAGTGCCTATTAAAAAACCTTTGTGTTGGTTTAATGCCTTACCCCAAATCATAGTAAATGTTCAAGACTTTTTGATACAAACACATAAAAGTATGTGATATGATTTTAAGCAGTTCCTGGCTTTCCACCTAAAGCCAATGCATGTCTGAACCCAGCTATTTAGATGGCATTCATTATTATTTATCTTGCTGTGGCTCTGCCTACAGCCCACACTCACAGATCTCACTTGTCTAGCAGTGATGTAAACCAGGGACCTATGTGCTCTGTGCCCATCTCAAACTCAGGCTCACCAAATATCTCCAGAAGGCCTCTGGTTTTCCTTTTCTTTCCTCTCCCTCATTTTCAAACACTTTGTTCTGTTTTTAGAAATCCTCTCCTGTTCCCAAATGGTGGATCCCCTGCTAGTTGGGACTCAGCTTGCTCTGCTGTCCTCCACTTAATACTCATTCACATGTCATGACCACTGAATGCTTCCTCCTGTTAGGCACTACCCACTTCTGCCCTCCTCCCCTTCCTAACAGCCCCTTATGTGGTTCACACATGTGTTCTAGATGTGCTTGCATTATTGGTTCCATCCCAAAAGCACCATTTTCTCCTACACCTCCCTCCTCACTGTTACCATTGTTTTGGCTTCTGCCTGAGTGAGGACTCCCTGGTCCAAGGAAAACACACTTCCTTCCCTCTGGCAGATTTCCTGCTTCCTATTTTATACTTCATTTTCCTACCTGGATGAAATCAAAACCCATGGTGGTGCCAGCTTTCCAGCACAGCATCAACACGCCCCTGCCCCACAGGGAACAACTGGAATGGACCCTGTGGGCTGATCAGGCATAGTGGAACACCTGTTCTGTTTTTTGATTTCTGCTGAAATCTGCAGGCTCATCCAGTCTCCTGCCTGTGGTCCCCTCACAAACAGCCAGAAGACATCAGACTGATAGCGCTGTAGGTCCTCAGCCTTTGACCACAAACCAGAATGTGGCAGCTGATATTTTATGCATCAGCAGATAGAAGAGAAACTAATTCAAAGATTGTCACTGAATAATAATAAGGCTCTTTCTTTTTATGACAGGAGCTGTCCTGGGTTGTAGTATAAGAAATGCACAAAGTATTCCATCACCATCTTCATGAACTGTTGAATCCAATTGTTGGAGCAGCGTTCTCCCAGGCCCCCCCTCCCTCTGGGCTGTCTTCTGCTAATGGCCCATCAATGCCTGCTGCATGACTCACAGGTAACTCCCTCTGGGAGTTATCTCTCCTTAATGGGCCATCAAGGACCCCCTGTATGGCTCATCATCCCATTGTGAGATGCTCCGCCCAGGGGGAGGAGCCAAGCATTCTCACCTGGATATAATCTGGGATTTGGGACAGTAGAAGCAGCCCTTACCTACTGGATTCCCAGAGGATCAGAGCTACCAGACCTTTCTACGGGATCACTGCTTCAGGAAGACCCCCTCATCTGGACTGCTTCCATCATCCTGCTCAGGTTGTGTTTTGACTCTGTCAGTGGTCTGTTGTATTATTGCATTTATTCTATTTTATTTTATTTTACTTTTTTTTTCTTATTATTAAATTGTATTTCTGACTTGGAACCTCTCACTCGTTTTGCTTTCAAACCACTACAGGGGCCTGATAACCTTTTTCCCGGTTATCAGAAACAACCACATCTTGATCAAAATCACCCAACTTTCAGTCTTAATCCTAAGGTATTTATTATTCAAGAAAGATGCAATTATTAGTTATTTAGCAGGAAATGCAAGTTATAATTATACAGAGAGGTCTAGCTTTGGAGACATAATTGGCCAAATATAATGATGATATTTAGATTGGAATAAAGGCTAAATTGAAGCAGCCAGATCAGCAGTGGTCTTGGAGATGATTGGTTGTGAAAGAGAGAGTAAGTTTGAATATGCCATTTTATGCAGTGTACCCATAAAGGCACTATAACACAGTGAGTAGATAATTACACAACAGTCAAAAAGTAATTTATCAGGGAAATAATCTAAAAACTCAGTGTGATACTGAAGAGTGGCATGTATTATAAGACAAAATAATTCCTTTTGGCAATTTTTATTTTAGTTCTTACCATACAAGGATTTGAATTCTGTTTGTGCATATAAATTCTGCTTATCTAAAAAAAAGAAATAAAAACAGAGATGCTACAATTGAGGTGAGAAGCTGTTATTGTTAAAAAAAATTATAAATTCTTGTTTCTCGTATGCAGGCTAAAATAATTTAGGCACCACTACAGAAACAATTTTTCTTCACATCTTATCAATCAAAATAAAATTTATCTTACCTGTATGTTTCCCAAATGCTCTTTCTTTCTAGACTGATCAGGTGAAAGAGAAGGTTGTGTATTCAGCTCTGATAGTGAGATGTCATGATAGTTGACTTCCTACTGCCAGGCCATGGCATTTGGCTCCCCATCCATCCCTCCATTGTTTTAAGAAAAGAGAAACATTTGTATCAGGAACTGTTAAGCCTTCATCACACCATATTCAGTTCCCACAAAAAACTTTCAGGTCATGTTTAACAACTCTTTCACATTTCATTGCTCCCACGTCATGACCGAAACCTCCCTGTATTTTAGATATTCTAAAGCAATGTGATTTTAAACTGCCTCATCTTAACTGAAGCAATGTTTAAAGAAAAGAGAGGAATAACTACTTCCTGTCATGAGATTCCTGCTGAGGTAACACAGGCAGAAACCACTACCATAACAAATAATCAACTTCATCTGCCTTGGGCTGGACTTCAAAGCAGCTACAAATGCCAGGGACACGAAGCTGCTCAGCTGTGCACACACACAGAAAACATGCACCAAAAATAATACCAGCATGGTCTCCTGCTGTGCAACACCTCCAGAGGGTGTGTTTAGACTCTGAAAATGAAGATAGAAAACATGAGACTGGAATGTTTGAGCTAATTTCCTGAGAGGGCCTGAAAACTGCTACTCTGTAAAAATATATTTCAGCTCCTGGTCTCAAACATAGTCAAGAAAACCCCCAAACTATGACAGAAATGCTGATCTTTTACTGCCCTTGTTTATTCCACTTTAAAAAATGCTCCTTAGAAATCTTGCTATTGAAAACACGGGCCAGCCACAGAAAACTCATAGCTGGTTATTAAAAACTAATACATATCATTAATATATATCACAACATCACTAGTTATTTCAGGTGTCTCCTCTTACTAATCAATCCACAATACTTAGCATATGCTTCATGCTAACACACAGCGCATATTAAATAATTAATCTACCTTACAGACTCATTTCCAGTTAGCATCCATTTAAAATCATGGTGTATATTTTGATAAGGCAAATTACAACCTGTATCAATTTATTTCATCCTATTTAGGTGATGAAAGGAAACAATTACACTCATCGCTATTATATTGATTTTAGCTGGCCTTGTAATCTCTTGTTTTCCTAAGTCACAAGCTCTTGTACTACTCCACTATGTTGTTCTTTAATATTTGCCACAACTTGGTACCAGGTATTTATTATACAGTACTGTTTTTTATTACCACTTGGAAGCCATAAAAATGTATCAGGAGTATGCATTTTCAGTCATTCTTAAACTAAGCTAAACATACCTTAGCTCTATAATTTTTCTTCAAAAGACAACAGTTCAACAATTCTAACATTTTTTTTTCCTTTAGAATTCTGCTGTGGTTTAACTCAGCAGGTAGCTAAACACCCAAGAGCCCCTCACTCATTCCCAAACCTCCACAGGGATGAGGGAGAGAATTAGGGGAAAAAAAGTAAAATTCATGGGTTGAGTAACAGACTGTTTAACAGAACAGAAATAGGACAGAAAATAGTAACAACAAAACCAGAATTAGAATATACAAAAAAGACATGTAAAATGCAATTGCTCACTGCTCACCAATGGCCAATGCCCAGCTTGTTCCTGATCAGTGGCTTCCCAGGCTGCTTTCCCCCAGTTTGTTTATTGACCATGCCACCACAGAGTGTAGAATATCCCTTAGGTGGGTTGACAGCAGCTGTCCAGGCCATGTACCTTCCCAGCTTCCTGTGTCCCCCAAGCCTCTCAATGGTGGGGCAGCACAAGAAGCAGAAAAGGCCTTGATGGTATGCAAGACCTGCTCAGCAGTAACAAAAGCATCCCTGTGTTATCAACATTACCCTCATATCAAATTCAAACACAGCACTGTACCAGCTACTTGGAAGAAAATTAGTCCTGTCCCTGCCAAAACCAGGCCAAATTCTAGCTATTCTTTATCTGTCTATATATGACATTCAGATGCTTGTTACACTCAATTAAGAAAATGGTTTTGTTTCAGGATTATACCACACTGTTTTAGCAAAACTTGATTCCATTGAGAAATAACAATACTCTTCTGTTAATAGTCATACAGTCGAATAGATGATTTGGAGATACACCTCCTTTTCTTTTGAAGCATGGATCCTGTGAGTCATACAACAAAAAGAGCTGACATAGACTGTTAATAAAGCTAAATATTACTACAAGAGACATTGCTGACTGAAGGTTTTGGGGTTTTTTTCAGCAAATTCCCACCTTTGCATTTTATTCAAGTACAGATGTGGAATGGTATACCTTATCATACTTAATGACACCTCACTGCTATCTTAAAATTCACAATTAAAAATTCCTACTATAAAAAAACCAGCAAGAGTTTTCTTAGAGAAAATGAAGTTCACTTTCTACAGGAAAGGACAGTTATTATAAACTCCTCTAAATCCTAACATTAAACCAGTAAAATTTCCAAGTCCTTTTCCCCACACTCCTCAACTGGTATAATTTATTTCAAGCTAATTTCACTATTGTACACCTCCTGTCTGTAGTTGTACAGCATTTCATCTTCAGTAAATAACCTATTTTAGAGTTTAAGAATTAAAAATAATCTTTCCATATTAGTACTAATAATTTAAAGAAAGAATGCCAGAAAGCCATCAAGGTGGAAGGTGAGATGTACCTGGAAAAACCTAGAATCAGCATGAGTTGAGAATGGATCCTGTGATCTATGACCTAATTGTGGCCTTCCATTATTGGAAGGAAGCCCACAAGAAAGATGGAAAGGGACTATTTATAGGAGCATGTAGAGACAGAATGATGGTGAATGGCTTTGAAATGAGAATGTAAGTTATATTAAGAAAAAATTCTTTACTGTGAGGGTGGTGAGGCCTTGTCACAGGTTGCCCAGAGAAGCTGTGGATACCACATCCCTGGCAGTGTTCAAGGCCAGGGGCTTGGATGGGGCTCTGAGCAGTGAAAGGTGTCGCTGCCCATGGCAGTGGGTTGGAATTAGATGATCTTTAAGCTCCCTTCCAACACATACCATTCCATGGTTCTCTGTTTCTATGATTCTAAATACTACTATTATCGTCTCTAAGGGTCATAGTGTCTAGAAGCCTGCAATGGAAGAGATGTTGTACAGAGATGTCCAAAGAGATAAACTCTTTAATAAAAACAAAAGTTATAATTTAAGTGAAAAAGAACAAGAAGCAAAGGAGCAACAAGGATGGGGATTGTGCTGGCAGGTGACAAGAGAAGCGAATTGACTCTGCCCAGTTTTTCACCAGATTCACAATAAATACTTAACTGTGTGATCACACTCACACCCAGTGCAATAACCTAGCTGTACTAAGTGGCTTCCTTAGGAGGACATGTTATTTCAAGCCCTGAGCTGCAGTAGTGCAATTAGGTTGCCTCCACACTTGCTGTAGATACTGCAGCAATCTCTCCACCATGCTTATATTTCACAACTCTTCTGCAAAGGTTTACGGTTTCTGCAAGGCTATACAGGTGACAGGGTCATAGGTACAAAAAATTGTAGCTTTGCAGTATGCCTCCTAAAATCATTCCTAGTTATAGCTATAAATTCAGTCCCATTCATGCTCAGATCACATTTTTGGGGAACTATTAAAGAAAACTTAAGATTATCTTTCTTCCTTGAAAGCTTCCTTTTTGTTGTGCTGGTAATAAATCTCTCTAAACTCCATTTTAAAAATTGCTCATCTACTTCTCGCTGATTCAGGATACATAAGGAAATATCAATTAAAAGTAACAGACCTTTTTGTGTGCCTTACTTAATAAGCCCAACAAAAGCTGTTAGGTATTTTGACACATAAAAAGGAGCTTTCACAACAAGTTGCATTTTAGCCTGTATTATTGCAGATGACAGGGAGTGATGGTAGCATCTAAAAGAGAGGCAAGTTTCTTACCATCAACACAGGGAAATTATCCAACAACATTCCAATTAGCAAAAACCATATCTGCATTGGCTTACAGTTTTTGTCATTACCTCTAGGCATTATTTGATCTTTACATCAAATTACAAAGTTATTGAAGCAACTAGAATTTTCTAGTTTGTGAATTCAAAAACTAGGAAAGGAAATGTCATCATAACTCTGTCTTCTCATAAACTCTACCACACAAAAAGCCCAAGGTGCCTTTTATACACATTTCAATTCTGTTTGGTGCTATGACACCAGGTTTTTTTTATTTACAGGATTGCCAGTGCCACTTAAATATAGCATTGAGAATCAGGTTCAGTCATGAAGAGTTTGAAATTCAGACTCTGATCTTGTAAGATAACCTGTGCTTGCAAGCCCTTCCACTCTTCAGGAACTTGTTACTGGGTGAAAACAGAGAACTAATCTTTCCATTTTTGTAAGATATCACTTTCAGCAATGCCTTCATGGTGACCAGAGACAGGACCCAAGGGGATGGTCTGAAGTTGTATCAAGGGAGGTTTAGTTTGGAGATTAGAAAAAGGTTCTTTCCCCAGAGGATGGTTTGTGGCAGTTTCAGGGCACATGAGGAAACGAGGCAGATGCAGCAGCTCAAGGGGAAGCTTCTACTTTATTTTAAAAATCTGACTCTACATATACATTTTTACAAAAGGCCAGAGATTGGCTACACATATTGCCACCTCTTGACCTGGATGGTGAACATCACTGTCCATCACATTTCTCCACCCAGAGCAGAAAAATGTAAACAATAGATAAATGCTAAAAATATACATTGTTTTTGTGAAGCTGTGTGAAAAACTCCAGTTCAAGAGTATAAACAACAAAAAGGGTTTTGCATCAAGGCGACAGTGGTTGGCCACTGGAACAGACTCCCCAGGAGAGTGGTTAGAGCACCAATCCTGATAGAGTTCAAGAAGTGTTTGGACAATGCTCTCAGGCCCGTGCTGTGACTCTTGGGGGGTCCTGTGTAGGCCCAGGAGCCGGACACCATGATCCTGGTGGGTGCCTTCCAACTCAGCATATTCTTTGATTCTATGATTCATTAAAAACTGCTTAGAAAATTCAGAATGAACTTGTAAATAGTTTTGAGAATGGCTAAAGGAAATTACCCCTTCTTTCCAGACTGCTAAAATAATGTTTTCTTGTGTTCTAACAAGCATCAACTACTACCATGCCTAAAAGCAATAAAGTGCACCTCCAGTGAGTGGGTTTGGGATATTCTTTTCAGCTGAAGTCAATTACCATTTACAGACATGAATTCCCAAAATCCCTTTATTTGCACCCATGTTTTGTATTCAGACTTGCTGGTTTCCATAAGAGCAGCAAATAAGCATATCTACAATAAAAGACCATTCACATTCAGAAGTAATGGCTAAATTCACACACATTTTAAGAGCTGGTTTCAAAGAGCTGTGTTTTTCCACAGGATATGGGGAAAATGACTGAAAGAAAAGCAGTTATTTTTCAAATTATTTAAAGAAATCACTGTGACAATTTTCATGTAAGTAATACAAAACAACATCTTCTGAAATCAAGTAGCTTTTGTTGCTAAGGCTGCACCGAAAATAGTAGGCTTTTTCAACTTTCCTCTAAAATAATTTTCATTAAAAAAAACACCAAAAAAGGGATGATTTGACAAGAAAGTAGCATCAAATGTGCTACTTCCATTCATTTCAAAGTAAAAAATATATAGTTGTTGGGCTTTAAAAAAAAAGGCATTAGAAAGCACATCTTTTGTGAAAAGGATTAGAAATAGATGTTTCACTTTTAAGTAAAATACACTTGCAAATGTGTTTAAAACTAACAAGGAGATGTCAAATGGTAGAAAAAATTTTAAAACAAACTTATTGAATTGCCTGTAGTCCTCTCTTCTTTTTGCTAAGAATAGGCAAAACACTGTATTCTTGCCATAACTGCTTTTGTAAAAAAAAAAAAAAAAGAAATCCACAAAATGTTTATGTTTTTATTGTAGTTTGACACTGGCTAAAAGTCAGGCACTTATGAAACAAACAAACAAACAAACAAACAGACAAACAAACATTCACTCATTCTTCTCTGATACAGTTGAGTAGAGGAGGAGGAAAGAAAAACTGAAGGGCTCATAAATTGAGATTAGGAGAAAAAAATAAAGGCAAAACAAGCTCAAACTTAAAAGGTATAAAGAAAAAATTTATTAACAAAATTAAAAGAGGCTAATGAGAACTAAAATAAACTTTTAGAACACCTTTTCTCCCCTCCAGACCCTCCCTTCTTTCCACCAACAGTGCAAGGAGACAGAGTGTGGGAGTTCTGGTCAGTTTTTCACTGGAAATCCTCCTTCAGTTTGCTTAGGGAGAGGAATTTCTTCTGCTATGATGTGGGGTTCTTCCCACGAGAGATCCTCCTCTGTGAACTTCTCCAAAAGGAGTAGGAATCCTGCCTGACCTTCTGGAATTGAGTCCCTCCTGTAGGCAAAAGAGTCTTCTCAAACTACATGGCATGGGTCGTTTTAGTTCATGGGCTGTAGTCTTTTAAGGATAAGATGCTTTAGTTTAGAAGCAATGGCTCTCTTTCTCTATCTCTGGAAGTAAGGGTCTACCCTCTCTTCCGAGTTTCCCACTAGAATACAGCTTTTCAGCATCCGTGTGCTCCAGCATGGACACCTTCTCCCACGGGCTGCAAGTGGACCTCAGCATCCCCCCACGCACTTCATGAATTACAGGGAAATAATTTGTTTGTTGGATTATGAACCCTCATCATGGCTTGTAGAATAATCTCAGCTCCAACACCCAGAGCACCTCCTGCCCCTCCCTCCATCCACCGACCTTGGTGCCGCCATGTTGTTCCCTCACATGTCTTCACCTTTTCCTTTTCTCTGACTCAGGAGAGAATTGGTGTCTGTAGGTTTGTTTATTCTCAAGTTCTATCAATTGAAAAGTTCTTACAGGGTTTAACAGGACTGAAAGGTTGATCCTGTCCAGGCTCTGCACCAGGGAATGGCTCTCCATGCCCCTCGCTGTTGGCCACGTGGTCCCTGCCAGCCGCCACAGCGCCGGCTCCATTCAGGGCCTCTCTTCACACAGGGCATGGAAAAGGAGAAGCTGCTGCTGCTGCCCCTGCCCTTCTGCCCTCAGCAGAGCTGGCTAAAAGCTGCCAGGCAGGCAAAGTCTGGTGTGGCTGCTCACAGTGCCTGTATGGCCCCAGCCACAGCCCTCCGCACTCCTCACAAGGAGGACTGTGCACGCACAACTTTTTTCTTTCTTAAATGGGTCATCACAGAGCCATGACACCAACCTCTCTAACTGGGCCAGCAGCATGTCCATCTTCAGAGCTATCAGGGATTGCTTCTGCCAGACACAGTAGAAGCTTTGAGCAGACGTCTGTGGCTCCCATGCCCCCACCAAAAAACTAGGCTACTAGGTTTAACTGTGTTAAACCAACAGTTTTATTCTCTTTTTGCAAATACTGTTCTATCTTTGCTCTGGATTCCTATGAATTCAGACTGAACTACAATAAGAAGCAAAATGACAGTGCTCAATATTTCCCGACTAATTTTATTCTGCTTAAAGCCTTTGTGCTGTCAGCAGCAGCAAAATTTATTGCCACAGAAAACCTCGGAAAATTCAAATGTGCTCTTCTAAAATTCAACATATCTTGCAGATATAAATGAGGCTCTATCTGTGAAAGCCTCTCTCTTTCTATTAGTTAAAGTACGAGTCAAACACCCATCGTGTTTTGCTGTAAAAAATGTGTGGAAATGAAATGCCACTTCCCATCCCTGTATTAGGCAAGAAGAGAATAAAAAAAGGAGGAAAGAGGGAAAAAAGCCCCTTCACAAACATAGTTCTTATAATAAGCAGTCACAAATAATGCTTGTTACTCTAGCAACTGCCACATCCCATGGGATTCAGTCTGCCCCCGGGCTCCACAGCATACTACAGAAATTTACTAGGTTTTGGTCTTGAAAAATAGTTTATGTTCACAGAATACAGACACATGTGTACTCCAGAGGGTTAATACCCAAGCAAGGAATGCATTTATGTTTCTGAGTAATGCTTTATGTACTTTCTAATTTTACTATTTAGTTCTGAAACCCTATTTGAGATTCGATTGCATAATTTTAATTTTTTTTTTTAACACTGAGTTTGAGACAAAATTAGTTTTCTGATGCAGAGAAAAATAGCACTAATTGGGACCACTGGGGTAAGGGGAAAACAAGAATTCAAAATAAACTATGTGGATAATATGCACAGGATTATTGCAAAGCACAGGTATATGAGCGTGCCACTTGTTCCAGAAGAATTTATCTATTTTGTATCATTCTAGCAAGATAAAGCAGCTCATAGATGGTGATATGCCGTGACTAATAACACAAACTGAGGAGTGGGAACATAATGGAAGGGGGAGTGAATTAAAATCTTAATTCATGAATCATACTAAGCCAAAATAAATAGCAAAACTGACAATTTTCATAATTTTAGCAACATAGAACACCACAGCTTTTGTGTTCTACCATTTCTTTTTGACTCATAATAGTCAACACATCAGATGTTGGCTTTCAACTACAGTTATTCAGTCCAAATTTAGATAAGCACAGAATAGCCTAGGAAACTATTTCACAAAAGAAATGTTCATTAAAATATACTGCTTCTTAACAATAGGAAAATGTGAGCCTGGAAGTAATTATTACATGAGAATTGGTCAGAACTTTGTCTTTAACTATGCTGTGACAGTAGTTTTCACATAATAGGGAGTTTTTGAGCATGAGTGATACAGAAGCTTTCTTCTACCCTTTTAATATTGCAGACTGCACTACCATGTAGCAAACTGTTGGCTACATCCTGCTTTTCTACATAAACACAAGCACAGCAACTCAAAGAGAAGTTTTTAAGTAAACCAGACCACGTGCAGCCCTGTTCAGTCTATGGCTGCAGCTTGGGACTTGAAGAAGATTGGAAGCTTTTAATGCAGGCCAATGCTTTGTTCAAGAAGTCTAAACTCTCTGCACTGCTGTCTAGGGAAGCTCTGGCAACTGTGAATTTTAGATTTTTCCATTACAAAAAGCAAACTCCTATTTTAAATAAAAACAGAGTTTTCAATTGGAAATTAAAATCATGTCTATTTTAATATGCCTAGTGACAGTGAAGTGATATAAGAAGGCGTAAGGGCGTAATGGCTGAAGGTGCAGTTCAGTTGAACATGCAGCTCCAACCAAAAATTATGGCTCTCATGTGGATATATTGGATGTTATATTAAGATCAGGCTGAACACTATAATGACCTCTCCCATTTTTAACTCTTTCAGCCTCAGGGAAGGATGGAAGGAAGGAAAGAAGGAAGAAATGAAAACAATATAGAAATTCAATCTCCAGTAGGAGAGTTTCACCAATCCAAGGTTCAGGATTTCAACAGGAAATACATTTCAACTCACAAACTTCTCTTAAAAGGCAATCAAGAACTTTAAAAACCACTACGAATTATGGACCAACTTTCAACATAGGTGGGTGTTTGAATAAAGATGTTTCATCCAGTGTATATAATAATAATTATTAACTGCTCTCTCAACAATATTTCCTGCATCTTCATCCATTACCAGAGTTCAAGGCAATAACTGCAAATAGCACCTTAGGATGCTGGAAATAATTTGAACTGTTAAGTCTGGCATGAGACAAAAGACTCAGTGTAAGTACTTTAATTTGCCATGTTCCATCATAATCTCCAAAGAAGATTGTACCTGACATTATTAACATGATAGCAGATTATGAGAAAAAATAATGTTTAGGTTTTAAAAAATTTAAATTTAAAAACCAGACATCCATGAGGGTAACAACTTCAGAATTAAGTTTGCTTTTGATAGTGGGCATTTAATCCTTCAGCCAGTTTAAAACATCCTGATAATGTCATCTTATCTGGGTGAATAAAGACAGATTTAGTCTTCCAATCAGAGAAAATGTTCAGCCCAAAATGGAGCTTTAATCAGAATGATTACTTGCTGTGTAGAAATTGCCCCAGCAAGCATCATTGCTGACCCTCCCTCTGCAGGAAATTTAAACTTCTGCCAGTTCATCAGTCAGGATTACTACCTTTTCACACCACATGAGGATTAAATGGATTTCCCAGATCAAAGATACAAGAAAACTTTTCACTTGTGTGAGTAGAATACTGCAGATACCTATTGTTATGGGTTTTTCTAAGTTGTCTTTAAAAGATACCTTGGATGATTCCAATTACTGAACAAAGCCACTGTCATGTCTCCTCTGATTAGCACATATACTTTTGCTTTTTTTCCCCTGACAGTATTTATATAAATTAGTATTAAGCACTGACTGCTACCATAAGGTTTCTGCCTTCTTCCTTCAGCTCACTGTCAAATAAATACAAAAAATAGTACCCCCAAAATTATTTCGCCTGACATAAGCATGTCTTAACTGATAATATTTTTCAAACAGACAAAACAAGTTAAGATTTTTTTCCCCTGGAAAATCAGCCACCTGAGGCAATCTTTTCATTCCAAAAATGTCTTACCTTCTGCCTGAAGTTTTAAATTAATCAACCAGAACTCCACAGGAGATAGGAATGCAGACAGCTGACTGGACGTTTTACAGCAAAATAGTGTCACAGCTTTATTTTTCTGAAGTCTAGATCCTCTAATATTAAAACCAATGGCAATCTTCCTGTTAACTGGAGGGCTAAATCATGCAAGTAGGGGAAATTCCAACATTTACATGCAGTTAAAAATATACCTCTTTTTGAGGCCAGATAGAAAAGTTACCAATTACTGCAGTAGCAATTTCAATATTGACTAAAACCTTGGATTACTGCAGTTAATCATATAAAGCATGTATTATGTGACCAGAGTATGTAAGAAAGATTTTTTTTCTCCCTACATTTCTTAGAACCTAGATCTAAGATAGAAGCTATTTCAAATGCATCATTGGCCTACTGAAAATGGAAGGCAGATAAAAACAATCAGAAGACCAGCTGCACCTCAAATTCAGTGTTCAATTTTGGGCCTCTCACAAGAAGAAAGACACTGAGGTGCTGGAGTGAGGACAGAGAAGTGAATGGAGTTGATGAGGAGCAGCTGAGGGAGCTGGGGGGCTCGGCCTGGAGAAAAGGAGGCTCAGGGAGGACATATTTGCTCTCTACAATGACCAGAGAGGAAGGTGTAGCCAGGCGGGGTCAGGCTCTTCTAAAGAACAAGCAACAGGACAATGCAAAACAGCCTCAAGTTGTACCAGGGGAGGTTTAGTTTGGGTATTAGGGGAAATATCTTCATGTTAAGGGTTGTCAATCACAGGAACAAGCTACCCAGGTCCATGGTAGCATAACCATCCCTGGAGTTATTTGAAGACCTGTAGATGTGGCACTCAGGGACATGGTTTAGTGTGGACATGGCAGTGGTTAATGGTTGGACTCAATGATCTTGAAGGTGTTTTCCAACCTAAATGACTCCGTGTTTCTAGAAGAGGCTACTCCAGCCCTCTAGAAGTCTCTCTGAAATGTTAGTATCAGTGAAGCATTTCATCATCTCTGAAACATGGCTGTCTAACAAAATGTACAGATTGGAGCAGTCTTTACAGATCATTGTATCCCACCTCTGCTGCTGGGAGTGGTGAATGATTCTTTTTTTTCCCCCAAGGTTTGCAGCTCTACTTCAAAGTTACTAAACTGATAGGATGGCCACTATTTACAGGAAAGTTTATCATCCGTTTTTTTTCCTGTGAAACTGAGACCCCCATCCATATCTCTTACTTCAATTTTTTTTTCCAAATATCTCTTTACCAAGACTAATTCTGAAAAAAATCAGCTAAATATTGAAAGGTTTATAAAAATAAAAATATTAAAATTCTGTAGAAAGCATTATTATAGATGGATAGGTAAAAATCTTGCATACAGTCAGTTGCTTGGAGCTGTAGCTATTCTGGATATCCTCCAATTTTTTTTCATAAAAATTGGAAGATGTTCACCACAATTAACATTAAAAACTTAAAATCACTGAGATAGGGCAGAAACAAATTAAGTTGCATTTAATACATTCTTCTGAACTCATCCACTCAGCTTAAAAGGTTGGTGTTCCACCACTTGATATTCCAGTGCCCAATGACATTCCCTCTCCTCTTCTGCTTTTATCCATTTGCAGTTCACATCATGAAGCTCCTCCATGCTGCAATATTCCTGGCCTGAAATAGACTTCTAAAGCCATCTCAGTACCTCGTGCTTTTTTTGAATGTTTTTTGACTTTATGAAAAATCAGCTGATGTAAAGCACTACAGGGAATTGTGGCTTGCTCAATTTTCCCATAGGGTTCAGGCTGTCAGTGCTGCTCTCAATGTTCTTGCATATTTTAGCACTTCTGTCTCATCACAGAAAGAACAGCTCATGAGGAGCTTCAGCAGGCAAGAGTCCAGCAAAATGCGAAAATGAAATGCAACAATATTCCTACAAGATATCATAGTTGGTATCTGCACCATAATATATAATGAAGCTTGAAAGTTTAATTTTTTTAAACTGAAGTTAATAATAAAAGACCTTATCAGACAGAAATTTTCTTTTTCAGACTACAAAACTGCACCATCTACCTATTCACGCTGTGTAGGGCTGCTCAGTAGCATAAAACGCCACAGAATCTGAATTCAGGTCATGCTCAATTTGAATAAAGGGGTCTTTTTTTTAATTCCTTCAGCACTCTCATCTGAATTTCACCTAAGCTTACGAGTATGAAAGTGTTATACAGCCTCAAGCTCCTGTTTCCTACCTTCACTGCAGCCCAGACTGATCACAGAATTTGCTAAAACATCCCATCAGTCTCCTTAACCGGACAGAAACACACCTCATTGCTTCCTAGAGACATCTGAGGCCAGCACACCATCTTCACCCATGTCTGCTTTTTTTGACACTGGAACCACACTCCTGCTATTCTTTTAGCGCTGCTCCTGTGAGGTTTCCCATTTATTTCTCCAGCCTTTCCCTGATATATTATGGTGAATTCTTCAGTCCTTCCACTCTCCACAGAAACTGAAGGCTCCCCTTCTCTTAAAAAGACTCCCCTCTTTTTACTCCAGGCCAATTCCCTGACAGGTGAGATACCAGGCATACGCAATGTGAGAGAACTTGTCTGCTAAAATGGATGGAACGTGGTCAGTTAATTCCTTACCTTCTCTTTTGTTTTCAATACGTGACAACTGATTCTGGGTTCTTCCCCCAAAAGTGATAGTCTTCTTTCCCCAGCTCTTCTAACGTGGACTCTGCAGGTTTGCATCAATGTCATTCTCTACCACCAAACTACTCACGAGTAAGTTAAGACAGGGTATTGACATATTACAGTAATGTTCCCTTGCTCCTTTCAAGGAGGAAAGGAAGCTTTCCATATTCAGTAGACCTGACGGTAGTTTGATCTTCCCCAAGTTCTTTTCAGATGGAATAAAGAGGAAAAAAAAAATTACCCTGGCAAAATCACTGGGGGAAAAAGAAGATATAATCTGTCAGAAGGTTTTCAAGGACTTGGAAAGCTGGCATTACCTTCTGGCTTAAACAATGTACTGTGAGACACAGGAAAAAAAAAAAGCCCAAAACATCAGTAATTCAAACATTATTGTGTTCTTCCAAGAATCTGTCTACCTGGTATGTTTGTGCCACTCTTACAGTGCAATCAGCCATCATGGAAACTGATGTCCCAGCTAAGAGATTACAGCAAACTAAGAGATTCATGCAAAAAGTCATCCTCAGAATTATCAATAAATAATTCTGCACCTGCCAGCTCCAAGAGCATTCAAAGATACGTGCATTTTACTGTTGGTTGCCAAGCTTGATGTTGTCTTTAAAGCTATCAGCACTGTAATAAATCTACATTTTTCAGTTGTAATCTAGATTTTTTCTGCAACAGCTTAAGAACTTATTAATACTTCTGTATTAATATACATATATATTAATATATATACTGTAGCTCCACTATGAAATTAGTCTTATTCAAAGCATTTTTTCTAGCTCTTGTTGCCTATATTCTCACTAAGGATGATCTCTTCCAACTGTGTCCTTTTAGCACAGATCCTTTCAGACCTTAATGCTTAAGGTGAAACTTACTAAATGGCTTCAACCAGACCACACTATAGAACTTTTAAAAATTGATTATGTTGGAAAATTTGTTTCTGATTCTTTGGTACCACTGAAACTTAGAAAAAAAAGTAAGTTATCTATTAACAATTGCTTGCTTAGTCTGTACTACAGGCAGAGTAAATAGTATTTCCCACGTTATGAGGGCGGCAAGCATGTGTCAGTTAAGCAAACACCATGACCGTGTCTGAACACACTGACAAACAAATCACTAAAGATAAAATATCAACACATTTTTTATGTCTGAACTCAGCTAGATAGCCATCAACCAGTCTCTTAGTGCAGCCATGCAATTACAGCACTGGACAACATCAGAAACACGCACAGAAGGTAAATGCATGGCCCTTTTCCTGAAACAAAGCAACAGAGATAAGCATCTATTTCACAGAAATCCAGGAACTCAACTTTCAAGTTGTTTTTAGATGTTCCCTGGTCTGAAGCTGTATTTTTTTTAATGTCCTCCTTTTCTTCTACACAGCAAATGAATTCACAACAACAGCTGTTTATAATACCCTTTTTATTTTTCAGCCAGAAATACAATTTAATTTAATGTTTCAATAAACAGTGGTGTTTACTCCTTAAACAAACCTCCTAACTCTTTGGCATCTGACCTTATTCTGTTTTGCAAACTAAAGGCTATATAGGAAGACTTTACTTTCAAGATCATTGTTCAATACATTAAATTTACACCAGTGCAGTTAACTTTGAAAAATACACATTGGTGTTTTTTGTTATTTTCTAATCAACCTTAAAAATAATAACCAAACCACAAAATGCTCACTAGTGGGCTGCCTTCATTTAAACTGTGGAGTGAGAGAGTAAAAACTCTAATTTTCCAGAGCACATGCACTAACTTGTGCTTTCTAGTAATTCTGAGTGTAAACAAACAAAAAAATCTTAACTCTGTCACAAACAACTGATCAAATAATTTATGTTTCAATGCAATATGAAATTACTTTTAACTTCTGCAGGGGTCATCAGGCAAAATCAAGTTATGCACTGCTTCAGTAAAAGACTGCACCTAAAATAAAAGACAGTACGAAAACTATTTTTCATTTTTAAACTAAAGTTACCAAAATGTTTTAAATACATCTAGGAACAGAGCTGCCAAAACTGCATTTGATGTCATGTTTGGATAAAAATTTATTAAGTAACAAAAGTAACCCAGTGCATTATTCTGTTGAAAAATTCAAGATCATCTCCTCAACACTGACAAGAAATATTTCACTTGCACTCCTATCAAGAAAAAAATCTGCCCTCCAGAGCTCGTGTTCAGTGCCTCAAGTCAATGAAACTTCCAAAGCTATGCTGAAGTAGCACCTTCTGCTACTACAGACGAAATGAAAATCACAAACTAAAATCAAAAACATTACCAACTACAGACATTCCACTTTCTGTCTCAAGACAATGTAAAACCAAAATCTACTAAAAAAATGCCAAAAAACCAACCAAACAAAAAACCAACCAACCAAAAGACCAACAAAAAGAAACCAAAATCACCCCAAAAAACTTTCTGAAAGATTTGCTTTAAATAACTGAAATATTTATTCTGAACATGTTTTATATAATAAAAAGGACAAAGCAATTACCTCCATGCAGAAACTAAAAAAATAATTTAATAGGATTCAAGTAGCAAAGGTTTCTTTTATGAACAAACCTCACCCAGTACACCAGTACAAGCACAGTCTCAAAATGTATGAACTGGATTGTTTAAATAGCAAGTGATTCATCCAGTCAAGCTCACTTTCCTGTCCATGTGGTAATAAAAACCCATACATCTTACTACAGAAACAAAAAGTAAACCCCAAAAACCTCCTTGAGTACTTATCCAAGAGCATTTTCTAACATCAAGCCAAAACTAGCAACAACCAAGCAGACATCACCAATTCTTCAGTGCTGAATTACTGTAAATACTAGATGTAGCAGTACAGAAAAAAAAAATCCCCCAAAATCAAAAGCTTTTTTTTGTTAAAATGTGTCCACAGAAACATCCACTAGTTGCAGTCAAATCTGCATCAGAAGCTGCTTGATCAGGAGATTTCTCTCTCCAAGTATTTGTAGAACACTGCAGTACCAAGACTGTATTCAAATGAATTACTTTCTGGTAACACTGAGTTGATAAAACCACCTACAATGTGGACAGTCATGTACACAATACAACAGTGGATTTTTGCAGCAACAGAGAAAAGATCAGAAACCATTTTTAAATTTGAGATGATAGCTCATGTGCTATTCCTTGCAAACACACGATCCCCTCTAAGAGTAAGGTGTTGGAGCTGGTATTGTAGCACTTCTGTGTCAGCAGGTTCCTTAATGTTCATTTTGTCTAAATTGAGGTAGTCCAGGGATTTTGAATGAGCCCTTTTACCTTTCAAAAGGCAGAGAGGCAGGGGACCATGAAGTGCCTTGTAAGGTTCATATGGTAAAGCTTTATTGTATTTATCCCCTGAGCTGGGCATTCGTCTCCTCCTCCTTCCATTTACTGCTGGGATTTCATATGGCTGGTAGTACCTACTCCTAGTTTTGTACAAACGCGAGGAACGTGCAAGTCCTGAATCAAGACGTTTGGAGCCCGAGTTAAGACCAGATTCTCCTTTATTCTCTTCACTTCCCGTACACTTATGGGCTAATTTTAGCAGTTCCTCTCCAGTTGTGAAACCAACCAGGTAGTTAGAATCCATGTGAAGGATCTGATACCCTCCTGCAACTGTCCGCCGCAGTGGTGAGCAGGGGGTGCTGGAACAGCGTGGCTTTTCTGCTTCCATCCTGGCTGCAGAACTCACCTCTGCAAGAGGCAGAGGGAGCGTGGACAGGGCAGTTCTGGACTCTCCATTCACATCAACTTCCATTTTAAACACAGAGTTTTGCTCCTAAAAATTAAACAGAGCTTGATCAGAAAATGCAACACAAGGTGCTGAGAGAGGACCACAGAAATGGAATTTTTTATCACCCAGAAGTCATAACCAGCACTTCCCTATTCATGACCACTGCAGGCCTGGGCAGATTTACCTCTTCCTTGGCAAAATGAAGCTTCAAGGCTTAACCTTTCCCTGAGAGAAACAAGAAAAGGACAGAGTGAACTTAGAGAAGACACAGCACGAAGTCAGTGGTGCGAGAGAAAAAGGACTGATTGGAAGAAGGGACTGAGGAAGTGGACATTTTTAGCTGGACTTCTCTGGTGCAATTCATGGAGAAATGGACTATTTCTTATAATACCATAATGCTGTTTGGGGGAATGCTGGTTCTAGTTAAAAGTTGCAGACTGATATAATTGACATCTAATTGAGAATTTTGAATAGAGAAAGCCCCCACTCCTGGGGTAAAAGGAGGTCACAGTCTTTGAGATGAAGATGATTTTAGAGAAAAAGTGATTCAACACCCTTGGCTCCTGGGGTAAAAGGAGGTCTCTATTTCTTTTGAGATAGAGACAATTTTAAAGATAAAAGAAGAGAATCCTTGTTTTATACTAGAAGCAGCATTCTTAAATGGTACCCCAAATATGCTGAAAGGCCCATGAGAAGCCAGGGGAAAGGCTGCTAATGGGTGGGACTGCACAGTCTGCAAAATTCCAGACAGTTGCAGATTTGTGACACTGGGAGCCACCAGACTTTTTTTTCTTGTGGCAAAGGTCTTCATGGGACTCGAGGGACTCCTCTCCCAAAGTAACGAAAGATCACGTTTAAATGGTGAAACTGACTGAAAATCACAGGTTGTCTCTTTAAGTTGTTTGTGAAAAGTGAACAGTTTTTGGGGAAGAATAAGTGTTTTGAAAGTTTAATTTTTTCCTCTTCTTCCTTTAGTGTGTATGTTAATAAAATCTATTTACCTTAAGTTGGGCCTGTTTTGCCTCTTCCTCCCAATAACATCACCCAGAAAGAAAAGAGAGTAGACACTCAAACCACTACACTAAATTTGGCAAACAGAAACAGAATTCGGCAAACGTGTAACCACTACAAGGTATCATAAAGATACTGATAATTCTAAACAGATAAAAATGTACTTGAATCCTATCATACACAAAAATGGAGCACCTCTCTGGATCATTTTTTCAGCGCTTTGGTGCATTTATTCCTTGTAGTCTCTCGCCTCTTGGACCATCTACATCCATCAGCAGATCCATAGCACCATCCCCCATCTTTACTGTGTAATTTCTCTAGTGACAATACTATTACTAAACAAAGCTTTCAAAAAACATACTTAAGAGATACCACCTCATTCAGATATGACCATGGACCAGACCTGATGTGTGTATACTGCAATGCTGCCGTCTTCCAGATGTGCAGACAGCTTCCTTTAAATTCAAAGAACGGCATCCTAGCTGTTCCACACCTGTCTGATTACATCAGCAATCCTCACCCACTCTCCAAGAAAATTCACCTATCATTTTATTCACAATTAATCAAACACACATTCTTTTATTCTAACAGGATTCTAATGTATTTCTAACAAAGCATACTGTGTTTAATGAATATAGCATTATTCTTACAAGCAACTTAAGAATAAGCAATATTTATTTCATTTTTTCCTATTTCTCTTGGAAACAGATATTTTACTCTTCCCTCATAACTATTCCAAATACATTATTTGGTGCCTTCACAGACACAAGTACTCCCTGCAAGCTACTGTCACCTCTAACATGGAAAGATATGGTCACCATCACAGCATGTATACACCAGTAGATGCCAGAACACTGGAAAGCCTTGTTTCCATTTCTATTTTCAGCATCATCTGAACCATTTCAGTGACACAGCTATTTCACAAAACAGAAAGGTCTCGTTTCTTTCCAAATCCATGCTTTCTTCATTGTCAGACTCACCTTTGCTCTAAACAGTAGCTAGTGGCTCTGTAGACAATATAATTCACCACCGAATTCCGCATAGCTATGTCACGTTTAAAGGCAACAAGACTCAAAGGAAGGGAAGTCAGCATTTAAGTGTTAAGCAGAAACAATTCTGAAACTCATTATATGTGACCATAAGCTACATTCAAAATATCACATATATAATATTTCACATATAAGACTAACTTAAATCATGCTTCCAAGAGTTTGCAAAATTTTGAAGCTACTACTTGCTGCCATTTTGAGGCTTAGAACATCACAGGCCAAGTAGCAATGATGCAACTAACAAGGAAATACATTATTCCATCTTCTGCAATTAAATACCCCGCAAAATCCCATTAAGACCAGTCCCAAATAATTCGTTTTTTAAACAAGAGAGGGAGCTGTGTGCAAGTATGACTTCCAAAAGAAAATACTAGTCTCATGCAAAATATAAGATTACCTTGCTTCTGTTAAGGAACTGGGAAGGAGCAGTTCAAATAGTGCTCTGTCACAGACTGGGAATCTGCTTTGAGACATCCTGGGGGCTTGGAATGTGTGGTAGGGAGTGGGTCTGGTAGGGACCTTGCTCTGGTGAGCTGGTGCCCTGCACCCCATATTCCCCAGCCTCTCAGTGTCCATCAGTCATGGCACAATGGAGGCAGTGCCCAGGTGTATCCTAACCCAGCCCCGGAATGGCCAAGCAACCAAAAATCCCAGCTGGGAGGAAGAGTCTCTAAGAAGGCTGACCACAAGGCAAGTATGTTGTTCTTTAATCCTACCTTCACCTTGGAGCTTTACATGCCTGGAACCCAGGACTTGATAGCTATGTTTGTTTTTCTACATCTTTCTTATCTTTCTCCCTTTCTTCTTCTAACTTGCTTTTCACAGACAACGTCAAATGGGTTTAAAGGTTTTCTATGTTCAGTACACTATGTCTGTGCTGTGGTGTTCCATGTTGTACTAAATCATTTGACAAAGCTCCTCATCTTCTATAGCTAACAAGCAAACTTTTGTGTGATTTTTTACCTCTTGAAGATATCTGGTTGATATTTCTCCTTTGTGCCTACCCATTCCAAAAGAATCTTGGTTTAACCCTGGATTTAAGTGACTGGGGTGTGACCTCTTCTTCCCTGCTTAGTGCCCAGACAACCTGCTGCTCCCTATGCTAATAAACCAGGAGTAAACAAAATGCCCACAGTTTTGCTAAAGAGGATTTTATTTGCCATTAACAGACTTGCATTACGGAGAGACTATTCCTAATGTTCCTTTAGTTTTAAATGCTCTCCTTTCATTCTCACAGTCACGGTGCATTTAGGATTCTTTATCACCAGTTTTGTGTACCATAACTTTTGCAGGTATACTTCATCCAGTGAGCTTTTAAGCATTTTGGGGTTGGACTAGATGGTCTGGGGTTGAACTAAATGATCTCTAGAAATCCCTTCCAATCCTAACAATTCTGTGAATCGAGCAATACAGGTAAAACAGTTGAAAGAATTGAAATACTGAAGCAAACCAGACACCAAAATTTTTCACTGCAGAAAGTTCACATAACTCAATAATGCTTCCCATTATATTTAACTGAAGTCAATATGTATTTATGGAGTCAACTGCCACAGTTTCCGAACAGCAGAAGCAATTGTTTCCTACTTTAACATCATATCAAGCAGTGAAACAGTAAATTTGATGAAGCTTCAGCTGCTGAGACAAAGGTATTAATGACAATATCTTAAGTTGAAATTATACACCACCAGGAACCATGATTACTGGAGGCACAGCACACAGAAATTCCACACTACAACTTTCAGCTACCCTGTGACTTTAGGCAAGAAACCTAAGTATCTGTTTTTGCTCTTAATTGCCAGGTTTTACCCTGCATTTTGGAAATCTCTCCTGGAACCTTCCAGAAAGACTCAATTTGTTCTGTTAAAAGAAAGTGAAATGATGTTAGAAAATGTATAAATAAAATGGACATACGGCAAGGTTGGAAATTAATATTATTAATTCATCATATTAATATTAACTAATAATATTGAGTAATCACCTAAGTAATTAAGTAATATTAAGTATTAAGCAATATTAAGTAATTCATCACCTAGTCATGATGATATATAAACAGCAAAACCAACAACAAAAAAAAACACCCAACAAAAACAAAGAAACAAACAAAAGCCCAGAACAAGCCAATAATTTGCCACAGCAGTATATCCCCTAAGGAAGGAGGAAGAGGCATCTTCACGCACTTTTGGAGTTTAAAATCTGAAAGTAACACAAAGGCTCTTCTCAGAACATAACTTTTAAAATTAATTTACTTTTGTTTGCAACATGGGTGTGTTGCTCTGCTAACCAAGAGCAATCAACCTGGAAAAGTAACCATGCAAAAGGGAAGGAGTCAGCAGTTAACTGCACAATAATTACTCTCACTGTAAACCAGTACAAAGGAAAATCAGAGCAGAAAGTCTTATGGTCTTCAAGCCAGCACGGTCCAGCCTAGTACTTTAGGTTCTGAAACTGCAGAACTCCCATTCTGTGCTGCAGTGTGAAGAACAGTATTAAAACCAAGAGATCTGTCAGACATCTGAAAGCAACAGCAGCATCAGTGGCTGATGCCACAAACACCAAAAACTCAAGGAAACAGAACTGCAGGCTGGTGACAGGAGTGACTGGCCAGCTTCATAAGTAAAGGAACTGAACTCAGCATGTATGTGTTCAGCTGTTTTATCGCAAGAGTTTTAATGCCAGTTATTCAAGCTGCTATACAACTTCAAAATTATTTGTATTCTTATCTGGGAAAAAAAACCCCAGAATCAACATAAAGCCAATATTTAGAAGACTCCTATGAAAGAAAATAGAAAATAATTTGAGATTCACGGTGAGTGTAGGTAACATCACCTATAAACAGATATTTAAAATTTTTGGACAGTATTTTTAGGACATGATAAAGCATTTGATAACTTCTGTTACACTCACTGCTGTTTACAAGTATAAGCTCACCAGTAGTTCTCAGCATCAGTTATAACATTAGAAAAAACAGTACATCAGTTTAAAAAGATTACTTCTTCAGGTCACAGCTGGCTTGTCTTCTTGCCTCTCAAACAGAATGACAACAGTGATGCCAATTCAAGGCAATTTATAATTGAAGAATATTACTGAATCTAAGCAAGGAGACCAAGAACAAGATGGCATATCCTTTGCTGCTGGTCCACATATTAAAAAAAAATATGCTAAATAACTGAAAATAGCAGTTACCAAGGGAATTCATTTGACCAATACCTACCAGAATGGCCTCCAAAACAGAATTCAATGAGATTTTATAATATGTTATTAATTCTCTTTGTATATTTAAAGCAGGCTCTGCATATAAAGTAACGAGACCCAATCCAGATAAATACTGAGAAAATTGTCTAAAACACAGAGCAGAGAAATACTGAAGATAAATACTAGATTAACTACTAAAAATCACTGTGAGAATGCATAACTATTCTTAAGCTTTTCTTTCCGTGTAAAATCAAAATTTCCACGTTTTGCAAAGCCTTTACAGACTTTCTGGTTATTGAATCCTTCACCAAGTTGTCAGATACCATTTGTATCCTTCTCATAACACGGGACAAATGAAAAGCAGACATGCATGACACACTAGGGCCTTATATGACAATATAGGCACTGTAAATAATTTATTGTTGAAGTGTCTTCTTGCCATGTGCTTCACTGCACTCAAAATCTTGTTGGGTTTTATTCCCCCAATAAAGTGTTATTTCTTTTGTTACATTTATTACTTACAGTCTTTCTGAGGAAAAAAACGTGACTGACAAAATACAAACTTCAATTACTCAGTATTTAATGACAAAGAAAAATGAAGAGGGCTTTTCCTTGATAGTCTTATGCTTTGTCTGCATTATTTTGGAACCACTGTAAGTTACTCTTAACAAAATAACTGGTTCTCTGTAATTTGGCATTTCTATTGTTGCTTATCTCCTCAGCTAGAATCTGAACTGTTTTGACATGTCTTTTTTTTTCTTTTAGATAAGCATTAAGTTTATGTCCATTCAGTAAATGTTTTCTTCTTAAGAATTGATTCTTCCTCCTAGATGCCAAGCCTGTAGGCAATACCATTAGTTAAGAATCACTAAGATATGTCACATTGATAAAATGATAGCAGTTGCAACAAGAAAAAGCAGAATGGAGATGACAGTGGTGATACCAACTGTAAAAGAGTCAAACATACTGAACAGAGATATCAAGACAGTTCTGACACTTTCCCCTCTCTGTGCTGCCATTACTTGATATACACAATGCACTGAAAAGACAAAATGTTTGTCTGTTAAACATCAGGAATAAGTGAACTTGCCCACATGTGTGAAGCCAGGACACTTTTAATTATTTCAACTGCCTCTTTGTGAAGGGTAAAAAATGTCTACATCATTCTCCTTACAGTCTGAAAGGAAAAAAAATGTTTGCTGCTCCTTACAAGAAATTCCATATTCCTCTAAACTAAAGAGAACTGGGGCAGTATGAAACTGTTGCACCACATAAGACAACATTCAGATGGAGTAACAACTACGTGTAGCACAGATATACTTCCTCAAAATTACATGCAAGCAAATGAAATTATGTATAGGACATGTGTTATAATCCTACAGGCCTTAAGAAAACATGAACTGATATTACTGAATTAATAAAGCCAGTGCAGTAATTTCAGAAGGCAATGTAAGGCAACAGCCTACAAAACAACTAGCACAATGTGTTTGTGTACTGGAGGGAGGGGTCTTGTCAACAGGTAAAATATTAAGCCATTCAGATATCCAGTATACCAGGCAATAAATACCACACAGCTTACATAAAACTAGGATTTACAAAATATTCTTTTTGAAAAGATTATTACATCAATTTCTACCACTACAAGCCTAAATTCAAGTAGCAGTAACCAATTTTTTAAATTCTGGTTATTAACACGGTCTTATACAATCAACTATTATGATCCAGAAAACTATCTTTTAAAATTGAAGACGGTCATTAGTGCATTGCTGAGAAACTACAACTAGCAACTCAAGCGACTAGTTCAGACCAGATCAACATAAAAGAGCATACAATTTACAAAGAAGAGACAGACAGAATGTCAGGAGTCTGACCACACTAATGAATTTTGTATGAACAGACTTAGGAAGCAGAAGTGAAAGCAAATGGTGGTAAAGAAGGCCATTTAACATCTCTCTGCCAAGCAATAGTAGATGGAAGTGTTTTACAGACGGTAACTTCTCTGAACTATTTAGTCTTCCATATGAACAACTGTGACTCCCTTGCTGGACTGAATCACAGACAAACAAGTCCCCTTCACTTGATCAGTAAAGTGATGCACCTTTTGCTCCTGCCAGCAAAAAGGTGGTTGTTAACTATGCTGATTCATCAAAAAATGAAACTGTGAGATACATGCAATGAAGCTGATGCATATTGTAACACAATTTTTAGTCTTTATTGGATTAGTAAGTAAAACCACATTTCCCTTATAATTTCATTTTTATTTCTCAGTATTTCTGATATTCCATATTTTCATCAACTAAAATCTAAGTTTCAGTTTAGAAGTTCTTCGTATTTTCAGGTTAGCCCACTTGCGAAGACACCAAACAACCTGACTTGTCAACAAAAAACTAAACTGCCTTTTAAAAATAAGCACCAGAAACAAACAAATGAAAGAGTGCTTAAAGTATTCCAGTTTTCACCAAATACTGATTTATTTTCTTTAAAACCCAAAGTTCTTATGGGACTATGAGTCTCAACTGTTTTTGTGTTAGAGAAGAAATTCAGGTTGGGCAATATTCTACACTCACAAGTCAGTGCAGCTCTGGTGACATTATTTTGAAATGATCAGCCGAAACCATACAATATTCAGCCTTTGACTAGGAATAGCTATTCAAAGAAAGAAACTTTAAAAATAGACTTACTCACAGTTACTATGAAAAACATGTTTAATCAATGTAATTTAGTTTTTTCAGTTTTTCTAAGAGAGGCACCTTGTCAAGCTCACTAGAGTAATGTACATAAAGGCTTTAGAGTTTTGTTGTTTGCCTGCTTCTCAAATGCTCCTTTCCTTATGTAAATGCTGCTTAAAAACAAGTGTAATTCAAGTATGGAGTAATAATTAATAAAAGCCCAACAGTACCTGCACTTACAGTAAATTTCTATTAAACTTACAACTAGTGTGAACAGAAATCTTCCTCCTGGAACACTCAGTTCTGACTCATCTGACTTTACCATACCACACCACATTTGCATATAGATTATACGTGCCCAGTGGCCAAGTCAGCAGCATAAGGCTGATCAAAGAAGAGACTGTACAGAAAGCCACACTATAATGTCATTACTCTTACGCAAGAGCTTAATTTCAGTGATTGCACTGCCACTCCACTGCCTCATTTCCCGCTGCTTCAAAGCCACTGTGAGAACTACCCTCCTCTATCTTCATTATCCCAACAAATGCTCTTCCTCAAGGGGGGGAAAAACCAAAACTGAAGCAAGCACAGCCGGTTAGATGGAATATGGTTCAAAATATACCGACAGCAGGAGGGTGGTGGGAGGAGCAGCTTTCTGACATCGATTCATTTCTGCATGCAGCTCTGCAAGTACACATGTATGACATCCTGGCCCACACTGGAGAACTTTGTAGCAGATTTCTTTGTAATAGAGAATATATTTATGCTAGGCAAAATCCCTATATAAAACAGCATATAAATAATATATACAGAGAATAAGGATCTGAGATTGTTTTCCCGCATTCTACAGACCACTAAAAACAGCACTGCAGCTGCTCGAAGACACTCTTCCAGTAATGTGCAGAGGCAGAACTGAAAAAACATGCCTGCTAATGCACCAAATCAACCTCAGCAAGTTTCATACTCTAAAGTAACACTTTAACGCACCTTTGAGTGCACAAGGGCAGCCAGCGAGCTTCACAGGCCATGGAGTAAACATTAAGACAAAACTCTTGAGTCTGTCTACTCTTCCGTAAGCAAAATTTATCACAAAGAAATATGAAGTTAGCCACAGAAGGCTGCGCACTAGTGCACATTGTTACTGTCAGAATCAATAGTAAGGTCATATTCAAGTTTATCGCTTGCCTGAGAGTATGGGGCTGCCAGTGGCTTTAAATTGCAACGGAGGACACGGTTATGCATACTAAATACATATATACACTAACACTACATACAGCTGCGAGGAGGTAAGCTGTGGGCTTTCCCACCGCTTACACTTTCACCCATCCGGGTAGCACGCAGAGCCCACCAGGAGCAGCCTCAGCGCAGGCTGCAGGCCCCGCACGGTAACTCCCCGGCTTCCCGGCAGACACGGGGCCTGCCACCAGCGTCCTGCTCTCCTTCTAAGGCTGCCGGGCGGCTCCCGCCTTGCTCCTCTCCCTGCCGGCTCAGCCCCGCCGCACTCGGGGCCGCAGGACGGGCCGGGGCCT
>JANPWX010019240.1:381682-435137 GCA_024734555.1 Trochalopteron elliotii
GAGCGCGGCGGCGGCGGCTCCGCGCGGTGCATCCAGGCCGCTCCGAGCTCCGCCTCCCTCCCCGGCCTGAGCCTCGGTGTCTTCTCGGTGTCCTGAGCCTGGTTTAATAAACGTTAGTTCCCCCGTGCGATTTTCCCTCGTACACGGGTGTAAGAATGGATCAAGTAACCATCTTTCGGTGATTTTCTCATCACGGGAATACCGCCCATTTCTGTAGTATTTCCACGCAGCCTACAAAGTTTGAACGCTGACTAGGTGATAAACCTTTAGTAATGGGTTTTGCCAAGAACCAATTAGATAATTTCCCTATTGCATTTTTCTGCTCAAGCAAAGATATTATTTCTGCAGCAAACCTTGCAAAGAATTGCTTAACTTGGCTTTTGCAAGTAAAAGGGAGGGGGGAGAAAGAGTGTGATGCCATAGTCCTGTTTTTCCCGTTTAATAATAGTTACAAGGTCTACCACACAGATCTTAAACCCCTAGGGGTGAACTTAAGCTAGGTTTTGTTTCTGAAACTGAGTCTTTAAAGACTCATTCAGAGCTGAAGTTTATTACTCTGATTGGGAAGGTATGGATGACCCCTGTACAAAGGGTCGTGTTCTGTTCTCCCTCTAGTCCCAGTGATCCTGGCAAAAAAGTTGCAGGTGCTGTGGTCTTGGATTGCACTGAAGGGTGTCAGCATTCCATACACATCCAGAGTAACCACTGTGCACCCAAATGCTCTTGGAATTTGTGTTTCTTGGAAATTCTCAGCTAGAACGAACAACAGAGAAATAAAACCCAAGGTTTTTATAAGGAATTTGAATTACAGGCTCTGCAAGTCCTTAAGAGTCATAGGATTTGCAAGATCACAAAAGTGCTCTAAGAACTAAATTAGAAAATTTAGCACTGAACATAAGGAATGTAGCTGGTTAAGCAGCAGTCTAAGAACAGGAACCTGGAGTGTCATTCAGGGGCATTACAATGCTCCATGTTGCTTACGATACACAAACTCCTTTGGTTCACGTTGACACCTGGAATACTGGCCTCAACAGGAAATCCCATCTTCCTTTGTTGTTCCGAGGTGCAAATGAGGCTGTAAGATCTTGTGAGTTAGTATATCACAACTTTCTCCCAACAAACTTCCTTCCAACAACTTCCTGCTCTCCCTGTCAACTGAGTTTTCAGTCAGACTCTGAAATGGAGTTCCAAGAAGGAGAGGGCAGGCAGCAGTAGTGATCGACTTTAGGACAACAGGTGCTTGGGGGTCATCATAATGTGTTCTGGCTACATAACTGTTTAAAAGAAAACATATTTTCCAGATAAGTTGTCCTGTCCCATCATGTGTTCCCCTCCTCTCTTCAGATATTTTAGTATTTAATTAGCTGTAAAATTTATTAACATTTATCACACTGACAGAATTAACATGGTTCAAAACTTTTAAATTCCTAGGCACCAAAAGAAAAGCAGATCCTGAAGTTTTCTCCTAAAGCTAGTATTTAAATTTCAAACCAAATATTTGAAAATGACCCTACGGTCTCCTAAATCCCCATAATTTTCAAAATTTTTCATTTTCAATGCAATCATGCTGGTAAGATTTTCCCAAGATAAACTACTGTATTTCATTGCTTTTTTGCAATGTTTACCAAGGTGTCCAAGATTTTATGTGGAAAATGAAGATACTTTGTTTTTCCACATAAGATCTGATTAACACTTTTTAGTCCTACTGCAACACAGAGGGAAGGAGACCATTACAAGCCATTTTCTCTGCATCATCCTGGCCAAAACATGAAATACCAACATCTTAGAGTTTCTATGCTCATCAGTAGCTTCCCACATCAAGGACAGTCAATTAGAATTACAATACAAGACAATTTGTAAGTAAACACAATATTAAAGATAATATAAATAGAAAATGGCACAATCTTTATTCTTCTCTTCAAGCTCTTCCTGATGTATTATCCTTAGAGTGCTTTTATCAAAAAGCTTATTTTTCTTGCTATCCCTGTTTCCAGGAATGTACCGTATTTGTACATTCCATGTTTGTACATTTGAAACTGCTGTGGTGTTTCGCACATTAGTGAAGTTATTAAATTAAACAACTGAAAGCTGAAAGCTGAACAATCTATAGAATATTGGCTCATTGTGTTTATTTGGCTCTCTGTACATGAATTTAATTCCAAAGCCTAATGGGATAAACATTTTAATTAAATATTCACTTTCCTTTCCCTTTTGAAGGATTGTCACCATTATTTTGAAAATCTGATTTTTGCTGGAAATCCAGAACCACATTCAGGATAAAAAGCAAGGTACTAATTTGAGAGAGGGCAGGGAAAAGCAGCTCTAAGGACGGTATGGCTGATGTGACAGAATAATGTTATCTTGGGGGGTGAGGGAAAAAAGGAGTATGTTTATATTAAAAGACAAAGAGATATTACATATTGCCATATAACTTGCAACTTTTGCCATTCAAATTCAAAAGTTTTCTACTTTCTTAAAGGACTATTTGACTAAGTTAAAAACTTAGCAGACCAGTGAATATAGTGAAAATTTACTTAAAACTGAAACAAAATTTCTTAAGCACATCATTTATTAAAATACCATCTTAATTTTTTAATGTAACAATTAAAAAAAAAGCTTAATAAGTGTGAAATGTATTCCCTGATTTACTTATTGGGCCAAATTGACTTTTTGCCTAATTAAGCTGATTTCAGCTGGTATAACAGCTATTTAAGCAAGGCTGAATTTTGTCCAATGGACACAAACACAGTAAAGAACATGAAAAAAGTGGTAGGTTTAGAGCTTTGTGAATTTTGCAGATCTTCAGTTAGTACCAGCTCTGATTCAGAGCATCTGGAAGCAATAAACAGAACTATTCCATGTGAAAAGACACACTGTCCTACACCATGAGATCTAAAAGTTACTGGGAAAGGGAAGTGACATTTTGGACCAATCTAACAAAATCTGCCCTTAGTGTGCACATGTATAGGAAGAGGCAACAGAAAATACTTGCCAGTGTTGCTGTAGGTCTGTTAATTGAATGTAAGTAAGTTTATCAAAATCAAACTGTACATCGTTAAGGAGCAAGAGAAGTGATGAAGACATGCCTATGAGTGGACCTGGTTGCTTACAGGCTTCAAGGCTGTCAAGCCCAAGATGGATTAAATTACATGGTTTGGTCCCACAGACGATCCTGATTTGAGCAAGACATTGGACCACAGTCCTCCTGAGGCCATTTCCATCCTGAGTTACTGTGTTTAACCTTGCTGCTTTTGGATTGAATGCATAGCCTACGCTGAAGTTAGAATGTATGACAATTAATTAGAATAGACAAGGCCAGACTAGACTAGACCAGAACAGTTGGAAGGCACCTACAATGATCATCTAATTTAACTACCTGAGCACTTCAGGGCTGACCTAAATGAAAGCCCATTATGAAGGACATTATCCAGCTTCCTGTTTTTAAGGCACCAATAAGCCCAGGGTATCAAACACCTCTTAAGAAAGTCTGTGCCTCTCAAAAAAAAACCAAAAGAACAAAAAAACCTCCTAATGTCCAGTCAGAACTTCCCCTGATGCAGTTTTGAACCATTCCAACACTGTTGCTGAATTGCAGGGAGAAGAGCTCCTTCCCCCCTTCCCCTCCTCTGGGAGCTGAACACAGCAGTGATGTTGCCCCTCAACCTCTTTCCCTCCAAACCTCTCCACTCCTTGCAGGACACCTTCCAGCCCTTCTACCTGCTTCGTTGTCTTCTTCTGGATGCATTCAGGTATCTTAGCATTGTTCTTAATTTTTATGGCCCAGAACTGCACACAGTTTTAGTCCATGTTTACTTACTCCTAACTAATACTGAAGCTAGAAAAGGCAGGAATCTCCAGGTTTTTGCTTTTCTCATTCCATTCTGTTTCAAATACATCATTTCAGTCTCTTGAATTCTCTTGGCTGAATTTTCAATTACTCAAATACTCATCTAAAAATACTCAACAGCATTTAAAAATAATCAATGAAATTTGTCCTCCTCACAAAAGCGAGCAAAAATGAAAACCATTCTTTTGAAAGAAAAATAAAAGAAATATGAACTACTACTAGAAAATACACTTCTTTTCTTACACTGCTTCTTGCAGAATTGACTTTTTGGAAAAGTGTTCGCTATTTTTTCTTTAGCAGGTTACTTATGGGACTGTCAAAAATACAGTTACTGTAAATTGACTAAGAAAAAGTGCAGGAAAAATAAAGATTATGCTTCTGTCTGTGTTAGATGACAGAAAGTAGTCTTGAATCCCTATGTTCTGCCACTTGTCTATTGCACTGAAATGGCTTTTAAAAATCTTTTTTACATCTCTTCTGCCATGATCCTTTGAACTGTTTTTGATACTGTTGTTCAATGTATGATCATTAAAAAATATATATTATTATATAATAATATGTATAATTACTTCTTGGATACATATCTCCCCAGGCTTGTTTATATGGATTTCTACAAAAGTAAACTTTGGAAGCCCATCTGCTTTCCCTTAACAGCTTCTGTGTGCTTGTATAATTACATAACTGAAATTTATTTACTATAATAAAGAAACAGAAAACAGGATTTAAATTGATTTTAGGAGAGTTTTCACACATGTTTTTATGGTCTGGTCTGTTTTGCAATGACGCTTCATTTCTGAAGAAATGCTAAGCTAAATAATTACTTAAATGACATTGCAGAGTGATAATATTTTGGGAGTCACAGTCATATTTTGACAACTGATTTTCTGTAACCATATTCTTTGACCTCTGTCAAATATGGTTGGAATAAGATGTATAATTCAAAAAGTTTAATGTGAGAAAGAGTGCTATTGCATAAAGAAACTGAATTAAAAAGAGGATCAAATCTGCCCACTTGGTATCCTGTTGTCAGTCTCAATAGCAAATAGAAGAGCACTCACAATGGTCCTGTATTTGATGCTACCATTCTGGAACATGACAAAGCACTGCAGAATGTGTGACTGCCACTTATCTTTTTGAACGTAGATTTCAGTAAAAAAATGATACTGTCATTTATTTCTTTTATGCCCACATCCTTACTACAAAGAGTAATTTTCGCTTATTTGTAAATTAATGGCTGTACATGTAATTATTTTCCACTGAGATTATTTTGTCAGCTACTCACTGTACTTCACAGTGCTTTTAAAAGAAAACACAATACAGAGAAGTTGCCAGTGACCTTGGTTTTATTTCGGAGCACATAAAAAAAGTTATGCCACAGCTTTGGTTGACTGGAATGATACGTATACTTAAATTTTTAGGGTTTTTTTTAAACAGTAAACAAGTGTACATTCAGTTGTATGCAAGACCAACATTGTCAGTAACACAACTACACTACAGAAAATGAAATGCTTTAAGTATATAGCTGTGAAACCCTTCCTATTTTTGGTATTTAACCAGCATTGTTAGAAATAGTCTGCTGAAGCCATTTCATATATGGTAAACACTGAAAAAAGACCCTGTGACAAACTGAATTTAGCTATAGTTGCACTGGCTCTGGAGACAAGTAAGAGCCCTACTAAAACATTTTACTCATAAGCTATGTCTTCGGTAGCTTAAATGTGAAAGTAATTACCTAACTTGTAGTTATGAAGTCCATTCTTACTACTTAGCCACTTGAACTTCAAGTGGTCTATATTCTTCATACATTTGGTATACTCATAAACCAGTAATTTTTCATGCCACAGAAAAAAATTACAACAATTGCTTAGACTGGATAATTATTCTAAGTAACACCATAACTCCATCTTCCACGAATTCAGAAATGCTTTTTACATCTCTTGTATTTTTTGTCCTTTTTTTTGTGTTTGTTTTGTATTTTTTTTCTGGTTTTTTTTGGGTGTTTTGTTGTTTGTTGGGGGGAGGGGGTTTGTTTTGTTTTGTTGTTTGTTGGGGTATTTTTTGTTGGTTTGTGTGGGATTTTGGTTTTTTTTTGAGGGGGGGAGGGCATGTTGAGAGCTGCTGTCAACTACCTAGCTTGGAAGGAGGGAGGTATGAAAATCCCCAGGCCATGATGAATCCTGAGTATTTTGGAAAAGTATTCACTGAGTTCTGGTAGTCCACAGTCTCTCTCTATGGTGAAAGGATGATAATAAAGCATAAATGGAATTTTTACAATTTTTAGAATAAACCTAGTAGCAGACCAGCTGTAACTATTTCTCCTTCTACAAAACCTGCTTTTTAATATCACCTTTTTCTAGAAACATATGGCAAGGAAAATAAAACTGTCTTTTTTAGTAAGCAAAAGACGTTTTGATAAAAACATATAAAAGACAGTTTTATCTGCTGGATGATACACAGGTACCTGTAAACAAACATGTGTACTGAACAATAAAAGAGAAGGTAGGTTTGAATGTTACAGGTCTGATGTAAACACAGGAAAAAAAAAAGAGTAGTCAAAAGTGCTGATACATGAACTCATTCCATCATGCCTAATTATTGCAGCATATATGATAAAATAATTAAAATGCAGAAAATATCTGCTTATCTCCAAACCACGGAAAAGAGATCTCTTTGGAAATGCAGTTAAATTAAAAAAAGTCAAGATGCGTGTTACGTGTCAGCACACAGAAGAAATTCATAGGGAGATTACAAACTCCTCAAAATAGAAGTTTATGATGACAACAGACAATACTTGCATTACAGTGACATCAATAGAGCCACTGTAACACATACCATATTCTTTTTGTACAGGTTTACAGTAGATATTTGAAGACACAGAAAAGGTTCATGTGCAGCTTTTCCATTAAAAGGTGTGCGGTTCATCAAACTGGTAAGTATATTTCCTGAAATGTTTTAGAAAATGAGAAAAGACACTTGACCTGAATACTGTGCACACTAGTTAACCATGTATAAAGATTCTTAAATGCACTATGAATTGCAGATGCAGACATGAATGGCTTTTGACAGCTCAGTAATTTGCTTGAATGCACACTAAAGAACCATTTAAGACCTTGCTTCCAGTTTTGTCTGATCACTTCTTCTCAGAAAGAGTTTCACCACAAAGTTCTGCATCTTGTGAGGCCTCTTCAAGAGATGGTTTAATATTAGATACATTATCAGGACATCCAAGGGTAGCTATACAGAGAGAAAAGAAGTACTAGGTTTTACACTTAATATCCATGCTAAAAAGCATCAAAGGCAAGAAAAATGCTTGTAATCTAGCACAGCAACAAATAAGCAACACTATCTAATGAAATCGGAAATCCAAGTGAAATTTGGTCTCTAAACAGCACAACCATTCAAAAACAGACAGTGCAGCTGGCCAACAGTTCAGGCTGAATATACTAATGATTGAATGCATCATTATGTTATTGGCAGCTTTAGTCAGAACACAGTCACAGAGCTCTACATTAGGAGTTCAGAAAACATCTTAGAAATTCAGCCATTTAAATAAATAAATTTACTTTGTCTTGGAGATAGCTGTCATACTTCAAAGCAAAAGCTCATGAACTTCAGGCCATCGAAAATGAAACAATTCAGAGGATAAGAGAAAGTAACTATTAACACAGTTTTACTGTTAAAGCTATTTGTGCAATGCTATTGAGTCCTCATTGACCCACAAAATTACTCTACATAGGTGGGGAATGTTAAGAAGAGCTGCCCTACAAAGTCATGTAATATGTAAGGAAGAATTATACTGCTGGAAATAATCAAGTTAGTCATTCTGCCTTTGACAGAATTTACTTACATAAGGTTAGTTTCTCTACTGCTAGCTTTTCAGGCAAAGTTTCAAGTGGAGTTGGTTGAATTTTTGCAGGGGTAAATGTGTTTAAAGGAATTTTTTTTCCTGAAAGGGGCATCATGTAAGTTGGAGAAGCTGAAATGGTGGGGAAAAAAAAGAATCATTAATAATAAAATATTCTCACCTAAATCAGATGTCAAAAACTGTAGCCACGGGACTGTGTATCCATCAAGCAAAATAAGATACCACATTTATACAACCAGCTGGTCAGCTACCAATTTTTGACTCTAGTGTTAAAACTTCACAACATGAAAGACAAGTCTTAAAATCTATCTTTTTTTTACTACAGAAAGAAACACAGTAAGTTCATGCTGTATAGGCACAGTTTCAGTAACAGGTGCCTTGCCAGAAGATTGGCAAAAGCCTTAGTGCTATTTCTCACAACTATGAAGATGGCACCTGAACAGACTAAGTCCAAAATGTCTATGAAAAGTGCACACAATGCATTATTCTCTAGACAACCTCCAAAAAGGAAAGCAGGAGAACTAAACATCCGTGACTTTAATTGTATCAGGTCTATTTTCCAACCACTCCTTGGTACAAAGGTAACAACCATACACTAGGAGTAGGACACATTTTGTTTTTCAGTATTTCTTATATACTCTCAATTCTGAACTGATTTTGAAGACACACAAACTTCTTAACAAGTATAAAAAGACATTTTAAGTAGCTGAGAATTTTCATATAAGCCTCTCTGAGCTCTTTTTCAGTAACATCAATTTTCTTAAATTGCTTATATTCCTTCTCAAGTATAGGAGGCCTACCCTATCAAATAAGCTGCTGATTAAAATCTAAACTGTATTAAAAAATGGGGGGAAAAGGAAAAATCCTGTAGCAGAATAAAGGGAGAAGTCCAAACAGGTAGACTACTGTTGCTATCAGTACTTGCAAGTACAAGTTTCCTGATCAAAGCATGAGTCTTTAGACACTTCCTTAGGAAGAATTATTTTCTATCACCTGAAACATTATTTATAAGCATCCTAATATGTGGAAAATCTGACCTAACTGAAACCATTTCCAAAGACACAGCAGCAGAATCACAGTGGGAAATTATTTCCCCAGACACATGTACATGGATAGAATTCAGCTGTACTTCCTTTCAAGATCACCTAAATTTTAAACATGTAGCACAAACTGCTAAAAAGCTAAGTAACTGCAAAGCCCTCTACAGGTGAAATCCCAAGTTATACTGAAAGAAATGGGAAATAATGAAGTTTTAAGTGTAAATGCAACACTATTCTGCTGAGGTTACTGCCAGTACAACAGTACAGTACAAAGCTAGGAGCACTGCATGCTCCCTGGAAAGTGTTACCTGTAATTCAGCTGAGTGTGGACAGTACAGAGAAGTCAACGTAGTAATAAAGGAAATAAACTAACTATGATTTCATTAAATCCTTAATGTACTACCTCAGCCAACAGAGACATTACTTCAATGAATTATAAGCGCCCATATCCACAAAAGGATAGTGCAAAATGTAAAATTATGGTTTATGTACGTTTTCATTTTCTTCAAAAGCAGTATCCTTAATTTACTTGTTAGCTGAAAAACACTGCAAAGATTAACTAGACAATAGGTAAGAATTTTAAATTAATATAATTACAAACTATAACCAGTACATGTCTCCTGTAGATTTTCCCTTGATGGAGCAGCAACAGAAGCAAGAAATTCATCCACCTGCTTCAGAGACAAGGAATTGTGTAGAGTTTCCAAAGGGCAAATAGAAGGCACCATGGAATACAGTTCAAAACCTAAAAGAAAAAAATAATAAAAAAAGAGATTTCCAAACATAAGACAGGATTTAAGTACTGTATTAATGCATGATAAAAAGTGCTTAGTTTACATTAGCCCGCGCAGGCATAAGTCTCTTGAAATCATGGAAATTAAATATTACAGGAGCTGGAACAAGATGAGCCAATTTCCAGCTAAAGATACTGTGTAGCATACCATGGGATACAACTCCCTTGTACACATGAAGTACATGTGTACACATGAATTATTCAAACATGAGAACTGTGCTCTATTCCCAAATCAGTTCATGGAAGATAATTTCCCTTTAAGACAAACTTAACAGATCACTAAAAAAAAAAAATCAGGAAAAGGTAGTATTTCTCCTACTAATTCTGATACCTGGCACAAGACTAAATAGGTAACTCATTCATGCAAGAAAGTAGGATAGCTATTTTGTTAGCAGACAAGAGCTAAAAATGTTGTATCTTCCAAGAAATACATTTGCAGAATTCATGTTCTATTATCTTCAGTATTCTGTGAAAACAAACTGTTAACTGCAGTTAATATCAAAGGAAAACCACCGTTAGCATTTTTATACCTTGAGACAGATATATACCTACCTTTATGCATTTAAAAACAGTATTGAAAAACTAGAAGTTTCATTTATTAGAACAGGTAAGTAAAGCAACCCCAAAAATCTAAAAAATTTATTGGACTTTGCTTTTCTATGTTAGTATTGATCACACACTAACCATGCATATCCATACTACTAACAGACTAAAAAGCATTTAAACATCTTGGCTAAAAAACTTTGCAGTCCTCTAAAGTGATTCAAGTTTGGTAACTCAATAAACAGCTTTTCATCCAGTTGCGTTTCAGAAGAGGAAAATATGTCCGTTAGTGTTTTCAACATACAGCTGTAACATTACAACTTTGCAATTCAATACTGTAAATTTCTTCTAAGACAATTAAATGAAGAAGCAATAGTGCATGAAATAATGTTTAGAATTTCAGTTCAAGGTACATTTATTAGAGATAGCATTATGACTATGTTCTTTCCCATAAAATAATAAGCAACAATGTTCCTGTGATATACAATGTTGCCCATTCACTCCCCATCAGTATTTTGCATAAAGAAGAAATTCAACAAGATTTCAACCCCCAAATGTCTGTACTTATATTTAGATCCACCTTGGCCATATTCAAATTTTGGGGACCATTTCTACAAATATTCAACCAACTGACGTGTATTTATGTCAGCTTCACTTAAATTATAAACAAAATGTTGCATTGCATGAAAACTTGACTTGAACAAAAGAATCATCACCATACTATTAATTTCTGTTTTCCTATAAAGTCAGTAGCTAACCTTCAGTGCTTGCCATACATATTAATATCCTAAATAACTATATGCATGCATGTAAAGCGCAAACCCTTTCGTTGCCTTACAGTAAAATGTAAGATTTCTCTTTACCCTGACAGAAAAGTCACTATCACTTGAATGAGAAATTATTTTTCTAATTTTGCAATTAATGAAGTGGGACAATGTCAGGTTAACTTTTTAGTACTATTACTGTTATAGTGCATGTTAAAGAGAACCAGAAAGGAATTCCAAAATGCACTCCTGCCCTTTAAAAGAAAAAAGAGAAGAAATAAAATTTTCTTGTTTTAGGAATTTCCCCTCCAAATTTTTTTGTTGAGTTTTGACAATTCTGCTGTCAGCTAGTCATATCCCAGCAGGTTGTTGTAGTATATTTACGTCTAAGGGATATGGCTTAAAACATAATTTGGAAATTTATGTGTAGTGTTTTATTTGAATGTTTTTTGATAAATATTTTATGATGTTATAAGAAAGAAATTTGAAATTTTATGATGAAGAAGCCCGACAGTATCCCTTAAAGAAGGCAATTTCCTATACACTAAGAGCCTTTGATTTTTGGCTATATTTATTCTTAAAGCATCAAAAGGCGACAATGAAAGGGTTAACGCAGCATCTCAAAAAGCCATCCTGCTGTCTTAAGATTCAAAAGCTGTAGAGACATACCACTGGAGCCTAGAAATTCCACAGAGGAAATGGACCAGCACCTAAAGAGGTGTGGGTGTTCTGCAGAGGCCCAGAAAATAAGGTATAGCACTTTCAGAAGATACTTGTTTCACCATGTTCCTTGAACTAAAGATGGGGGGGGTAGTCTGAAATGAGTTAAGAGGGTGTGATAACAACATAAAAGTAAGGAAAAAACAGAGTGAAAGGGACAAGGATAATTAAAATGATAGTCCAGAGGACAGACGAAACAACATCAATATGGCGTTATGTTAGTAGAGAACCCCTGGAAACCTGCAATATACTTAGGGTTCATAGGAGCTCATACTGCATGCATTAATCTTGCCGAAGATGTGTGGTAAAACTGCTGCATTAAATGAATCGGAACAATCAATATGATCAATAGAAGTTATTTAGATCCTTTTTTTTAGAGAATGGAGTCACAACAAGTGACTAAATGGAACAGAAAGTAATCATATTATTAGCCACAGATTCTCAAATGCAGTTCTTACTTTCTGACCTTGTATGTTTTGGGAATATTGTTTGGTTTGGTCGCAACATAAAAAACGGACTCCTGACTTTTCTATTTGAGAGACGACATTAGATTTGGGCTTCTAGATCAAACACAGTCTTAATGGTATAAATTTAGCCTTACTATAGTTTTCCTTCAAGAAGCGCTGCAGTGCAAAAAAGTCACTGGATTTAAAATGAATGTAGCAAAATACTACTCTGCTTCTAAGCAAAGCTAAACAAAAACTCAAGTCTTTTTTTTTTAAACTTTCTTTCTAAGCAAAAATATTTTGAATCTAACATGAAAATACTGATGATTTCCACTGCAATTTCAATATCACTATCACTGAACTCAGCCAGCAATCATGCACATTTTAAAACTGCAGTTAAGAAATCTGGAAAAGTCTAGTGGGTCCTGAAGACTGAGTCTACTTTTCATGAACAGGATATATCTGGGGCCTATCCAATCATGTAGAAAGGGAGGCACAAAATATTTTGCTGCGGAAGAAAAAGACATACCTCTGTCCTGTGTGTTAAATGAGAATTTTTGCAAACTGAAGACAGTTAACTCTCACTCTTGAAGCTCAAGAGGTCAGTGCTGCTCAAGAAGTCACAGCTCTCTTGCTGTGATTTTTAGTGCAATATTTAAGTAATTTGCACATCTGATGAACAGAGAAGTATGATAAGGTAAAATAAATTTTTGTCCCATAAAAAATATAGCAATTTAGCAGGAATAGAACCAAAGCTTTTGCTTTAGTTTTTGTAATTTAGCTTCACTTCAAGAAGATAGTCATAAACTCCAGCTGTAAATTCAGTAATTTATTTTAGAATGGGCAGGCTCAGAAAATCAGCTCAGCAGGAGAAAGACAAAGAAGAAGCAGCAGATATCAGGAAGTGTGTGTCTAGTAAGATCAGATTTCACTGTCTGTATCCTGCACCATACAGTCTGATCACACAAGAACTTCTGGAGAATAATTTAGTAGAGAGATCATGATTAACAGTAGCACTTAATTTTTTTTTCCGCGGATTTTTCGAAGTAATGAATTTTGATGTTGTATTTATACTAATGAATGGTAAAGAAAGTATTTAGGATATCTAATGATTACAAATATATTTGGAATTGTGCTTGAAGTTAGGAACAACAGACGGCTGGATGATACTGTACACCCCGTATTTGAAATAAAAATAAAAGGGATGAAGCAAGGAACCTTTTGTTTTTGATTTTGTTTTTAAAATAAAAGCAAAACGTACCATTGGTTGGGTGTCGAGCAAATGAGATAGAAAACCTTTTAACAGCAGAACCGCGTGTGGTGTCTGAGAAAGAGAAAAACAGGTACCTGAAATTTGTAACAGCTACCAAAAGAAGGAGATTTTTAAAATAGAAAAGGAAGAAGAAAGGAAAAAAGAAAAGATGAGAAGGTGTTAGAAGTGAGGGGCATGCAGAAGGGACCAAGGAAAAGGCTAAAATCTAAATAGATGTTAAAAAGAAGAAAAGTTGGATTGTTGGTAACTGCAAGATGTGTAATGAAGTGTATGAAAACAAGCAGAATGAGCTGGTGATTCTGGCATACAAGGTTATTCAGGTTAGACTCAAACACTGGGAAGTGAAGTGGGGGAAAAAACAGCATGAATACTGTTTCACCTCAGAGTTATAAAGGTGTGCTTTGGTATCTTTACATTCTGAAATCTAGTGAGAGAGTTTCTTCTCTACGCCAGGTTATCCAAAACTGAAAATCTCCTGCTCCTTTGTGATCCAAACCCCACCAAAAAAGGTCAGGAATCCTAAAATTTTCACCATCAGTATTTAACTTATTACTTTATAATTTCATTCCTTGTATATGCTCCAAATAATTTATTTAAATTCAAGATCAATTAGTAGTGATAAAAACCAGAGTTTAAAATGATTAAAGAATTTAAAAACAAAACTTTCAGTTTACTTAAAAAAGGCACTTGCTGGAATCTCCTGGCGCACATTACAAGTCTGTGATCTGGTGTTCAATTCAAAACAAACAAGAATTAACTATACTATTAAGTTAAACATAACCAAGCTATGGGCAATAAGGAAGCAATAGAAACTCATAAAATTAATACTACGGCCAAAGATTCTAGGATTCCAATAAAGTCTTTAGAAGTTCAATGCGGCACATGGGTTGTGCGTGCATGTGCGAGAGTGTGCACATACCATCTATGAAGCCAGAAGAAGTCAGCTTTTTACGATGCGTACGAGCATAATCCTGTAGGTTAGGTGCACTTGAAGAACCCCCGAGCACTGAGGTGCTAAACAGGCCCGCACAGTGAGACCCTGATGGGAGTTAGAGAAAATACATACAACAACCAGGTGTTCGTCCATTCACATTGGGGATGCATGCAGCATGCAAGCACATGGCTCTTACCACACAAAAGGCAGCTTTTGGCAGTGCCTTGGACAGGTTCACAATATGCTTGTAATGTCAGAGTGGGACTTGTAGGCTGAAACTATCATAATTTATTGGGCTTCTACTCATGAAACAGCACACTCTGCTATATGTGCAAAGAGAGGACTGGCTTTAACAAAGTGAGTTCTTGTCCTGTTTTCACTTTTGGTAAAAAAAAGTTACCAGTTAGCATCAATGTAAACATAAACAAAACTACAAAACAAAATGAAGATGATGATGACTGTGATAATGATTGATGATGATGATGATGTGAAAGTCGTGTCTTTGAAAACCTGAATTCCTGAAACAAATATAAACTGGAAAAATACTGCTCATTGCTTTCATCCAAATCAACCTTTGAGATGAGAGGCTACTATGAAGTATTCATACAATTCCACAGACTTAGTATGTGGAAATGCTTCTAACCCCAACAAAATCTTAAACAAATTGGAAATATTTGGATTTCAGCTACTATTACTGACAACGTTACAAACTGAAAATACCTGAAAGTTTCATCAAGTTTAACTTGACTTCCTTTCCTGAGAAGACTTTTGCACAGCTCCATGAAAATGACAGTACTTTGTTACAACTCATGCATTCCTGCCACTAGAATGGGAGTTTAAATAAATCACTGAAAGCCACAGACAAAAATATAAAAAAAACTTTTGTAATCATCAACCATTAATGAAATCTACATACAACAATGAACAAAATGGGAAAAAAGTTGCAATTTTTTTCCTTTTCATTTTACTACTAGTTGAAAGGAGAAATGAGTTTTCACTCAGAACTTATCTTTTACATTTTAGATAAGTAGCAGCAGATTTTTTAAAAAACCAGGAATACTTCCTTTCATTACTTTTAACAGTCCAGTGAGGAGAAACATTACTAGCACATGTGACCAATCACAGCCAAAATAAATTGGTGCCTGGTCTGTGGCAAAAGCCTTTCACATCAAATGTAATACCTTAATCTACATTGAAATACATCAACTTCCACAAGCCATATTGTGACACACAAAAGAATATTCATTTAACTTTAGCAAGCACGTAATAAAAACCAGGACTTCAGTAAACAAAAGCACCTGATGTATGCATTTTACTATGGGAAAAATATAATGGGAAGAAAAGTATCACAGAAAGATTAGACATACAAAAACACGTATCTTTGCAAGTAAAGGAAAAGCTACTTCTAAGTTATGCATATAGGTGATGCATTTTTTATACTTAATAATTCCCATGAAACAACACACAGAAAAAAAAAGCAGTATTGATTTACAGTAGTGCGCAATTTCATTTTTTTTCAAGTGAGACATATATATGCCTGTTTTAAAAAAGCAATAGAAAAGCATCACTAGAATTAAGAGAATTTGAAAGAAGCCTTTGAATTATAGCATGATTCATTCTAATGCTGAAAAGAAGAAATTCATTTTAGGAGAGGAATATGAGCAAAACCCCTGATACTATCAAGAAACTTTATGTTTGCTCCCTTTCGCCCTCCCCTCAGAAAAACATCTTCACTTTTTTCAGTTGCCCACAGTAGGAAACAGAAATTTTCAAGACAAGTGTTTTAACTGTTTCCAGAGCAGGCCATTTTAATCCAAAATATTACTGCAAAATCAAAAAGCTCAGTCAGAAACTACATTATCTTAAAAATCTGCTTTATGTTAAAAACAATCCTGTGTACCTGTTGTGAGCAGTACAAAATCAATAGTACAAAGAGTCTCAAACAATCTGCTCTTTTCAGTTATTTAACTTATTTAAAAATTTTGCTGCAAAAAAATTGTCCCGTCCAGAGGCAGACATTTAGCATATGTTATTGATAACTATTGGGTCCTGTTAACAAAAATGCTATTCAAAGAATATACAACTGTAGAAAACAGCAGGCAGATGAAAAGCTGAAAACATCAAACAAAATTTCAACAGTAGGCACATACCTAGACCACTCTGCTTTTGTTCCAGAATAGTTCTTGGTGTTCGTAAGTTACTATTGCTTTCTGATAGGACCTGGATGTAAGAAACAGAAAAATAAGGGAAAGTAGAACAACAGCATGAAACATCCATTTAACTTGATACAGCAGCCTGTTTCAGACAGACAGGTGTTAATAAGCTGTATGATAAGTGTTAGTAAAAATATGTAAAGGAAACATGAGAGATCATGCAATATCCCCTTGTGAAGGGAGTCCATTTCACATATGAGTTCCTTGCAATGAAGTGGTGCAAAGCAAGCATTCAGAATGAGAAAGTACACAGACCAAGACTGATATGAGAACAAACATTTGAGACATTTTATTTCATTTTACCAAATGCACTTTCCTAAACTGCGCCTGTATTGAAAAAAGGAGGGGAGGGAAGGAAAGACAGACAAGCTATTGAGGACACCATACAATCACTGACCATGCACAGGCTCAATCAGTATAATTTTCAGATGCTCACAGCCTTTGCTGATATAAACTTTTCCAATGTAAATCATTTTAGAATTTTCTACAATAAATTACGAAAATTTTCAAAGAAAAAGGATATGGTTACAGAACACCATCCATTGTCCTACATGTAAACAATATCTTGACATTCTGAATAGGTTTAGATCTTCACTGGTAGTTCCAAAACATTTACTGTTTTTTTTCCCCTGCTTTCCCCTCAGCCCCCATTAAAAGGAACAATCTTCAAAATATTGTACAAGCCAATGGATGATGTACTGTGTTGGGAGTTTCAGATACCTCCAGATATAGATGGCAAGAATTATTAGTGCTAGAGTTTTTTCCCTGCAATAGTTAATATCAGGCCACTGAAAATATGATATATGCAAAACAAGTTTTGAATAGCAACATGAAGTACCAAATAAATTATTTTAAATGGTATTGGTTGCAATTATTATTTTTTTTTAAATTTACCTACCACCAAATTAAGCAATGCTGGTTTTAAAGTCTTAAAGGACAACTAAACCAAAGCAAAATCTCTTTCATTAGGCAGTACACTAAGTCTTTTTTACTGTGGTAACATTTGCAATTCCTATAAAGAAACCAAACGTTTATGAAAGCGTGTAACACATTCAGTGGAAAAACATGCACTTGCTCTTTTTCCCCCAAACATTCTTGGCAAGTAATTTTAAGAAGTGGAAGATACTGCTTGAAACATAATCCATAACAAGGGATTAGATGTCCTTAAAGACAGTTGTTGCTTGGAATGCATAAAATGTTTAATGAAGTAAAGTTTAAAAACCTGTTGCCATGAGCCAAAAATACTGGATGTGAAAGCCAGTGATTTAGGGGAGACAGGGGAAGAAGTGATTTGTTCCCCTGATCTGCGTCTTCGACGCCCAGTACCCACACCACTGGTGTAATGCAGCCAGGTACCAATACACTCTGGGCTAGACACACTCAGGGGGCTCTCTTCCTGGAAGTGAGAAAGGGGGCAAAAAACAGCAAAGCATGCAAAGTTAGATTCAACAGAGCCAAATAAACAGAAAAGAAAAAAACCCAATCTGCTTGCACCCTTTTACATACTACCTTTAAAACTATTAAACAGTGAAGAGAGAAGAGTAATAATACAATATTAGAAAGTTATCAGTTTCACTTTTATCTCTTCATCCAACTACATCTTTTACTACAACACTTCAATCAAATTTCTAGTAGACTAATATTAGATATGAGAGAAAACATTTGTTATCAATAATTGATTCCTAATTTTAAGAATTTTTCACATGTTGGAAACATAACTTTTGTTACCCTTGACATACTGTTTAATGATTTTTCCCCTCCTAAGCACATTAAACTTTCCTATTTATTATTTAATAGTTTTCATTTCTAGTCCATAAGCTTATCTGAAAGCTTCTTTTTAAAATTTAAAATTGCCTTTGAGACTTTACAGCTGACTCACTGGAAGTAGCACCAAATTGATTGGTAATAGTTTTCTAAACTTAAAAATGTCCTAAAAATTATCTTATGCTGAACACCATACCAGGACTTCAAGGGAGGATAGTGTTCAGGCTAAGCACGCCCTCATGTCTACATCATTATGTATCATTAGCAATTAACAGAGTTTGCTTCCCAATGTCAATGAGCTTTACATTGTTATTTTACTACTATAACTCAGCCTTTTTCTTTTCATGACTCAGTCACAGTTGCATTTCTTCTGTAAATACTGCTGACTATAACCCAGATTAAACTTCCATATAATCTCACACCTGACAGTGTCCTTTCAAATTAATGGGTGTAGGTGAAAACAGAATTGCCTTATAGGAGGCGGGGAAAAAAAAAGAAAAAGAAAAAAAAGAAGGAAAAAAGAAAACCAAACCAAACCAAACCAAAACAAAACAAAAAAAAACCAAAAAGAAAAAAAAGAAAAAAAAAAGAAAAAAGTTCAAGGCAGTTGCAGTTTAAGTTGCAGTGACTTTTTAAAATTGCTCCAAAATAGTGTTTAAATATTCCAAACACTAGTTTTGCAGATTTCAGTAGGCCAGATGAAACTTCTCATGAAAAAAATGTTTTATAGTGTATGTTTTCTCAAAATTGGCTATTTCCTTCCAGCAAACAAGCAAACCCTGAGTGCTGAAACGCATTACATTTTAACATATATTATCTGCCCAGTCAAAATTTGGCAATTTGTGCTTCTGGTATCTTATGAAAGTTAACTTCCATTTAATTTATGAAAATGGCTGAAAGTCTGAAGTAATAGACTATTAAACGGTGCGTAAGTGAACTCATAGCTAGGAGGGGAGTTTGCATGATCATTGCAAAAACAGCTTTTAAAAATCAAAAATACTGATGTTGTGAGCATTTGTTCATGAAAAAAACTTGGAAATAGAAAATGTAAGACATTAACATTTATTATGTCTGTTAATTTATGGAAGTCATGTGAGGTTACACAGATATCCTTACAAAAGGGAATCATGCATCTTTTTCTCTCCATACTGCCAAAACCCAAGTAATTTCCAAATCTGTAATACTTTTACTGCATACAGACAACTCATTCCCAACACAAACATGAAAGAAAAAGCTTTTGGTGTGAATCTTCATTTCTGATGGTTTTAAGCAACTGAAAATGAGGCAATAAGAAGCTGTTAGTCTGCTTCTAGCATTAATATCACAGAAGTGCCACTCTGCACCATGTGAATTCCCATTCAACCATCCCAATGGTATCAGCGATACAACTGTGCATCCCCCACCTCTGTGACATTAAGCTGGATCTGTGAAGCACACCTAGATGTCATGGTTTTCAAGACAGCAAACTAGATTGTTCAAGATGTTACCTACAGAATTTGTGAAACATAAACCCCAGTGACTTAAAAAAAAAGCTTCCACTTTATCTTTCTTACCTTCAAAAGCTTGACAAGTGGAGTCACTTTCACTCCACGTGAAAGCAAATACAGCAGAAGACATCTCACCTCCAGCACCTCTCCTACCACCCTAATCCCTCTGTTCCCTTTCAGCACAATCACCCTGAAAGTTTGCTCAATTCCCAGTAGTAGCTGTCTTGTAAGGGTGAATAGAAAAGCAATGTATGTTAGTTTGTAGATGTAGGTTTAGACTGAAGTTTTCATTTTCAAATACCAACTTTTTTAAAATGGCTTAAAAAAAAAAAGAAGCCTTATCACAGAATAGTAATATTTAAAAAACAATCCCTTCAGAGAAATTATTTGCCATGGAGGATTTCCCACTGAGTAAGGGCAAACCTTCTGTGAGATGCATCATGCTGCTTCTGTGTAATCACAAGCAGAATTACATTTGGTTTTGTTTTCTTAAAAGCAAGCAAAAGTTAATGTCTTTGACAAATTATCTGGAACACAAACACTTACTTCAACAGAACCAATCTTCCTGGATCTTGGAAGGGGTGACTTTCTGTGTATGTGAATTGGGTCTGATACCATTGGCTTGAACATCACTACTGATCGATCTGTTTCATCTCTTTTAGGAGCGTGTGCCTCCTCATCACTATCATTTCTATGAGAGCTTTTCTTCGAGCCTTCATTCTGTAGAAAATACATAACTCATTTTCAATTTGTCTGCACACTTTCAAACACACAGACAGAAGTGGCTCTTAAATAAATATTCTGCATAAAGATAAAGCAAGCTGATTTTAAAAACACAAGATGTAAATCACATATTACTGAAAAACTGCTCTAGACTTTAATAATCTACATAATAATCTGTTTCTTCTTTCCTCTTTTATTTAGAAGAAATCCAGACAAGCTTTCCTCTCATTTCTTTCTCAAAAAGCAGTTGTAACTCTACATACCTGACCACGTATCTTGGAAAATATCAATCCTTCCTCAACAATCTGTATTCATAAACATGCCCAACTACTTTCTTAAATATGTCTTCCAGTTCCCAGAATATTATTAATGTGACACTCTGATGTTGATATCATTTTTCTTAAGAGTATTTTGTATTTTTAGTAAAAATTCTGGCAAAGCCTTAGAACATCCAAATTATCCATGTCCTTCACCTCAGTGCCCATTCAAAGTGCAAAATCTTGGGACTACTTATCTTTTACTACACATTTTTCTACCAAAAAAAAAAAAATCACACTTGTATTTTTTACATAAAAATTTTACAGTGTTTATTTTAGGTACATCCATTTCCAAAACCCCTAGGTTTTACTTTATAGAAAGGCATAATGTTTACCTCTCTGGAGGCAGGTCTGTATCCATATCCAGATGGTAAATTTTTATCTTCCTCACAGCCTTTAGCGCCTGGACTGAAATGCAGCTCTACATGAAAACGTTCTTCCGAGGAAAGTTCCTGAAGTAAAATAATTACATAGGTTTATACTTTAATACATAGCTCAGCACTACTCATTTCTGAAAATATTATCCATTTTAAATACCTTGTTTGGATCCTCATAAAGCATGATGACAATCTGTGTCATGTAATTGAGTTCATTGACCACATTTAAGTAATCCATTGCTCGTTTCCACTGTTCATCTTTTGATTCCTTATAGAGAAAAAAAATATCAACAAGTAAAACTCAGCTATTGTCTTCAAAAAGACTGATGAGTTCACTTTTTTCCCCATTGACACAGATTTTCATAGCAGAAGTGCAAAGCTCATCACAGATAAGGAAAATGCACAGGTACAACGAAAAAAACAATTATGGACCTCCATAAGTGATTAAAATTGTTCCTCAATTTACTGAAAAGTGAAGAGCAGAACTTTTCATATGTTATTTCAGTGCATCTTTAATGTTTTTTTGCCAATAATGATACATAGGCAGAAGCACTGTTCTTAGTTCTGATGAGAACTGCTAATTTTGCAAAAAAATCATTTCAGCTGGTATATTGTGAAAAATGCTTTTAGATACCACATTAACAGAGGTATCAGTCAAAAAGAGTAAACAAAATTTCTAGTATATAGAGGAGGTACCACCATCACATCCCAGACTACTTAAATGAACCTTTTTCATGCTGTAGGAAAGAAAAAATTTAGTAATCCACCTTAAAGAAAAAATCAAAGTTTATCAGATTTAAACTTGGAGTGTACCTGTCACAGAGGTTTATAAATGCTTTTGCCCTCACCGAGTTTAGTCATCCATTACCAGAAGCAAGTATGTCAATACAACAATTTGAAAAGTAGTATGAAAGCTGCATCTTACAAGCAGATAGATTTGTGGTGCTGCATATATCTTCTCTAAGAGCTCAGTTTAAGTTGTTTCTGAATCTGGAGACCTTGTCTTTTTCAGTGCCAAAAACTAGATGGACAATAATGCACTACCTTTGTAGTATTCTATAACAGTATAGGAAAGTAAGAAAATTCACTATACAGGAGGAACTCCGTACTCTATGAGCAGTCTTGAAATTAGGTAGGGGCATCTTGACAATATGTCAATGGTGAAAAATAGTGAGCTAGTGCAAAACTAAATTCAAGAGAAGCCTGAATCGTAACTTCAGAATATAAACTGGAAGAATTATTGGTGGCAACAGAAAAGAAAAAAAAAAATCTGGCCTTTCCATATCTGTTTGTGATTCTAACACATACAGCCAATGGAACACAGTATTACTTTGATGGAAATCAGCATGCCAGTTAATGTGCAATTTGCAATATGTTTCTGCATAAGTAATAGAAAATCAAATGTTTGAAAAAGTGTGATAAATTTTAGACGCTTAAGGTATCAACTGATACAGTCAGAGGAAGATTCAGGTTCCTCTCCAAATATCAGGGTTCAACAGAGAAGCTTACATCACATAAGGCACCGTAACGAAGGGTGGATAACAGGGAGTGGACATGACTCTCGCTGGTGAAATACAGCCGGGTACGAACGTGGCGTTCTGGGGACATAACACCCCTGGAGTAGCTTAAAAGGAAGAAAAATGTTATTAGACCATGATAAGATGCATACTTATTTTTAAAATTGCTGTTAATAAATAAATAAATTATACTTTCTAATTTCTCTGAGCTAAAAAGATACTTCAAATATGAAAGGTATAGAATATCTCTAATTTTTATGGGAATTAATGTAAACACGTAAAAAAGTAACTAGCTTACAGAGGGTGAAGCTTATTTACAGTGTCATCATCTTGAGTTCTCTGAAGGTCAGAACGAATTTTTCTGACTAGAGGAGTGCAGTAACCTTTGGCAATCTCCAATTTCTCAGCTTTTGAAATACCATATTCCTGTGTAAAAACAAATTAACTTTTAAAATTCAGCTAAAGATGAAAATGCCTTCAAATTAAAACCTTCTATATTAAAGCAAATTAGTCATCTATTAGTTTGCTCTGGCTACAAACCATTTTGTTTAACATTTTTACTACGTATGATTACTGATGTAGCTTCAACTAATTTCTGTTTACCTTTTTGTTGTTTGATTTGATACAGAGAAAAAGTTTTTCCTTCACTAGTTAAAGCAAAGAGGTGGATTTACCATCTGGTACCATAAAGCTCTTTTTCTTAACCAAAATATCTAGTTACTCCTCTTTCTTACCACCATGTCTATCTCCTATCCTGCCCTCACAATGTTGTTTGAGTTTTTTTCCTTTCTTTTAACAGTCACTAAAGAGACATATTTGGTCTGTCTGTCTTAGTTTGGGGTAAACCACCCCAGAGAAGATCTTCTATTTATGTCAAATAAAAACACAAATGGTATTTATGTACAACTGGGAAATTACTAGTGATGTTAAATGTTGTAATATCATGAATATTTAAAAGTATGTACTTCCAGGAGCTTCATACTCTGCTGCACAAGGTATGAAAGTGCTCTCACAGTTAGAATGAATCTTCTTGTTACCCTAGAGAGCAACACAAGCACTCTTCCTTTGCATTATGTAGGCTATCAAGTTTTGTTTTTCTTCCTTCAGTATTTTTCCCTCCCTCATTTTTACCTGCTCTTCTCTAACTTTCAAAATTTCAGCTTAACAGACCCACAAAACACAATGCATTCTAAGCATTGCTGCTATTGTTGTCCTCCATGTCAAGGAGTTTGAGAGATGGGGAAAGAACTTCCTTCACATGCTGCACACAGTATGGGTAAATGCCTCTGTTACAACACTGCTCTGTAACTCCAGGGACACTTGGGGAAAGCGTTAGTCTGTCCTGTCCTGTTATCACAAATCAATTTCATGTCCTGCCACCTACAAGATTTTAGAGCTAACCAAGATTTAACAGCCTGCAGAGCATGTAAGTTTAACTTGTTCACTTCTGGCCTGAAATTCTATGAAATTTAATGCCTACATTCACATCACAGTGTGTTAACATTTTGAAAAAGCAGAAAGGTTTTTTTAAATTAAAATTGTTTAAAATTAGTTAAATTACATAGGTTAGGATTAATGGCGTCATTTGCAAGGAGCACAAAAATGAAGTTTCTATAAGCAGGAGAAACAAAATTAAAAGCTATTTCAGAAAACAGAGTTATTGACAAAGGCAACAGTTAAATCTATGATGAATGATGAGATGAACTATTTTATTTTAATACACTGCCTTAAAGGAAGAAAGCATGTTTACACCTTAAATTTCTAGAAAAATTCACCCTGAACACAGCTTAACTAATTATAAATCAAATTTTCCTTAAAATATCCCAGTCAGCTTGCTACTGAAAAATAAGTGACAATGTTAAAGGTTTCTATTGCAAAGTGTGGGAGCTTCAGAAGACAATACGAAGTAGACATTTTCACAAAAATTTTAAAAAGCATTTATTCTACACTTTCTTCTATTTAATAACTGAAAATTAAATAGAATTAATAGCTTACCTGAGGAATCACAATGTCAGCTAAAGCCTTTGAAAGCCTATATAATTCCATTGTGTTTTCTAATTTTAAGGATCCATTGTGTTGTACATCATATTTTATACAGTCATAAATATCAGGAATTTTGCTAATATCGTATCTTCCATTTTTTGTTTTGAAGTCTTTTTCCAACTTGGCCCACCTGCGCAACATCAGTTCTAGAGTTTCACTGTGGTACAGCTGAATATCTGGATAGACATGTATTAAGTAATTAAAGCCATTCAAGTAACTAAAGGTCATTTTAATTACATAGTAGTAACAACTGAATTATAGAGGGATCAAAATAAGTTAACTACATTACTATTAAGAAGAAGGGACAGCTGGACATAATTTTACTGCTGAAAGCATCACCATTACATAGCTCCAGAATGATAGTAAAACACACTGCTGCATAAATGCACCACTGGCCCTTAAATAGTAGATGTACCTACATAACTTAGCCCTTGTACCATCAACTTTTCCTATTACTTTTGTGGAATGCTAAGTTTCAAATAACTAAGACAAGAATTTCTGCAAACATTGGAATTTCTGAACACCACAGAGCCCTTACCTGCAATACAACCACATGTTCCTCATGCTTTTTACTTCAAAACTATGCATATGAAATCAGATTGTGAAAACACTTAGTCCATTATTGATTGACTAATGTTCTGCTAAAAGCGAGTTTAGTGAAGAAAAGTTATGTTACAATTCTCTTTCATATATGTTAACTAGAAAACTAAATACAACTACAAAAATGTTTCAGTACCTGCAGACTTTGGGTCCTCCATTCTCTGCCTGATCTGAGAAGTCAAACTCTGGATCAAGTAATAGACCTTGTCACATGTCTTTACAGGATTTTTAATAACCTGCATTGATTTTATCAGAGAGATGCTTCCAGATGGAGTTAGCTGCAATTTGAAATAAACACAAAATTAACTGTACAGACTAGATTTGAAAGACCTGGTGAGATAAGATGGAACATGTCAAAGATACCAAGTATTGGAGAAAAAGCACTCAAGCAGATTGCTATGAATATTTTTAATAATTTATCAATTATCTATTACCTTTGAGGCATTAAGAAAATACATCAAAATGTAGTACCATTTACTAAGGATTCAAAGGTAATATGAAATTCATACAGCAACTAATTCTATACAGTAAATCTGAGTAACTACAAGAATTCATAAAACCATTTCTTTTATTCCAAGACAGGAGAATTGGGAAGATGTTTAAAAGTTTGTATATACTTAGCAAGCTTCCATATCTTCCACACCTTTCAAGTAACTTCTCTATTCAAAAGCTTACAAAAGTAAATTCTGTTAGAATTTACTGTCCTTAGGCTACATGTCTCACAAAATAATTTTTGCTCTATAGGAACCAGATTTGCAATAGTAACTGGTACCTTAGTTTGCCTGTTCATGTCCTAGGTTTTTGTTTCTACAGGAGTGCAGGACACAAACACAAAAAAAAGCCCTTAAATGCACATATATCAACAACATACGAGATGTTCTTCAGAACTGAATTAATCATAGAAATGGTAAAAGCTACAAACTATCACCATCAAGGTGAGTGTCACTAAAACAATAGAGTAAATGTATGTGTGAGGCATAGCCTCATTTTTTTCAGTAAAGTCTGAAGAATCCAAAGTGATCAATGATATGAAACAGTAATTTATCCACAAAACACACACTTATTTGCACCATCCTCAGTTTCCAAAATGGAGAGAGTGGTTTATACATGGAAAACTTCAGTTCCTATCTCCCTATTATGCTGTAAATCAAGAAATTGACCATTTATACATAATAGAGAGTGAGGCACAGGAATAAACCCCATATAATTTTCCCAAATCACAACTAAATTAAAAAACCTTTACAAATAAAAGAACCCCCCAGAAGTTTTTATTGCTTTATAATCCCGAAGGTTAGTAACTTTCAGTGACCATAGACTACTCCATTAGTTCCACCCACATTTCAAACCTGACTGTATCTATATTACAAACAGCAAAATAAATCCTTGCATTTTCAAATTACTGTTGAATCCACTGCTAGGAGTGGTTTGCATGATACTTTATATATTTAAATGAATCCACACAGAGTTTATACATGCAGGGTATATTATTCATAATTAATTTGCTCTCAACACTTTTTTCAAAAATAGTAGTTAAAAACTTCATTTGAGGACTTGCAATTAGTTGTTATACAAGACAGAGTAAGAGCAATTGAAAGAGAAAGAAGTTTCTAAACTACAACAAACAATACATTTAAAACCAGGAACAATACTGTGTTCCATACTAAGTCAACATAAGTTATATTACTATCGGCTAATTTAGCATGTTAATGAGACATTTCATTTCACTGAAAGTATTCTTCTGGTTATCAGCATCTTAGTATTCTAAGTCAAAAAAAGTCAAAAAAAAAGACCTTGTAGCAGATTAATGACTGAAACAACTGCAGTAGGTAGGAAAACATTTTGTTACAGCACACATTTTCAAAACAAGAATTACAAAAAATGCAAACAATATAGCATCATTTCTTGCATAATTAAAATATTTTTAATGGAACAGTGAAAAAAGTTTACAAACTGTCTATTCCCACTTTGAAGTTAGTGGCTTTCTGATTACTCAAATCGCAGGACAAAATATCTACAGCCACAATTGCTACAGCCGCCTTTGCAGTTCAAACTATTTGTGAGCACCCAAATAATTTTGTAAAACAGATACATAAAACCACTGCCCAGTACTTTTGCACAGGAATTTTCATAATTATTTACTTTATGGGAAACTAATCATATGCTAACCTTATCATAGTCATCAGTAGTAAATTCTCTGTCTCTCTGGAGAATTTCATGGAGCCTTGCTTTAACACGATGTTGACAGCTGCTTAAAGAATCACTGTCACTGTCCAACAGACCATTCATATTAGCACTTTTTACCATCTGGACAAGAATAGGAGTCAGCTCTCCCTCTAAGGCCAGTAGTCCCTGAAGCAAACAATACAATTATTCAGGCAAATAGATGAAAATTAAAAACTGAATACCTTAAAAAATGCCCAAACCACTTATTTGAAGTTCAAAATGGTATAACTTGGCTATGAGTTAGATAAACAGGGGGACAATGTATGTACCCACAGAGAAATGGCTCCCTATACACTGCTAGTGTGCAGGATTGTTGCAGATGGTGCAACAGTGATGGTGACATGTCACAAAGAATGCTCCCCAACACCAGCTGTTCAGGTCTTGGATCATGGGGAGTGCAGGCGCCTCCTCCCTGAGGCTGGAAGCAACAGCTGCCTGACTTGTAGGTGACATGCTTTGCTCAAGCACTTGTATTACCAGAGAGGAGCTATGGGAAGAGTTTGCAAACCAAACAGCATCTAGCAAGATAAACAGCAGGTAGGGTCTTACAGAGACTCTACAGACGCAAAAGCCCAAGCCATATGAGTCACAGGACAACCAAAGGCCTTGAACAAGAGGTAAATGGAGAATTCTAAAATGAAGAAGACTGGAAACTTTTATGACTTTTCTGGCAATGGAAGGGCTCTGGAATAAAGAAGGAAATGGTGTGATGTCTCTTCAAGCCTGCTGACCAAGGAAAAACAGGCCAGATGGCTGAAATATTTCTGTAAAAACACATGCAGCATAGAAACAAATAGGACAAACAGGAAGTCTGAAGACTTGTAGAGCTTTAAGTTAATTCAAATTACAGAGGTATGGTCGAATAGTTCACAAATGGACTTTTGCTGTCACTAGATACAGGACCTTTTGGAAGACAGGTAGACAGCACAGTATAATAGTAAGCCTCTGCTACAGACCACCCAAATTAAAAGGAGAAATGGATGACACCTTCTTAGCGTAAGTGGAGAAAGCCACCTAAAACTGCAGGCCTTGTTTCCATGGGTGCTCTTGGCCCTGGATACCTCCACAGCAATATTGCAGGGGACAAGGAACCAAGATTTCTGGAAAACACCTAGGACAATTCTCTGACAGAGGTTATTGATGAGCTATTGAGCACAGGCATTGCCCTGGACCCACTACTCACAAGTGTCAGGAAAGTAAAGGTAGATGCAGTCTTGATAATTGAAATCTGATGTTATAAAAGATCCACGGAGAAGTAAACAAGACAAATACTTGCATTACAGCCCAGGACTTCAAGTGAGCAGACTTTAGCTTGTTCAGAATCTTATGGGGAAGAGCCTTGCAGAACAAAAGTGAATCAGACACGGCTGTTGAATTAAAAACTGTCTTCATCTGCTCAAAGAACTTCAAATGTTTGGCACATCATTTGGATACTTTTATACAGTGAACTACTCTTTGAAAAGACCTTTCTCTAATAAACTGTAAATCTCTCCCAGACTTCAAAAGAAAAAAAAACCTGAGAATATCAGAATTTTAGAACTGAAAATACCATTTCATATTGTACCTTTGCAAAAGCTGCTGCAGTCATCTGAACTCGTCCCTCATCAGAGGCGTAGATTTTGAGATCATGTCGGTAAGTGCTATGTAATCTAAGTAAACCACATCCAGGAAATCCAGCATAATCTCCTACCAAACAAACATTTTGCTCAAACTCTCATCTTGCACTTGATTATCTTCAAAAGTGATTTATGACACTCAATTGATTTTTTTGAAAATTATTGTAATTTTCTTTTTACCTTGTCCACCTGGATACATACACCTGAAAGCTCTTCCAAGCTCCTCTGCTTGAACCCTGCCCGCAGGGGTCAACTCTCCTCCCCATTTTAGAACCAGAAGCAGGGATGGCTCATTTCTTCTATTATCTAATTGTACACAGGGAGAGGAGCTTAGTAGTGAGGTATATTGTTAATTTTTTTTTTTCCAAATTAACAAAAAATATTTGGTCTATGAAAAGCTTCGTCAAAGGATCTCTTCAACATCATGAATCTTTAATAGCATTCTAACATTAAGGAAATACACTATACATTCTTTCAAAACAAAATATTCCCTCTTCTTAACATCAAGACGTGTTATACCAGTAGTCCATCACTTTTTATATACACATAATATTAAGTGATTAGGTAGAAAAGTAATACAATACCTTCCTCTTCACTGGAAGTCTTAGGGCAGCCATGAGGAAGATATGTTAACTGAACTTTGCGATTTATGCCTGAAAAATGCCCATACCTTAAGTGGGAACAGGGAAAAATGAGAGGGGTAGAGGGAGAGAAACATTTTAAATATTTTCCTCCAAAACTGCTAAAATCCTGTAAAACGATATAATAAATCTCTGTTGGTCAATGATTTGAGCATTTGACTGACATTTACTGAAGCAGTCCTTAGAATAAACATTAACTCAAAAAGCACAGAATTAGAAGAAGTAACAACTATGCTATACTGAAACATCTTAAAATACAAACTAATTCTACTTTTTACAACAGTGAACATAAAACTGGAACCCACACCCCGCACCCAATAAAACAAGCAGTATTAGACATGGCACAAGTAATTTATCTATTCAGATCCAAACTACAGTGGCTATCAGTACCCAGAAACTGGTCTCACAATGCAAATGGCTACTGGTTTTATAGCTCATTAAGTTCTCAAGCAAAATTCAGCATTTAAAACAATTATTGTAAATTTCAAAAATAATTGTCTGTTCCCTGATATTTTTTGTAATTAAAAATTCTTATTACCATTTCACAGTTTAAGATCCCAAATCTTTAAAAAACCTCGAAGCCTTATTTTTTTTCTGTTGTTTTTTTTTGTTTGGTTGGGTTTTTAAAGTGGTTTTTTTTTTTAATTACTAAATATTTCAGGCTTAGTATACAAAGACTTATTTATCTTCAATCCTCAAAGTTTGCTCTAAGTAGACAAGTAAGCATGGTGAAAGTTCTTACTGGTTCTATGAGACATCATTATGTCACACTGCAAGAAGCAGACACTGCTTACAACTACTTTCATTTTAATAACATGCAAGGAGACAAAAGTTGACACTAATGAAAGTAACCTTCTCTTGCTGAATGGATACTGAGACACTAGATACAGCAATAAGTTGAATTAAAAAGTCAAGAAGAAAAAAAAACAGTGATGGCCCATTTCACACATGCCATTCTTTCTCTTCAAAAACTTAGAGCTTGAATTATTATATTAATATGTTATACGATAAAAATAAATGTTATATTGATAATATTGTAATCCACACAGTAACTGGTGAAACAAGTCAAAACTGCAGATATAACTTCATTGCTATGAAGCCTGAATATTAGACACTTACATTTCTAACACAGTCTTTAGCTGTTCAAGTTTTGCTTTACTTTCTTCAATTTCAGAATCATTATTTTGTCCAAGTTCTACAAGGAGCTGCCTTGCTATATCAAGCACTTCCTAAAGGAGGGAAACGTAGGATCTAATTAAATAAATAGATTTCAACTTACGAAATACTATAGTAAAAAAATAAAGAAAAACTTGCCTGCAACTGTTTTGGTTTTTTCAGTTTCAGTTTTCCAGATTTATATCCATCACATTTTTCAAAGAGATCAAAAAATCTTTAAGATAAAGAAAAGTAATTTAAAAATTCTATTAATAAATTAAATTATTACTACTTGAACAGGAGTCTTTTAAAGTGATCTAAAATTAGTACCTTAACAGTATTTGAAAGTTAGGTTAACACTGGCAGTACAGAGGTCAAATCAAGTTTTATTCAAATCCCATCTCCCTAGAAAGTCTTCAATGCATTAGGGAAATAAGAGCACTGAAAATATTCTCTTACTGATTTGCTAAGTATTAAAAATAAAAGAGGATATACTATATATTTGAATGATATACTATTTGAATATGCAGCTATATCAATTCTTAATCTTCAAGAGTGATCCTGAACAGAAGTAGGGACCAAAAATACCAAGCGAGCAGTTTTGCCTCTTCAAGCATGTTCTGAATGCAAGAATCTAGTCTCAAAATAAATAATTCCATTTTACTGAAACTGCACCTAGTTCTAGGTTGATCAGGTAAGTCATCTTATGAATGCCAACATAAAGATGGTATCTACCAGAAATTCAGAGTCATTAAACTTTGACAAAAATAACTACCAAAAGTAATATGACATTGCATAAAGTAATAATTATGATAAAAAGCAGAAGTCATGGTCTAACAGAGAACCAGAAATATTCTCTGCTGCATTATTTTTAATAATGACATTTATAGATACAAGTGCATTTTCCATAAAATCAAACAGGACTGTTCACAAGGCACAGCACGTGTTGAAGGAAATCTGCACAAGTAAGCTGACAGTCCTGTCCAGAGAGACGGATACTTGTAATTATTTGCAGTATCTAAAACTGTTAGATTTAGAGGAAAACAAAACAAAAAGCAACTTGCAATTGTGCGATTCCTGGTCAATTCACTGCTTGGTTAGCCCCCAAATCCTATACTCTAAAATATGGAAAGTAATTTTTATCAAGATTCTATTTACCTCTGATGTTTTACTTCCATTTTCATTTTTTGCTTTGGTGTTCGATCCCCATGGCGTATTACAGCTATAACACATCTAAGCTCCATCCTGAAATGTCAAGAGCTGTATTTCACAAGTCTGTACACAAGGGTCTTTTATTTAATATTAAACCAACCACAATCAAGACAATTGACAAAGTTGTAGTCATCTGACATAACTACAGAAGTGATGGAAGCATATGCAAGAATATAAGGTTAACTGAAAATGATGTAAGGTATAAAATATAAATACTGATTTTAAGACTTAGGTAACTATAGGATATCTATTTTAAGTAGTTTTTAAAACAATGATTTTGAGGATCATTAAATGAGAGAGCATGTTTATTAGAAGTGCATATTAAGTTGGTGCTGGAACAACGATTAGCAGTGGAAGCTATGCATAAAAGACACTACACTAGAAAATCTGCTGTTCTATACTCAGCTTGACTAAGGGTGAGAAACTCTGACTGCTGGTATAGCAATTGTGATTCCTTCCTTGTTTTCAGCACACAAAACAAGCATTCATAGGCCAATGTGGGCACACCTTGTAAAGAGAAAAAAAGATTCACACAAAAGTTACATTGGGAGTTTGCACAATTCAGGTGTAGCTACTATTTTCTTACATTGTTCCAGAGGTGGTTGGCACAATAGGAATGTCTTCAGCTTCCAAGGGAATTGACCATGGTATTTGAAATTGGGGAGCAAGTTCTCTCATTATGATATTTCTAAAATAGGAGTTAAAAATAAAAAACCAAATCAAGTAAGTTTACAGCATAGCTTATACAACACATGCAAACTCCAAACCAAACAGATTACATATATATGTATATATATATAATATATACAAATGCATATATATATGCATTTTTATTAATGTAGTTTTAGAGTACTAGCAGCCACGAATGTATAAATACATATTTTTCTTTTAATTGCATAATAAAGACCACTTAATAATTTAGAGCTATTATAATTGTTACAGGAACGTTGGACTACTGGCCCTGTATTTGTAACGAACTTCAGCTTTTCAACTCCAGTTCCTAGAAGAATTCCTTGGATAGGAATTAATCTTGTTCATTTATATATGCAGACAATTGGCTTCACTGCCTAACTAGAAGTGCCTAATAATTACCAAGCTATTCTCATCAAAAAGTCAACTGCTATCTTTTACCAGTAGCTTCTCAGAAGTTTTTGTGATAAAACTAGAAAAACAGGTACAGTCTCCCACTGTAACTATAAAATAACAATGCAGTCTCCACATCAAGAAGAGTTCTGTTCTGTTCATTCTATTCTAATGTTCTGTTTCACAAATATTTCATCAAAATACACTGAACTTCAGATTACTATCTACATAAGAAGCAGTAACACAGAGGGAAAAAAAATGTCCATCTTATAGCAGAATAAGCCAAAATATAATTGCTAAAAATCTTGAAAAAACTTGCAAAATCTTTCACATAATAAAATTCCAGACAATTAGATCATGCAAAAAGTCACATTGTTTCTCATTAGTGCAATATTATTGTAAAGCCAGTCACAATGGGCTTTGCCTACTTTGAGGACAACATTTTCTTGGCGTAGAGCTCTATATCCAATTCTATATGACCCCTCATTATACAATTTTTTGCCTCCAGTGGCAGAGACAAGACTGCATGATAGAAGACACCTTGACTCTATTTCAGTTTGGTTTTACTAGTATGAAATCCACAAATATACAAATATACAACGTACAGCAATTTGGACACATTAAACAGCAGCAATCACAACCATCCAGTGGTGCTTCACCACTTGAAAAGATCTCAGCTATCTTTAAGAACCTAACCTTGCTTTCAAAATACTAATCATTAGCTTAAAACACTTTTAAACACTCAGCTGTTTCGGATGATTTTAGGAATAAGGAATTGACTTTAGTTAGTATTTATTTATTGACTTTGGATTCTCTTTAATGATTTTTTTTATTGTTTATGTTAATGACTTAATGTGATATTTAATTTTAAATAAATAATTACTAGTAATAAGTAAATAATAGTAATAAAAAATTTGGCAGTACACAAACTACAGTAATATGCAAGGGAGTTAACAAGGAAATCTGAAATAAATCAGAAAACTCTTACCCCAGTATTTTAGCACAATCATCATAGTATTTCATGGAGTTTTTCACAAAACTGAAGCCATTCACATCACAGACATAGGACTGTCCATTAGCACGTAGCAAATCAAAGCCACAAACTGTTTGCTGTTTTAAAGAATAAAAGTTCAAATGATTCAGGATTGCTTGTTCTAAACAAACTTCATATTTTAACAAGGTATTCATCTGAAAACATGACAGAAACATGACACACTTTACTCTTAGTATCTTACGTCACTTCCATGTTAGGTTCACCTATATCATGCAAACATCTTCTTGTTTTTAACTTTCTATCCCAAACTTGATTTCATGCTTCCTGCATATCCCTAGCAGTATTAGTACTGAAGGTGAAGTTCACATGAGCACAAAGGCTTACAGCAACCATGGGCCTACAAGTCCCCCTTTCTGACACTGGTTTCCCACTACATATAGTTTTTAAGGATGGCAGGCAAGAAATTACAAAAAACCTGAAAAACCGTTTTTGTCAAAATTTGACAAAGATAGTTTTGACATTAACATACTATTGACATCATTAGTAGAGGATACTAGAAGCTATTTCAAAAGATTACTTTTTAAGATCTCAAAGCCCACTTTGTTGATAGAGAGTCACACCCTACAGGCTCCAGAATGCCATTACAGTCATACACAGGTAGAGGAGATAGACTGAAAAAGCCTTTTTATAAAACAGGTGAAAAAGGAGGATAAGAAACTGAATGAAGTTTTGAACGAAAGAATCCTTATAACTATACAGCAATCTTAAAATTATACAAAAATGGAAACTATCAAATTAATATAAATTATTCAAGTAAGTACTTAATCATGTCAGTACCAAATTAACAATTAATCTGCTCCTGATGTGAATACAAGGTAACAGAAGTTAGAAAAACTTTACTGAAACTGTGTTTTGCTGACTTAGAAACTATTACCAAAATGTATGAAAATATTATACACACAATAGATACACTGTGGGCTAGCAAAGCACAATAGCAACATGTAAATTCAGGGGACTAATGCAACACGAACGACTTACCCAGAACTTTTCAATACATTAAAAGAAGAATCCTTCTTGATTAAAAAATAGGTAGATATGGAAGTTTAACTTTAAACCTTCCTAGGAGTTCTGCTGCAATTACTACTGCTGGCTCATGCACTAAAACCCTATGGAAGTTTCATGTAACAAACAATTAATTAACACTAAATGTTTGATCAGATAGGAAAGTAGTCAGCTTACCTTAAAGGCAAGGCATACTTTCCAAGCAATTAACTTCTCTCTTGCATTCAGGATGACTGGGTATCTCACTTCTTTTCCTTCACTGTCTCGTTCTACTTTGCCATCCAGAGCTGGAGACTTCCGGGCCTCAGCATGAGCATAGTCCGGACCTACTGTGTACACCTGCATTGAAAAACAGGACCTCTTGATCCAGTGTATTTAAATTATGTTGGGTAAAATTGCAAATTGTATGCATATAACTCAAACATGACAACAATATCAAAAGATACTAGCTGTTTTCGTCATTGAAAAGGTCACACTAAAGTATCTTCCTCAGTGACATTCTCTGCCTTCAGAGAACACTCATCATTTACTGACAGCCTAGGATAAAACAAGAAAAAGACTCATTATTAAAACTCAATAAATAAAAATTAGTTTCTCAGTTACGACAGCACAGAGATGTAAATGTTTTCTTCTCCAAAACATCTATGGAACCTGGAGAACAGGTTAATTTGAGAATTATTTCAGTTTATTTACGGAAATCTGGCTGCAAGACTAAGTGATTCTCTTAATTTAAAAAGCATGTTTACCTTTTAGACAGGAATAAACAAAGAAAGGATCTGCCCAGCTTTAAGATGACAAAGCAGGAGCCTGCAAGAACAACTGTGTTACCTATCTACTGCACTTCTGATGTTCACTGAAGGGTTTGGGGCATATGCTAGAAGAGATCTGTTCAGCACCTCTCAAAAATGGCTAGAGTTTAATTAAAAAACAAACTCAAAGCATTGACAAAAAAAGTATTCAGCTGCAGCTGATGAGTGCCAATACTGCCACCAACTCAGTGAATTCATTGAAGAGGGTAAGTTTAGGGAAACTGCCTAATATAAAGCTGATAGTCTTGTTAAAATATCCATTATTTATTTGGGGTGTTAAAAGCCCACTGCTGCTTGATGACTACATTACAACTAGCCAAAACAGTCCCTACCCCTCAAGCTATTTGCATCTCTTCTTGTTGCAAGAAATTTTACAGAAAGTTTGTAAAGCTCTTACACAAACATCTGTAAACACAAATTAACCTATTGCAAAGTGTTTTACAGAATAACCTTCAGAAGAGTACAACAGGGCATTTTTCTGAAAACATGAAAAGAGTATTCCCCTCATGCACCACCGAGTGATACCAAGAAACTGACTGCAATTAATAAAAGCACTTTTTGGATTAGACCTCACGCTCTCTACACCTGCACTTTTTTGTCTAAACACAGTGATCCCTTACGTATATTGCAAAACACTGGTTTTACATGTTTTGAAATGGGCTTAAAATAGCCAAAATGAACACAAAGGGAAAGGAAGTAATCCTCACCCACGGCTGGCTACTTTGTTATAGCTCTGTTTTAGCATTCTCTTATGGTACCTAATCTTTACCTCTGTTAAGAACTTAAATGAATGAAAGAGTGAAATTATTACAGATAGGGTCCATGAAGGTTATTTTCTTTGACTCCATAAAACTTTAGCAAGTAACTTTTGTTTATTAATTAGCATACTAAGATCTATTTCACTTAGATTTCTTTGTAACCTTTAACCTTCAGATAAAATATCTAGGCAGCAGCTGTTAGCATGGGAAAGAAGATGCTGTTCTGGCACTAATACAGTACAAAAAAGAAAGACAATATGTTGGGTAGCAAGCCTCCAGCACCTCATTCTAACAGTGCAAGCACAGCTGCTCTACATTACAAGTACTACAGAAGAATTACAAGAATCAGAATTGCATTCTTACGAACTGTATTAAAACTCAATTAAAATTAATCCTTGACTAAGATATATCAACTTTAAAACTGACAAGCTCTTTGAGTACTTGATTGTTCTAAATATAAGTAAGAATCTGCAGTTGTCATACCTTCACATCAGTTCCATCTGTAGGCATGAATTCCTCATAAATATAGGAGCCTGTTTTCCTCACACTGCTTTCAGGAGAATAAACACTGCTTCTGCTGCCAATCTGAAAGACACATTTTTCCATCAAAAATCTCATAGGGTACTGCTTGAGAAACTTAAAAACTACCAAAAACAACACAATTGTACTGAGAAAACACTTCCTGTACCAAATGAACCAAACTTTTGACCATTGTCAAAAGATTTTTGTAAGATTCTGCAAGTACACTCATGGTGTGTGCTAAGAATCTGCAGTAGCTAACCACCTACTCCAAGAAACACAGGCCTTCATTTTATCTCCATGGCCTCCTGAAATTTCTCTGATCTGCCACTATTCCTAAGCAAGCAGGGCATGACAGAATTACTCAGGAATCCTGTTAGACACCTAAAACTTTTTGATGGCTTTGGTACCATAACCTCACCTTTCGAAAGAGCCTCTGGCTTCCACCCCCAGCAGATGTTGGATAATAAATGTAAACATTGTGGTCCTCAGCACTAACTGGCTTTTCTACAAAGGGCTTCTGGAAAATTTCTCCATTCACTTCCACGTGATCTTCTCCTTCAATCAAGTTGCATTCTGAACAACAGTTCAAAGAATAGAGATGTAACGGTATACTAATGGCATGCAATTATTAAGAGATACGCATTAATTTGCAGGTTGAAATAACAATATTCTATTACATCTTTGTTTCTCTGATTTGTTACTGACTGCACAACTGATGATCACATGCATATGTATATGTTTGCAGTACCATGTCTATATTATGTTATTTGAATACCGTGTTGTGGAATTTCTGTTGATTCCCTCAGTGTCAGAGAGGAAAATGTCTCCTGCAGGTGTACAAGCTGGTATATTTTGGAAATGTTTTGAAGAGAGGTAAGTGCTATTTGTCCTTTTTTTTCAGTGCCTTTCTCTGAAATATCAGGGAGCTGGCAGGTGAACAGTACACACAGTGTGGTATCAGATGTCACAGCACCTTCCCTAGGGCTACAACTGTCTCATACTGTGTGATAGATGCACCCTGCATATAATATTAAGTCCTCTGGTATCAGCAATCAGGGATCTGGTATTCAATACCAGTTAACTTCAAGCAGCAGCTTTTATTTTATTTTTGAAGCATAAAGGTGTCCTTTATTCCCTAGATCACACAGACATTTGAATGCAAAATTCCCCTGACCTGTCATTGCAATCTCTTACTGTTGCTTAAAGTCTTCATTTTAGTAGAAAACTTCAGTTCGTTTCCAGGTACACAAAAAATTAATTCCAATTTATATTCACAGTATAGCATCTGCAGATACATCTAGAACAGATTTCAAATATATGGCTGCTTATACTCAGAAAGGGAAGTATTCAATAGTGTGACTTGTTCCTGTCAATATCACTTTCCTAAGGAAAATTACTAATAATTGTGGTTAATATAATATCCTGAATGGTGCTCTCTTTGGTGACGTATTAGAAGTTCAGTTCGAATAAGGAGGTCCTTATATTCTAATTATTCTATGATGTCTGTAAGTTATATGGTGTCAGAATCATACTTCTCAGTTGCGTATTTGTACTGCCTTTGGCTGGATGGAGTTAATTTTCTTCACAGCAGCTGGTAAGGAGCTGTGTTTTTTGAACTTGTGATAAAAAAATCTTGATGTTTTTGTTAATGCTGAACAGTGCGTACACAGCTCCAACCTCTTTTCTTTTTCACATACTGCCCCCCACAGCCAGTAGGGGTCAATCCACAATACTTTAAATGCTGGCAAAGAAATCAAACTGCAAAAATGTATTGCTGAGGCAGCAAAATTTAGCTTTCCACTATGCCCATACTGTTCTCCAGTGGAAACAAAGAAATGCTAATGGTTGATATTTTTTCTCTGCTCTTTTTACCTTGGGGATTGTTTGGATCACGGTTCAGAACTGCATAGCGAGGAAGTAAAATTCCTTCAGCTTTAAGAATACCATAGACTTCTCTTCTAGAAGAAAAGAACAAATATTGTACAATGAGCCAGCAAATCCTGCCAATATTTGCATTTCACAATTCATGAGTAAAGGAGGAGAAAAATAAACACGAATTTTTTTTCAAATCACAGAGGGTAAGGTTACATTTATAATACTCTATTTACTAATATAATGCTTTAAAGGTCACTGACACAGCTGTACCTTTACAATGATCCCTTCAACATCAATAAAAATGTACTTTGCAATGCCAGTCCTTTCCTCTCTGGCAGTGCAACAGACATTTGCACAAAACAATTGTCTTGTTAAAGGAAATTTGTAATGGTTCATTTTAAGTTTATACAGAAGAGTAACTGAAGGCACCCAAAAGCACAAGTCTGCTCACTGTTCAGAAGGCTCCAGTGTTTCTATATTTTGCTCACTATTGTCTTATTAATGTTTGCTATGCCTGACCTCAGTTCCAAAAGAAAATTCACTTTCAATAACCACATGACCTTTTGAGTACCACCAACTTACGTTAAGTATCATCTTTACAGAAAAAAATACTGTAAATCACATGAATTCTACAACTATCTGAGCTTGTACAGCAGCTATATATATGTATCCTATATGCATTTGAAGAGTTTAAACTTTTTTATTTGCTAAGCTTTAGAAAAATGCATCATCAAATTTCTAACTTGGTAAATCTGCAAACATATCAATGTAAAAACAGCAAAAGAAAAAAGCACCTGAAGATACATCCCAGAAAACTATGCATACATTAATAAAGTGCAACCTTCACGGTAATTTTATTTAAACTACTGTATAATCATGGAATCACAGGATGGTTTGAATTAAAAGACATGTTAAAAATCATCTAATTCCAAACCCTCCACTATGGGCAGGGACAATACACTGGAAGTGTTGCTATGCAATAACAACAAATTTTCATAGTCTCTGACAAAAATGGTTTGCTTTAAAAGGTGATTAGTGTTATTTACCTGTCTTGTATGTGATACTGCATATTCAAGTCATTGATTATGAATGGATTCCTGAGTTTTGCATATGCTACTGCTTTGTCCAGTGGAAACCCTAAAATGTTTATTAAGAAAAAAAATTAAAATTACAAAACACATTCCTACTGAATAGTTTGGAACCTTTTCATTAGATCACTATTTCCACTGTCTTCAAATATATTTACCAGTGGGACAGCTATTCTTCTATTGTCAGACAGGACTTCCTCAAGCAACATAAACAGTATCATTTAAAAAACCTGCACTTTAAAAGTCAGTTGCATTATACTAAAGAAGACAAAAGAATTACTTCCTAGGGAAATCCAATAAAACTGCAAGACAGAAAACCTAAAAGGACTTTCAAAGAGCTTAAATAATTCAGATGTTGCAAGTATTTATGGTATTATTACAAGATTCACCTTTAGAGTGAAAAGAAATGAGACAGTCACATAAAGGCCAATTTTCTACTGGCTCATTCAAAATAACATCCTCTTCAAATATCACCACAGTTATGTACTTAAACATGGAGAGGCGTTCAAGAATTTCTTTCATTGGTTTGGACTTTGATTTCTTCGCCATTGAACAAATCCCAACTGCAATTTGTCTTTCTGGTGGCTGGAAAGGAGGAAAGGGGAAGGGAAAAGTAATTATTATGTGTTCTCAAAACACACAGGGTTTTATCAGCACAATACTAGAGCAAGTATTTTCTCTTAAAATTTGCATGCTACCTTTAATTTAGTTTTTAATCAGGTAAATTGCTAGCAGATAACAAAATGCAGGGTAACAGCGTATCACACTGTGTCCTCACAAAAAATGCCTCAAGAGTGAAACTGTTTAACAGCTCTATATTACTTCTTGTGAGTATTGCTGTGACAATCCCCGGGCCCAGATAGGAAGACCGGGGTGTCACTACAGGATTTAGGGGGCAAAAGTCCCTTTGATGGCAAAATAAATGAGAGATGGACACAATTTGATGACCCAAAAAAGAAAGAACTTTAATAAGGGGCAAAATAACAAATAGCAAGGCAATACTAATAAGGGTTCACTAGAAAGGGCCGAGGCTTTCCCACATACTGTTACCAGGAACAAACAGAGATAATCAAAAGCTAATTCAGGAGTGTCAAATCTGAACAATGTCATACTTAGGGCTTACTCTGAAATTAACTGGTAATTGATTTTGCAATTTTGTCTTTTTTTTTTAAGTTTCATTAACAGGCACAAGGCCTCTCATCACCTAATGTTACAAGTGAATTATGAAAAGGAAAACCAGAAAACAAGAAACTACTTTTCTAGATTTCTGAACTATTTAGTGCATAAACAGTTTAACTTTTTTTGCATACTCTATATTTACTTTCACGTTAAACTTTCAGTATTTTTTTTTCTCAGTGGTATTTCTAAAAGCAACAGCCAATCTACTCTGCTCTATAAAGGAAACAAACAAAAAACCCACTGAGCAATCCTTTAATTCAACTTACTGCTTTTTGAAAACCTAGCCAGCTACCTTCCCTTGCCAAAATAGATTCACTGAATTGAGCTACCTGAGCTGCTAATTTTGCACTGCTACTCTGCATTTCCAAGTTACTTTTAATCACAGGAAGTGCTTTAGCAACGCTGTTTTGCATTTAAACTTTTTACACATATTTACAATTAGTGAAAATTTATTTTATTCCATAAAGTGCAATGTTGCAAAAAGAACAAACAACGAAGAATTTCAAAAATTACATGATGACTCAGGCATAATAAAATTAAGAGTTTGTCTAAAGCAAACTAAAAATCGGTGAACACAGTGCTCAAACACAACTCATAACACTTCATAAAGATAATAAACTAAGGTATAATTTAAGATTAAATTAGTATGAACTTTCAATATACCAAGACAAGGAAGAACAAAAAAAAACCCCCAAAACGAAACGAAAAAAAAGGGAGTTCATCTGAAGCAGCTGACAGCAAACAAAAGAAAAATTCTCAGTAACTTTTTTGTTTTCAACTATCCAAGTAAATAAAACACAGGCTTATGCCATCATCAAGTTCATTCCCAGAATCCAAATCAAGTCTGCAAATCATGCACATCAACCTCAGTTGCCCTGAAACTCTCTAAAATCAAGCACATCTACTTTGCAGTTCAAGGTATACTTAATTTTCCAGCATCCTTCTTTTCCAAACATTACTGACAGATCATTATGTGGATATGAACAATTTCTCAATTTAGAACACCATTTCAGTACTAGACTTACGTGACCTAATGCCATTTCTAAAAAATAATTAAGTACTGAAAAATATTTTGAAAAAATATTTTTTAGAAACCATTTCTGAAATCTGGAAATCAAAAATAATGCTCAAGAATCAGGAATAGTAAACAAGTGTCTCTAAAATACTTACAGAGTCATACTCTTCCTCCTCTTCTTCCCCATGGTCATAGAAGTGTTCATAATCTGTAGATCTGGCTGAATCCAATAATCCCTCTCCATCTTCTCCACCCACAAAGAATCTGGGAGGATCATTCTCTGTGGCATTAACAGACATGGCTACAAGACCTACAGGAATCTATGTAAAAGCTGCAGGCACTCTGGCAGCTGAGATCCTGGGCATGTTTCCTACTGACTTGGGAACACCAAAGTGCCCTGCTCTTTGATGTCGCTTGTGCAGTGTTGCCACTGTGATTGTGTTGTTTACCAGGCACTGTTTAACTCGTTATCATCTGCTCATTACTGATTGGAGTTGCTGCTCCAAGAAACCCACAATGCGCTGCGGCTTCCCTGAGATAGTATGACTTTTTAACCTACGAAAATAGACAAAAAAAAAGAGACACACTTAATAAGGGGAGATAAAATAAACTCTTCTCATTTAGAAAAAATGTTTGGACATATGTATCCCTGAGCAAAGCATCAGAAATAAATCAGTGTGCAACACACACAATCTGCATTTTTGGAGGTATGTTTAGAACATGGGGAACAGTTTCAAAATTGTTATGCATAAGTTTTAGAAACAGACAATATAACTCGCAGAAATAAAAGCTGGCAAATGCATTTTTTTTCTAACTTAAGAAGGCTTAAGTGGAGAGTATATATTTTACATGAAAAATACAACGAAAATATTCTCCAATATTTACAATATTTAACTCACTACCCGTGCCATTGACTGTTTTTTCCACAAAAGTTTTGTGATCAAATGGCAATGGCAAACAGTAGTGCTAATGAAAAACATAAAGCCACCATTAGGACCATTAAAAAAAACCCTAGTCTTAAAGTTCAAGTGAATCTTTTCTATGAAAACAGAATGTATGCGACAGCTGGCAACAAAGTGTAGCCTTATTTTCACTCTGAAAAAATTAAAAATTACAGAGATGGACACTATCACTGCCTTCTGACGAAATGACTTTTAACCACCAGTGTAGCAATGAAGTGAACACATATTGTACCCTTTTAACCTGTCATGTGAAAATAAAATATTGGCAAAATAACTTGCACACAGAAACAGACCCATAGATCAGGCATCTGTTGTTTTAACAAGGTAACTGACGCTGTGAGATGTAAATGGCTTTGTAAGATTAATTATAATGCATCACTACTACTTAGAAAATTAACAAGCAGTTACTTGTTTAGAAGCTCATCTGATCCAATGGGTTAGGTTGTTTATTTGTAGGTCATTACGCAAGTGCCACTCAACAGTGATGTCTCAGCAGAACTGAATTTGTTTTTAAGTATCAGTCAAAATGACTTTGTCCTATGGTTGTCCTATGAACTAAGTGAAGCAATAGTAAATTCCCAGTGGTGGTCAACCATTCAGATTCCTGTGAAGGGGGAGAGCAAGCAAAGCAAAAGTTGCCCAAAAACAACCTGTCCTAATTCAGAGGCTAGGTGTGTGACAACAATACTGTTTTGGTTTTGGAGACAAATTTCAGGAGAAAATGCCCTGGAATGAGTGTTTCCTCTAAAGAGAAAAAGCCCTTCCAGAACTCCCGTTTCTGCCGCCAGTGAAACTGATACCAGTGGGTGAAAGTGAAAAAAGTAAACAAAACTAAAAACTTGCTTATTAAAAAGAACAAAAAACCAAAACCAAACCAAACCAACAAACAAAAAAAGCAGGGGGGTGCATGTAAGGCACAGAAAAGGAGTGAATAAATGCTACATACGAACTCCCAGAAATCTACCCTCCACACACCCAGACACCCACTGTTACAGATGGGTAATGCGATGGTTGGCTCTCACAATTAAGGGATGAATATTATGTGTATGTTAAGAGGAGTTTTATTGATGTATAGTTAAGTTACTGCGGTATGTTCTCCCCATAGCCCTCTTCCCTCCTGCGCTGTATTGCAGTCTGGCATTTGGGGGAGGGCAGGCTTGTTACTAGGAGGCGTGGCATGGCAACACCTGACCTCCAATCAAGTTAGAACAGAGTGATCTCCACCAATGAACAACAAAGAAGGAGTTGACTGACAGGACCTTAGGAGGGGCTAGGGGTATAAAAGGCAGAGCATCCATTTTGTAGATGAGCACGTGGCAGAGGGTCACAAAACTCCCAGTGCTGTAATTTTCCCTTATTCAGTCTTTTGTTGCATTTTGTTAAGGTTTAATAAAACTTTAAAATTTTAAAAATGAACATCATTTCTCACACCCACCAACAGGAGAACAAAAAAAACTCAGAAAAATGCCTGGGGGAAAAAAAATACACAGGCTGATTGCGTGGCTCTGAAAACAAAATGGCAGCTGGTCCCTTTAGTCTCTGGGAAGGGGGAAGAGGAGATCACATAGCAGCCTAGAGCAGAGCAAATGGGAAAGCTGTTGAATTTCTGGTGTGGGCCTCCTCCTCATAGCACCCAAAGTTGGTGGATTTTAATGTCCTTTCTCATGTTGGTTCAGCTCCTCTGAGGTCTCAGGTTCAGGGCAGTCCTACCAGCTCCTAGGACAGGCCAAAAAGAAAAACAAGCCAGAAACAGTTCAAGGGAACCGAAAACCAAAAACCCACTGAGAAGATTCCCAGTACAGTCTCCAGGCTAGAGGAGGGGAAGGCAAGTTCCAGGAAGGAGAAAGGGAAGAAAAAACCCCTTCTTGCTTCACGCTAGCAAAAAACCCTATCCAATAAAAAGAACAATGCAATGTCCTTGGTCCACGCTGTCTGGGGCACCCAGAGAGAGAAACATTGAACAGAGCCCACACCTGGTGTTCCCAGGCTCTGGTCCCACTACCTGGTTCATCTTAAAGATACTGCAGACATTTCTGGGCATAAAGCAGATGATTATAAAATGAAGTATCATGATAAATTCACCCCAAGACAAATAGAGAAAGTTCAGACCCAGAAGCTGAAACTGAGCTCTGAGCATAAGGATCCTGGGCTCACAGAAGAGGATTAAAAAGATTTATTTCTTAAACCTATTTGCTACGTATCTATTGTCCTTCAATTCTGCTAACAAAAAATTACTTTCCCTTAGAATGTGAAGCTGTAGCTGTTTGCCTTTCAAGCAATAAGAACAAGATGAAATTTCAAACAACTAATTCATCTGACTGTCACAAGAGTTAGAAATTGGGTATTCAGGTAAATTAATCCTGTTTATGACATGGTAAAGAGAAAGAGCTTTCCAAATCCTATTTCTAGTAATTTTCAGAAAGGCAGAGGTTATTGCCAACACCTACTGGCAACTAACACAGAATTTTATAAAACCAAAAAATACCTACAATAAACCCAAAAAATGAAGGTCCTCTTTTATCACCTTCCATCCCACTACCCAAAATCTGTACATTGGTAAGCAGTTTCTTAACAACTTTCTAAAACATAAGATTATCTCATAAAGAAGGAAGAACAATGACTTGAAACACGTAAGTTGAAAGTCTTACAACAAGACTTTTTAGCCCTTCTTTCTCCTACCTATTCCTACAGAACACTTTATGAGAGCAGAAGTTATGAAGTTTGTGTACAATTGGTGACTGGTTATTTCATGGGGATATGTGGCACGAACCAAGCCTCTCTAGCCCAAAAGGATTATTTATCAAAGCAAGTAAAACCCACAGAAACAGACTGAAGGGAAAGAGCAATATCTTTGTCTACAAATGACGCAAAGATATAACCTGACACACTTACTTCCCCAATAGACCTATCTGAAAACTCATTGTTCTGCTAGCTTCCTCATTCAATAATCTGAAGACTGTTGGTGCTAAGAGTGGCAAGTATATTGCAGTAGGGCTTCATGTGCAGAAAACAGACTTTGAACAGCCACAGTTTACTTGGCATTAACAGGTTATTTTCTCCAAGGTTAACACTGTTAACCCATTTGAAGGCAAATGAGTAACTAGATTGTCACTCCATGCTACTGTCACTAGGCCACCCAGTTTTCACACCCTTTGTAAAAGTAACACCAAAGGCTACAGATCAGAAAAAGGTATGGACATTTTTCAGGCTTATAAACTACTGCATAAACTCACTGAATTGCATATAAACTGACATTCTGACTGCTGATGGTTGCCAGTTTATATCCCTGACAGGAGATACTGTATGCTACTGTAATTACCATAAATTTATGTCAGCATATATTTAATAAATTATCTGTTTTTTAGAATTAATGCTATCAGAGATGGGAATTAAAATTCTTCCCTCTCCAAATGCTACAATAAAAATTGAGATATCCCCTTCTTTCTTGTGGAATGTGAAAATAAACCAAGAAAAGGGACAAGCAAAGAGAAATACTAAGTGACTGTAATTACAGTGAACAACATACGGAAGTCTCCAAAACACCATCTTCAGTTACCTGACATCAAAAATGCAGTAAGACCGTGCCTGACTAAACACATGGTTCTCTACCTGTATGGCAAGGAGAAATAATAAATGACAGAGCAAGAAGATGGAGACGTCTTCCTGCTTCAGAAATACTGTTAGTGCTGATGGAAGAAGCTTTCAGTACACGTTGCCCTATGCAGAATTCCATCCTGCTGCCTCTTGAGCATGTGAGACTCTTCCCAGCACCATTTTTCTGTATTAAGCAGTACGCAGCAGCAGCACCAGCAACATAAGGGGCAGAAGTACATCACGTTAGATCTTCTTGCATTTGGTGCATGAGCATAAGCTTCTTTAGACAGTGAATGTTAGACAATTATGTACTCATCTCAGTCATGAATGACTGCACTGTAAGCAAGACAAAACCCAAAGCTTCGTGTTGGAACATACACTGACCTATTTCCAGAGGGATAGCATCAGTAACATCCAGATAACCATCTCCCACTCTGCTACGACCTCTCCACGTAAAATTAACTATTCTGTTTAAACCTCACCTGTTACACGAGGATTCTCTTTCACAGCTTATAGATTAAAAAAACTTCACTTTTTTAAAGAAATGTACTGGTGTTCTTAAAAAGACTTTCAACCAAATGTGTGGCTGGTCTGCAACATGACATGTCTTGGCCAAAAGCACAAAAAAAAACCCCAAAAATAAAATCCTGAAAAAGGGTAAAACATTATTCTATATATAGAAAATCAGAGATTTTGATAGCCTGTGCCCTGCATTCCAAGTTCTGTATTTACTCCAGTGGTGCTCTACAGATTTTTCTTCTAAGAGAACATTTCTCCATTTTCACAAGAACATTTTAAAGGAATTCCAAAGCATATTCTGAAAGAATGAGCCAAAACCTAGTCCCCACTGTGTTAACAGATATATTCACAGTTTCCCTGTCCCCATTCCAAATGTTTCAGCAGCTCAGGAATCCAGCCCCAGTGTTTCTCATATTTACTTAGACCATATTAAAGAGTACTATTCCAGTAACTGTCAGCCACAAATCAGCTCAACACAGCAGCAGTGGTCTGAGCAGTCAAGAATAGGAGCCCAAAGTTTTAGCACTCATATTTTGAATACTAATAAGAATATATACAACTCCGGTACAAACAGAAGCGCTTCACTGGATTTTCTTCTGTGTCTCCACAGCCATCAGAGGAACAAATATACACTTTCTATACTGCACACTAATGGAAACTAATGGAACAAAACTATAGTAGAAGTACTTCTTATCTATTATCTCAAGAAGAAAAGACAACACATCATGAATTAAACAGTTACAAAATACTTTTAATTTACCATCCACTCAGGAAACCAACTTTTTAAAATCCCATTATATCAAACCAGTGATATTTACAGTGTGGAATTTATCAAACAAATAATAAAGAATCACAAATAGAGCTCATCTGTTACATGATTCTGCTTATATATACATTATAGTAACAAAACAGACCACTGCCCTGTGCTCTACCTCCATATTGCTGCTTTTAAAGTTTCACTTTTTACCGCTGTAGGTATAATCCAACTGCATCCCTTATCAGCTTTTAGCAATTTAAATTACATCATTAAAACACAAATAGTGTTAATAGCAATTTTTCAGATAAGTCTCAAGTTAACAAAAGGTTTTCAATATCTTTCTGCTAGAAACACTATAATAGTTTCATAAACAGTACATTTAATAGTGAAAATATTTGCCTGACTCCTGTTGAGGTATTTTACTGGTTTTAAAACTCCAGTTCTGCAATATGATTTATGGTCTGAGAAACCACCAAAGACAGACAGTTTGTTGGGTTGCTGGTGATGCAAGAAAGAAATCGTGAGGAGGGAAAAAGCAGAAGACATTCAGGAAGAAGGCAGGACCAGTGGAGTCTGATAGCTGAGAGCACCAAGTACTGCAATCCCAACAGCTCTCCATGCATGCATGACCCTTCTGGAGATGATTCAATAAAAGCTGATAATACTTCAAACTTAAATGTGAGACTTTAGAACTACTAACAAGAACCCATGCTCAACGATAACAGTTTTTCAGGTCTGACAAATAACCAGGAAGAGAGAAGAGACAGGACAGTCAAAAGGCAGAAAAGGGGGAAAGCTGCTGAAAACAACGCTGCCAGTAAATCATACGTGACTTGTTTATTTCTGTACCTTACACAGCAAGAGATACATATTCTCTCCAATTTAAAACTGGACAGAATTTAAACACGAAATTTCTCCTGTGTCATGTAATCAACATTAAAAAAATTAACACATATAGATGTTGTTCTGTTCCACCACACATCCTGTGAGATGCTAAGCAGTAGCTGTCAGCACATTACTGAGATGGACTAAATCTAAAAAAAATGTTTTCAGCAGATCTATCCCAATATCTCTTAATCACAAAGAATGTTATAGTTACTGCCTGATAATACTTTAACACAATAACAAAACCTCAAACCCAAACAACCTAAACAAACAAACCAACCCAATCCCAACACAGAAAAACCCACAAAGAAACAAATGAAACAATAATCACAGAAAATTCTAGGAGATATAAGGGTTTCAAGTAAGTACTGGTATTTATAAGGTCCAAGTATAGTACATGAAGCTGAGAAAAACCTTTGGCTCTCTTCATCAAGCACAAACTTCAACAGCCTTACCAAGTTTATCACCACCTTCAGTAACTCAGCTCTGCTCAGTAACATTAAGCAATAAACTCCACTGATGTGCAAAATAACAAGATAAGACAAGAAATAGGCTAAAAAAGGGTAAGAAGAAGATTATCATAAAGACTACATCACACAGCTTTACAAGAACTAAGTCACCTGCTCCAATCTTGCATCAAATGAACACTGAGCTCTAGATTTCACGATATGCCAACATATTCCCTAATCATGACAAGAATCTCCCAGAAAAGATGAAAAGTAGCCTTTATTTGTTGCTTTTATCCAGACACTGATACTGCCTGCAAGCCAAGCACAGCTCTCAGACTGCCACATGAAAAGACTTAATCAATGCAAATGACAACTGTGAACACATTAAGTTATTTCTGTCTGTGGGAACACTGAAGATATTTTTTACAATGTTCCAGAAGCATTGCTATGTAGCAGTTTATGCATTAATCCACCAGAAAAATTACAGCAATTCCCATTCCAAAACAGACTATCCACATTCCAGTTCACTGTACTGAAACCTGAAAAAACCTTCCTAAGAATAAAAGGAGTCTTCCTTGCTAGGTAAGTGCCTGCATTGGGTTTACCTGGTAAGGTTCTGGCAGTGAGTGGGCTGCAGGGGTGGTTTCTGTGAGAGACACCAGAAGCTGTCCCCAATGCCAGACAGAGCCAGCTCCAGTCAGTTCCAAGATGGACCTGCTGCTGCCCAAAGCTGAGCCCTCAGCCATATCCTCAGTCTGTGGATGCCTCTGGTGTAAGGTATTTAGGAAAGGATGAAGAACATTCACAGCACCTGAGAGGGGTGAGAATAGCTGAGAAAAACAACTCTGCAGACCCCAAAGTCATGGAGGAAGGACATTCAGGAACTGCTCCAGGCACCTGGAGAATCCTGGATAGCCCACTGTAAAGCAGGCTGTGGCCCTGCAGGCCCACGGAAGTCCACAGTGGAGCAGAGATCCACCTGCAGCCCACAGGGAACCCCATGCTGGACCAGGTGGATCTACCCTGGAGGAAGATGTGCCCCAGAGAGTCTGTGGAGCACCTTGCAGGAGCTGTGGCCCACAGAGCAGACACATGGACAGGAATGCTGCTCCAGGATGGAGGCCTCTTTTACTTAGGGGATCATATTCAGTGCTCAAGTGTTCTTTATGGACAAATTAATTAATATATTAGAAAAGTTATGCAAAAAATGTGTCATTGTATAGTAAAGCATCACAGAATGGTTTTGGTTCAAAGGGACCTCAAAGATGATCTGGCTGCAAACCCCTACAGCGGGCAGGGAATGTTCCACTAGACCAAATTGCTCTGAGCTTGATCCAACCTGGCCTTCAAGATACCCAGGGATGGAGCATCCACTTCTCTGGATAATCTGTGCCAGTGTCTCACCATCTCCTCAGTACAGATTTTCTGCGTAGTATTTAATTTAAATCTCTCCCTCCTCAACCTAAAAGTCATTCCCCCGATCCTATCACTTCAGGCCTTTGTAAATAGTCCCTCTCCAGCTTTCCTGTAGTCAGTCTCCCTTTAGTTTCTGAAGGTGCTCATCACAGAAGGCCACTAAATTTGTCAAATTTGCCTTACTGAAGCCATACATCCAACACCTTCTTTTTTTCCAAGTGCCCCAGAAGCATCTGCCCGGCAATTCCGCCTAGTAAGCACCTGGTGGCCAATGAATGTGCTTTCTGGGGAAAAAAAACTAGTGCATTGTTACTCACACTCCATCTTCAGCAGAAATGTAAACATGCAGATGCTTTTATTCAACTGTTCTAACCACTAGACTACCATAATCTAACTTCGCTTTCTCCAGCTACCATAAGTGGGTTTTTGTCAGGGTTTTTTCTTTTTGTTTCTTTGTTTGTTTTGCTGTTGTTTTTCTGTGGGGTTTTTTTGTTTTGTTTTTGTTTTTTTGTTTTGTTTTTTGGGGGTTTTTTTGGTTTTTTTTGTGGTTCTTGGTTTGTTTTTTTTTAAGGAGGTCTCTGGATTGCTTTGTACAGGAGAGGGCTTGCTGTTTGGTATTCCAAGCAGAAGACAGGCACTTAGTCTGCCAAATCTTACCAATGAGACACTTCCAAGCACGCACTCTCAAGCACCAGGAATCTAGAAATACCCGCCTTACTGGCATTTCTTACTGGAAACAACTCTGCTAACATTTCTCAAAATTCTGTACAGCTAGGCTAGCTAACAAGCTTCAGTTGCTTAAATCTTTTTCTGGGGACCTTATTATTTTCCAATAGTAATGGACTTTTGTACCAAAATAATGTTTGTACCAAAAGTAATACTCAATCTGATCCTCTGCTTTGCAGCAAGGAAATACATGCCTTCTGCGTTGCTGAAGAATGAGATTTCTAGTCTTAAAGCACAACTGTTCCAGCTTTCAAAAAGTAATTACTTGGCTAATTTCCCCATGTCTGCCCTCTCTCCCAGCAATTATACAGTTAATTAGGCAAAGGATTTCCAGCAATTTTGACTTACCAAACGTAAAGTAAAATAACTTTTCAACAGGTCTTTTCCTGACCAAGTTCTTTCCTTGCAGAACTTACTTTTCCCTAACAGTTCACCAGCAGAAGAGTGACTTTTCAGCACATGTAAAACTCTGAGCTTTATCTCCAAATACTGCAGTATCACAAGGATATTTTAACTCTCCAGCTGAAACCACAAAATAAACCATTACTATCCTTTGCCAGGAGTGTTAAAACAGCCTTAGAAGTCTAGAAAAACCCATCTGGTAAATATCATTCTCTTACCTTCCAGGCAGAAAGGCAGTGTTATTTTAAACTGGCAAACTACACAAACTGATATCTGGCATGTGTTTTAAGTGCCTCCTGCACAGAATAGATAACCTTCATATTCATTAAACTCCAAGTTCCTTTCTAAATCAAACTGTCAAACACATCCCATAAAGTCATTTACATCTGAGACAAGTTTGAATGTTTCAGGAAGGCTGACTTCCAAAATTTTAAAGATCTCACTCACAGATGTCGAAACAGCTTCTCCAGATTCTCACAATGAACTTTAATTCAACTTTGTAAAGATGAGAAGTTTTGCAAAAAAATCTGTACCCAAGTTGATTTGGCTCAGCCTCTGGAGGCCTGATCTGTTCTAACCAGAACTGCCAGAAGGGTGACATTTTCTTCCACAGAAAAGAATCAGACAACCAAGACAAGCCAATCAGTGTAAAAATTAAAACTGCTCACCATAAGAAGCATATTACATCACCATATATCACAAAGAAGTTTTACAGAGAAAGAATAGTTTTGTTACTGATTGAATTTTTTGTTCACCAAGGCAAAGATGATTCAATAAGAATTTTGACACTCCAAGAAACAAACAAACAAACAAACAAGCCTGGTACTCGGAGAGTACAAAGATGATACAGAAGGGATGAATAAAAGATGGAAAGATACAGGCTATACAGATAGAGGGAAACAGTGCTTAAGAAGACCTGTAAGACTGTTACAAACAGCTGTGAAGGGTACACCAGTAGTAGAAGTAGTTTGCATGAGAAACAAAACTACTTCCTTCCTTGTGGTTATGATACTGATATGCCCCGATCTTCCTGCTTGTGACTAACTACAGGAAAACAACAGAAGTGCCAAACCTCCAGCATTTTCAAAGCCAACCAATACCCTATAAAGTTCCTATGTTCTGGAAAACACCACGAAAACAAAGATAAACGTTACACGGGACATGCAGTCTTTACATCTCTCTCATCACTGCTCCTAACATGTAACCAATTCTCAGCTTTGGGGCTGCAGCTGCTTCTCCCCCCCCAA
>JANPWX010019240.1:440136-511768 GCA_024734555.1 Trochalopteron elliotii
TGTGGTTGGTCTGGCCAGGGAGCTGTCGCCCCCGCGACGGGCCTTGACGTTACCTCTGCCGGAGCAGGTGCGTGCCCGGCTGCGCCCGCCGGGCCGAGAGGGCGGCGAGGGGCGGAGGCGGGAAGCAAAAAGGTCGCGTTGGTGTCGCTTCCTGCATGCGCGGGGCGCGAGGCCCGGGGGATGGTCACTGGCGACTGCCGCTCCCGGCATGCCTCGCGCGGGCGCGTTGTATGCTGGGGTGTGTAGTGCTGTGGGCGGGAGGGAGGGTGCGGAGGCGCCTTCCCGAGAGGAATCCCTGCTGGGAATTGTGGATGGCGGCTGGCGCTACCGCGGGCGGCAAGGCGCGACTTCGCGTTCCTACCCACTCGGCCTCATAGGCGCCCGCCCCAGCCCTCTGTCACTCCTACAAAACCAGGGAGGAATGTAGGCGAGTCTGTCAGTCTGGCTTACGCTTTTTTGGAAGCACCTGGGTTAGAAAAGCGATGTTTTGGAGTTGTATACTGGAGACAGCCTATAAGGGAGCTGGAGGGAGACTTCTTACATGAACGTATACTGATAGGACAAGGGAGAATGGATTCAAAGAAAGAGAGCAAGTTTAGATCAGATGTTAGGAAAAAAGTCTTTACTGAGACTATGGCGAGGCACTGGAACACGTTGCCCAGAAAAATTGTGTCTGTCCCATTCCTGGAAGTGTTTGGAGCCCCAAAGTGGGTTTGGGGCTCTGAGGAACCTGGTGTAGTGGAAGGTGTCCCTGACCATGGCAGCAGTTTGGAAGCTGATGATCTTTAAAGTCAAAAGATCCCAAACCAAACCATTCTGTGGTTGTGATTCAGGACTCCCCAGCCAATTCCCATTTCTTGTAGAACAGCAGTCAGAGATAGGGGAATTGGTAGAAAGCTGGACTAAAAGAATAGTTTTGCAGTTAGGATTGTGTTTGCATGTAGGAGAAAATGGGCATTAAAGGATGAAATAGCTGAGTGGTAGCAGGTGTGACCCTTTTGGCTAAGCCACTACAGCCAAAAGACCTCTGGTTATATGGAAGTTTCATTCTCTTTGCTAAAATACTTTCTAGTGTATGCTTTTCGAGCTTCAAAGGTACTAAAAAATGGATAGCTGATTCTATGTCTTTGGTTTTTAGACTACCAGAAGCAATGAGTATTGAGAGACATAGCATATAAATTATCTGAATAAATAAGAAAACCAGAAGATTTTATAAATTGTTCTTTTCGGGGTTATTTTGTTTGGCATTTTTTAGGAGTAGGCCAAACAAAGTAAATTAGGCAGTGGGGGGAAAGATTAGTAGGGGCACAAGAACTAAATATCCAGGAAGGAAGCTCTAATATGAGCAGATTTATGGCAGCAATCCAGCAGATTTAAGCACTTAACAGTTTGCTGGATCAGGATTCTACTAAATTAATGTATGTGGGTGCTACATTCTTCTTCATTGGCTCACCTAAGCTGTTCTAAAAACACTTATAGCAGAAGCTGCCATTGCAGGAGTGTGGATGGCATGTTTGCTTAGCTGAAGTGTATGCTGTGGTCCTGCTTAGAAGTATCTTGTTGCTGTGCAACTTCATTTTATTAAAATGGGTGGGTTTGGGCTCCATGGCGAATATTTGCTGTTTCAGGCAAGTTTCAAAAGTACTTGAAGAATAAAGCTTGTTCTGTAAGGTCTTCCCATGTGTGAAAAGTCTGTGTCAAGCCAGAAGAGTCCATCATCCCCGTGGCTAAGTGACAGGGCTAGTTTTGACTTCAGGTAACTTAAATGCAGGACTGGCCTTGAGAAAACCCCTGAGTAAAACTTGAATGTGTGCCCCTGGCAGATGGGATGTTTTAATTGCTCTTCACCAGTGCTCTTTTACTGTGAGAAATACTAGTTAATTGACTTCTTTTAAACAACAGAAAAATGAATTTACTTTATGGTAGCCTCACCTCCTTTTCTGCTGTTAGTTATCCAAATTACCAGCTTGGTGGGTTGATTTAGCATGTGCTGTCAGACATGAATTTACAAGAAACTGCTGTTTCAGAACAGTCCTGTGTTCTGGCTCTTCTCCTTCCCTGTTCTGTAACACCCTTTTTCTTTACAGGTGAGATCGTGGAGTTGGGAAGTACATCTGTGTTAGTTCTCTCAGGTATGAAAATTTTACTTTAAAACACTGATGCTGGATGACAAGAGACTTGGCTTGTTTTGCAAACCAGCTCTAGGTTGTATAAAATGAAGTATTCAGTGTAGCAAAATTCTTGTCACATTTTGAATGGGAAGTTCCTGGCATGCATTTGCCCTTGCTAACAGCAGTCCTTACTTAGCTCAGGGTGCAGATTCCAAAAATAACATACAGCATTTTATTTTCTGGGAGGAAAGGACAAAATGAAAGGAGCCGTAATCATTCCTAAGAGGTCTTTATCTCCTTCCCACCACCAGCATAGTAAAGGTAGGTGAGAATTTACAAATTGAAAAATAGGCATCCTGTCTTACACATTTTGTTTTCAAATAGCATCACCACACAATGAGATGATGTGCATTCCAGAGTGACTGGATACTGTCACTTCCCCATAATTATAAGTCACTTGGCACATATGGCAGACAAACTAATTACTCTTCTTAGCAGGCTATGTATTGTCACAGTCTGGCACTGGAACAGTGGGAGGATAAGGAAGAAATATACTTAATGCTGTGGATAAGCAGCATGCACTATGGAAGTATGACATGGCAGACCCCAAGCTTGATTCTGCTCCTGCATACGTACAAAACTGCTGTTTTTTCTATGCTGCTGGAACAGATTTGGAAAAAAACCAAACCACTCAAATCATGTAGAGACTGCATCAATAATCCTGCCTGTGTATATTTAAAGTTTTCATTATTACGTAATTGTTTTGCTGCTATTCTTGCTAAACCCAAACGTTCTATATCAGCAGCCATTTTACTAATGACGTTATTACTTATTGATGTTAGCAGGAAAGTCAGCCTGTGTCAAGGAATGAATTGTTACCTTTCATGCAGAGTCTGGTTTGGAATTTCAAAATCTAATTGTCTGATTAATTGGTGAAAAAAAAAATTAATTGGTTTCTCTCTGGGAAGTTGTTTTTTTCCTATTTGCCTATGTAGATTTTTCTCAGTTAAGGTGGATCTTCAGACGATCTCCAGCACAACTGAATTTGAGAGATACCCAAGAGTGAGAAGAACAATTTCTCTCTGATACCAGTTCCTTTCCCTGTCCAATGAGTGTAGTAGAAGTCTCCATTGTGGAGGAATTTTTAAATACAGTTTGACAAAACCAGCTTTGCTTAGAACAAAATTAGTGTTTCAAGCAATGTTCCTTGTTGCTAAAGTTGAAGGTGGATGTGTATAGTAGACAGTGTAACCTTTTCTTAGAGGCTACATAACCAGAATGCCCCTGAGCTGGGAAGAATTCAGTAAAAACTTGAAGATGTGCTTCTCTGACCATTTGTCTAATAAATTCTGTGCGTTTTGTTCAGATTGGCAATGGTTCGTAGTGGAAAAAGTGGTGGGCTCCACCTGAAGCAGATTGCATACTACAAGCGAACAGGGGAATATCATCCCACAACATTATCAAGTGAAAGAAGTGGAATCAGGAGAGCTGCCAAAAAATTTGTTTTCAAGGGTAAAATTTTTTCTCAAATTATGCTAAAAATAGATATTAAGGTAAAGATTTGCTAATATATATTAAAAAAAAAGTGAGATCTTGCTCTACAGCATTCTGTGATTTTAATAAACGTTCTCTATGAGACAAATCCCTATGCTCTGCAAATTCTCTATGCTCTGCAAATCCCTGGTTAATATATAACAGGATATTTGTAGAAATGGAAGCTCAATTTTCGTTAGTCCATTCCAGGACAGGTTTATTTATCTATATAAAAGCCAAACCTTGTTTTATATACTGTAGAAATCTGTAGTCACTGCAATTCATAATTGAAAGGATTACAGAAAGGGAAATAGATCTGCAGCTAGAGACAAGGAACGCTCCATCCAGTCTGGGAGATGGCTGGGCAGAAGTGCAAGGACAGCTTTGCCATCAGTCACCTGAGAGCCTCCAGGCCCTTCCTGACTTTATTGCAGCCCTGGGAGATATATGAGCCTTTATGAGCCTTTGCAGTCTGCTGTGCTGTCTCAATCCTGTCAAAACTGCCAGTGTTGTGCAGAGAGAAGGCAGGGAGAGGTTAAATCTATGGCTATCAGTGTCAGGTTGCTGGCAGGCACCCAACAGCTTCACAAATAACAGTTTCAACACTCCTACCTCCCCTTGGCAGCCCCAGTGTTAGTTTGTGTTTCAGTCACATTTCCTGTGGGAATGCTGTTTGCATTCTGACTTGTCCTTGTAACTCCTTGTGTCCAGATAATAAACATGGCTGAACTAATGGCTCTTCGGAGGACATAATTGAAATGTTTGTAAACAAAAAGCTGTGTTTACAGCAAAGTGAACTTAGTGTAATAAATTCTATTCTGAATCATGCTCAGTAGTTTAGTAAACTAAACAAAGGACAAAGCACTTGCTTATAATTTGCTGGTACTTCTTTCAGAAAACAAGTTGTTCTATGTTGGAAAAGACAGAAAACAAATGCGCCTGGTAATTGTTTCAGATGAAGAGAAGAAAAAGGTCCTCGAGAAATGCCACAAAAATGCTGCTGGCACTCATCATGGTATATCAAGGACACTGACTTTAGTGGAGTCTAATTACTACTGGACCTCTGTAACAAATGATGTCAAGCAGTGGGTATGGCCTCATAGCTACAGGATACTTTATGTAGTCTGTTACAAACATTTGGTAATCCTATGAACTTTGGTACAGCAAGTACCCGGGCTGTTGGTGAGGAGGAAATGTGAGTGTGCAATTATGCTGCAGCTGGTCATCTTGGCAATGCATGGTGTTTGTTTTTATTCTTTTACTACTTTGTACTCTTTTACTACTGGCTTGCACACTGCTATGGTGTGGTGGGGACCCATAATCTCTTTTGGCAGGCAGGGCACATCTGATCCCTGGGAGAGATTCCTTGTGCAAGGACTTTCACGTATCTTTGTTAGGATGCGATGTGTCATCACAAAGATGTATGACCAGAATAGCTGCCAGCAAATAAGATTATGAAAATGGTGTTTCTGCTTTACAATTAGGTGTGTTCAGGAAGTAGTTACACACATCAAAGCTTGGGAAAGTTCCTTCTTCACCCATAGATACAGGAGCAGGATTTGATCTTTCAGGAAACTGTGTGTAAATGGCCTTTAAGGCCAAATTACTGCTGCTATCAGTTTGCTGCATCACCTGAGTACTTCGAGTTCATGTGCAACTTCTGCATGAACTGAAAATGAGTCTTTCCTTTCAATTTAGATTGGACAAAGGTGCTCTGTCCTGTAGATTAAGTTGTTATGCATGGAAGATTATGTATATTTCCAGTGTTTTTCAGCCACAGCATACACAGATGAGCCAAAAGGGGAATAATTAGGACTTCCTTTCACTCCCAGTTGTTTCCTACTCACTTTATTATTTACAGATAGTAATGGATTTTAAAATTTGTACTGTGGACTTGAAAGAGCACAGTTCTTTCAGAATAGAGAGAATTCAGCTATGAGTTCTTTTACATGTCCCTCTCCTGGCCTTCAGTATTGTTCAGTTCTATTTTGGTTTTATGCTGTTTCTGAAAAATCTAAGGGTAAAAAATTGTAAGAAAGGTGATAAATTTGTCTTGCATTGCCTGGTCTGACCTGATTTACAGAGAAATAGTGAAGATCTATGATTCTGATGGTTGTCATCACCTCACAGTCACTTTTCATTGGTAACATCTTCCTGATGTCTTCTCTAGGTGTATGCCTGCCAGCATTGCCAGGCAGCAAAGAGCACGGCCTCCAGAGTGCCCCAAACACACCCTATCAAAGCAGAGGACCCATGGACAGCAGTCACTATAGACCTAATGGGACCCTTCAGTGTTACCAACAGAAGTCACAAATACATCATAATTATGACAGATTTGTTTACAAGATGGACTGTTATCTTACCACTGCAGGACACTTCAGCAGCTGAAATTGCTAAGGCAATCATAAATGTGTTTTTCTTATATGGGCCACCTCAAAAGATGCCTATAGATCAAGGGAAGGAGCTTGTTTGTCAGGTAAGTATTTACATGGCTGGTTAATCTTTTTTTTGTTGGTTTTTCCCTCAAAAAATACATTTTCCCTTATATTAGATTTGAATTTTAGATTACTTTTTCAATTAAAGAAAAAAATACTAAAGTCTTTCTCAAAAACAAAAAGTTTGCACATACAAAGTATATCAAACCAATTATTTGCCATTGTAATACTATGCAATGTCTCCTAGGGCTTTATTCTTTGTAAAAAGAACAAAGTAAAATTACTTCCTGGCAGTCATAGTTCATGTTTTGTCACTCACTTGAACTGGCATAAATTTGCACATTGCAGTCTGCTGTGTATCATTCATCCATATTGTCCAGTATAGCAATAACTAAGGGTATTTTTGACGTTGGCTTATAGTGATTATGAAGGACTTATCACACTTTGTTCCTCTCAGAGATGACGAAGTCATCAGACTGTGATATGGAGGTAATGACAGATTGAGTTAAGTGGCAAAAATGTGGTTAGGATCCATCAATGACTGGCTCCTAAGCCCTACTTACTGCTTTAGCTCTCATTCACAGTCCTGGGGTGTTTTGTGCCTGTATATGCAAGATTTTTCCCAGTCACCATCATATCCACAAAAGGGGTGGAAAACTGAGGTTTTTTACTTGAAATGGGATACAGAACAGGGGAAATGTTCACTAACTGTGTTCTTCTTCTTTTGAAGATAAATGAAGAACTGTTTGCACTGTTTGGAATGAAACAAATTGTATTGTCTTATCCTCAGACAGATGATGTAAATGAAAGAATGTCCAAGACAATCAAAACTTTCCTTAGCAAGCATTGCATAGACCATCCAAACGATTGGGATGAACATTTGTCTGCTATAGCCTATGCTTTCAATTTGACAAATTTGGTATGTGAAGGTTATTCTTCTTTTGATGAAGTCCTCCAAAATGTCTGTAAAACTGTGTGCTAAATTTGTTTGCTTTTGGTCCCCATATGAATAGGAGCCAGATCAAAGCACCCCATATTTCCAAATGTTCAACCGTAACCCACGTGTTTTTGAGCCCATGAATATATGTGTGGAAGGAGAATACAGTAATTTTGCCAAAATATTTGAAGCAACTAAAAAACTCAGTCAAGCACTGAAAGAAGAGAAAACCTCTGATTGTAAGGTAAATGTTATGTATTTGAAGTTTTCTAGTAAGAAGACTGAAGATAAAGATGAAAAAGTTCTGAGGCATAAAGAATAACTAACCTCTTAAAATAATGTGGGGGTTTGAGTGGTGGTTTTTAGTTTGTTTTCCTTCCCCTGTGATCCCTTTATTTCAGTGTAACACATCTCATATGTGTTTGAAGGGAGTAACTTTAAAAGAGATCTGTTGTCAGAAGTTTACTATGTCTGACTTAGAGGGCAGAATAGAGAAGTTGAAAACTATTGCCTGTGGACTGGTGATTTATGAAGATAAAAGCAAATTCTTCATCACTTGTCAGTCCCACATAATTACAAACTGCACACATCCAAAACCACTCAATGTCATAGCTTAAGCACTGTTAACCAATGCTACAAAACTACATGATTACTTTTTGGGGGAAAAAAAAAGTAATTCACATGTATCTTTCCGTAGGCAGATAAAAGAACTTCAGATGAACAAAAAATCAGAACCAAAATCACAGTCAGAAGGAAGCCAAAACAGTTAAATACCCTGCAACTTAAAGTTGGTCATGAAGTCCTCAGGCAAAGAAAAAACTGGTGGAAAGATGGTCGTTTCCAGTCAGAATGGATTGGTCCTTGTATCATAGATTACATCACAGAAAATGGCTGTGCAATATTAAGAGATTCCACAGGATCCAGGCTTAAAAGACCCATCAAGATGTCTCACCTCAAGCCATATGTAAGAGCGTCAAGTGAAAAAGGTGTATACAATTTTTCTTAAGTTTGTATTTTTATATATGTAAAAAAAAGTTGGGTTGCTTTGTTTTTTAACATCTCTGTTGGGGTGTTAGGTTACTAGAATGAAAAAGTATCATTCACTCAGCAGTGGGAGTTATATTAGCACACACAATAATGTAATAGCTGTACTTTTCAGTAAGGAGAATAGTGAGTGTGAGTGACGTCAAACTATGCAGAGCAGGGAACAGAGCTCATGAATAATGTTCAAAGTCTTTTTAAAAATAGCCTCTATTAAAGTTGCTCCTAATCACTGGCTTGGCTCTATTCATGCTGGCTGATGGAAGTATAAGAACATGTTGGAAGTAAAAGCAGGCTGAACTGTGTTCAAGGAGCATTTTCTGGCTGTGTTTCTGATTTGGTGTAGGCAGGATTCACATTAATTTTGCTTGTGCAATGGAAACTTTTTCTTTTTTTACAACATTGGAGTGTCTTCTAAAGCCTTAAAATAGGAAGACTACATCAGAGAACTGATTTTGGAGCAGTTTATTTTAAAATGTCCAATAAAGGAAGTCAGTGCTTCTCTTACCAGAGCAAATAAAATTGTCATGCTCTGTGGTAGGATGGCTGGAATTTTCCAAAGATTTGGATAACCGACTTCAGCTCTTGGTCTTATATATTCAGCATGCCCTTTCTCAAGTCACACAGTGGCAGGTGTTTCTTTTCTGCTCATGCTGTCTTTGAGTCACCAGAGGCACTTTTAAAAAAATTAAATACTTGGTGTACAGAAGACTTCTGTCAGAGAACAAGCTGCTTTTTACTTTGGAGTTCTTGGAGAGCAGAACAATTCCCACACTATTGGCACATGTGGTCAAGTTTTGGTTCTTATAAGTATATAAACTACATTGAGATGGTAATTTCTTCCATCACCTCTGAAAGCTGAGAGGTTTGCAAAGCAGAAACTAATTCTGGAATTTTATGGAACAAGCTGAAATATTTATGTCAGTCGTCAGTTAGCTTTTGTAACTCAGATGCTGATTTCACGTCACAAGGCCTTTTTTGGATGATCACTCTGTGCCTTCTGGTTCCTCCTTAAATTGCTGATGCATGAGGAGGAATCATATTAAGCATGTAAATAATGAACAGCTATTACAATAATTTTTTGTAAACTGTGTCACTGTATAAAAAACTGAAAGGTAGTGGTCTTCATAGTATTATAGCCTAATATGTTTACTGCTGAATACTGCAGAAGCACTGTGTAAATGTGGAATTCCCATTTTCAGGAAGTGACTGTCTTGGTCTTGGCTGGGATAGATTTTTGGGGTTTTGTTGGGTTTTTTGTTTGGGTTTTTTTTTTTACTTACCTACTTAATTTACTTTTTAAATTTTTACGGTTTGAGAAAGCTTGTTGTGTATTGCATTAAGATTTCTGAGCAAGAAGAAACCACATTTATCTGTGTGCATGCACAATAAGCAAGTTAACACCTCAGTAACATTTTAAGTATAGCTTCAGGGATCTGAACTAATGGCTACTTTCCTTTTACAGACAATCATTACATTCTACGAAGTGCAGCAGTTTTTGACCATGACTATATTGGCTTATCTGAAAGATCTAATAATTCAAGTCAACCAGACTCTGTTGCTGAAGAGGAAATAAATGCCTACAAAAGAGATGTAATGTCTGCTGTACAGATTCTACCTGCAGGCTGCAAAGACCAAGAATCAGCAGATGGTAAACATGGGTCTGAGCTGAGAGAAGATCATTGCATTGAACCAAACACTGCAAAGCCAGAGCAATGGCCTTCACCTTCTTGGACCCTTCAGACAAAGACTGAGGATGCTTAAGCATAGTCTTCTATCACATTTCATTGCCAAGTTTGGAACTACTGTGGCAAACTGAAAAAAAAAATGTAATAGCTCCAACTTCCTTCGCCCAACCCACCTCATTCCTTTATGAATCTAAGAGTGCTTCAGGTATCTAATATTACTGGGTGTTAAGAAAAAGCACTAGTAAAAGCACATATTCTAATCATGCATTTAAATTTCAGATTTTGTTGGTAGAATGGCAACGTGGCTATGCCTTACTGTTATCCTTTCAGGACACTATGCATCATTTCACTGTAATGACCTTTTCCATTTAACCCTTGGATGACTCATTCCTAATGTGCACTGTGAGGTGAATTAAACCTAAGCAAGTTGGTGTAAATTTTCCCTCCACTACAGAGGAGCTCATGTCTTCCTTTTCCTGTTATATAACACTTTTCTGTTCTTTCTGGGAAGCTGCAGCCTCTGACTTTTACAGCTTCTAATTTCTAGTCTAATCCATTTAAGATCTCACAAAATAATAAAACTGCCAAAATCAAATACATGTAGTGTTCTATGCATGAAACAATGAGGATTTCAGCTGCTCGCTCCTCATCAAAAGTCCGCTGGTGTAGGCAGTTCTAACAGTTCAGGCACCTGAAAAAATCTGAAGAGCATTTAACATTCATTTGTGCTTTTCCCACAAACATCTGGTTCTCCATTTCAGTTACCTCTTCACTGAGCCTGTGCATGTTGAGAGATCTTCTGTGGCCAGTGGGCTATGAAAGGTGAAGCACTGGTATTAACTTACTGTCTGATTTCCTTGAGTAAGTTGTTACTGGTCTGAACTTCCTGCTGAGAAGACTCTTAAAGTCAGCAGCACAGGAATTTTTTCATGTGGAAAACAGGTAGGGTTTTGGGTTGTTTTGTTGTTGTTGTTGTAGGGGATTGATACAAAGATGAAGAAAACTAGCAGAAAACTGAATTGAGCAATTCAGCAACTTCTGGATGATTCTGTGGAAGATTTGCTTATCTTGCTCTCTAAATTTGTGTGTTCCCTCTCATTTCTGCTCCTGAATGTCATGTGACATAACACAGGTGGAGGAAAGTACTATTCATTAGGAGTTTTCAGTTAATTTTAGGCAATTAGATGTGGTCATCAAGTGTGATTAGGTACCTACCTCCTACAGAAATTCACATGTACAGTACAGTATGTCTTTGATATCATGATGCATCTGTGTGAGAAAAGAGCTCAACACCATGACAGAATCCTATCTTAAACTTCAAATGAAAAGTAATTAATACTCAAACTATTTTGTGTCTTCTGAAAATGCAGTCCTACAGATACAGTTTTCTCCACCAAGACTTCAGAAAGAGTCTTTCTGAATACATTGTATGTAAATATTTATTTTTATTTATCATGCTTTTGAAGAAAATATTAGTGTCAAGGATAAAACTGGAGAGTAAGGTATTGTTTGTAAGACTCATTTCTGCCTTGGTAGCTGCATAAGAGAACCAGCCTCTCTTTTTTTTTTTTTTTTCCTTACTCCAAGTGATTAGTTCCTGAATTGTGCACAATAGAGAGCTGTGCACAGCAGAGCTGTTTTCTGGGGCAGCTGTGGGGTAACATAAGTGCTGTGGAGTTGTTAGAGCTACACTGAAGAGAAAGAAAATGCTGCAGTGAGAGAGTAATGGGGAAAATACAGAAACATTTAACATACTGTGTATGTTTAACATATTGCTGATTGTCCAGGCTTCCTGGTAATTTTGGTCTACTGTATTTACAAGCAGGCATTAGTGACTTGTCTGTGTACTGAAATGTGGCCTTCTCTGCATGGGGTAGGTTCATGGAAATAAAATACAGGGTTTTCAAACTACTGCCATGAACAATGTAACTGGAAACTGGAAAAAAGAATAACCACTCTTTGGCCAAAACTGAGACAAGAAAGCAAGATTTAGCAGTATCTTCAAGAAATGGGTACTTTACTCTTCTGCACCTCTTAGAAGACCTGCTGGCCTCCTGTTTCTATCTTGGAAACCAAACTATGTAGAAATTTTGAATGAAAAGCAGTACAGAAAAACTTTAATTTGAAGAGGAAGGCTCTTCCAAATTGAAGTAACCAGACAGTAAACTGAATTTTAAAACATTTTATTTTGGAGCAGGTACTCTGGAGAGATGCATTCTCATGTCAGTTCTTTCAACTTGTGTGTTGATAAGGGGATCTGCAGCAAACTTGCTGCACTGGTAGCAGAAGCAAATGTGCCAATAAACAATAACTGTTGTAGAAAATACAGCATGTGCCCTCTGCCAGGCAGTGCTGCCCTACTACTGGTTGTTAGTGCAAGTGAGAAGCAGATCACTTGGATACAACTTTCTATAATTCTGTATTTTCATGTACAACTCATTACTCACATGAGTGAGCCCTTTTGTGGGTGCTTGAGAAGCATCTCAAAACTCATCAGCAGAGCTGAAGCATTCAAAGCTGCAGCTGGTGGCAAGAATTGGTGCCCTGAATATGTAAAGTGATATCTGAGTAAGTGGAGGGAATAAATCAGATTTCACAAATTCAGTACCATAAATTAATTGATTATTTTTGCAATTTATGCCTTTAAATTCCTTGTGCCTCACTTCCCCCTTCTGTACAGAGTGAGTTACACAATATCAGATTCCAGACAAACTGCAAAAAATACTCATTACTCTTCACAAAACTGGCAGACATAGTGATAAAAGCCCCAATAGAAAATCCCTTAAGAAAATGACTTCTGTTTTGTGCAGCGTTTCAGTGATACACAGTAAATAATACCTGTGCTTCCCCACCAGATTGATTCTGAGCCTTTACCTAGTCAGAAACATCATCCATCACTCTCATAGATTAAAAACCAAGAAGAAGGAAAGCAGAGCGCAAAGTTACGGTGTCATGCCAGCAAACAATTTTTTTGTGAGTCTTCGCTTTCGTGTGTCCCTCTGCAGAGGGAGACGTTCAGGATTTGTGCTGGGGCGCCGGTCGCACGGTGGCAGCCTGGACCCGCGGGAGCCGCCGCCCCGGGCTCGCAGGAACTGCTGCCCACCCTGCCCTTCCCAGCATTTCTTTCCTAAACTATGTTTGCAGCAGAATTTCTGGTGATTTTTCACATCAAATTGTCGATAATTACGGGAGCATGAACACATTTCCGAGAGCAATAGGACTCACATTGTGTGAAGCCTGCGTGACTGAGCTGTCATGTGAGCCAGAGTACAAAAATATTCTACTTGTGCATTAGGTGGTTTTGTACCACGGCTGCCGACTGTGATAAACTTTCAGCACCTTCCAAAGAACCGGGCAGCTTTCAGTACTCGTTACACCTTGATTGCTGCGAGCAGGATCCCGCAGGCAAGTGCGTGGAGCAAGGCCGTGCCTGCACTTCCTTACGTGTGGCACAGTGCGTGTGACGTGGGAGCCGACCCGAGGAAACACGGCAGAATTGCGCGATTCAGTCCTTTTTCCTGCAAGTAATTTTCTCTTGAGCAGCCGTTTTAGGATGTGCCATGGCTGAAGGCAGCAGTAACAAACAGAGGGGAGAAGGTATTCAGAGCACTGAGGATTGCAGTGGCCAGGACAGGGCTCTGCCCTGAAATCCTAAATAAGCAGCACCAACTTTAGCCTCTTATGGCAGTTGCCTAATCTCCATTCTGAAAAAAGGCTTCAATTCTAATTAAAAAGAGTAGAAGATTTAGGTTTCTCGTATGTCTCAGAAGAATATATGTAGTCTGTAATTAATAATTTCCTAGTTTGGTTAACTGTTACCACCGACTGTTTTCTATGGAGAAAAATTACTCCACTGCATCTTCAAACCAGTACTTTGGCACAGTGCCCTGGAAGAATGCTGCCCAAACATCATCTGTATATTTTCTAAAAGCTGTACAGTGATATCAGGCAGAGCTTCACTCACAGGATGTCATGCTTCACATGTAACTCATTAATAAGAAACATGAGAGGAATTGAGATAAAGAAAAAAACAATAAAATAATATGCCTTCATGACCTCTAGCATTTAGAAGAAATCTAGTAGTAGTATTTAGAAAAATCTAGTGCAGCTTCCAGACGGACTGCCATGCCCTGTCTCTCCAAAATATGTGTCTTAACAATGCTGGCTGGATGTTCTTTCAGGTTTTTTTAGTCACCATGTCCAGAAACAGCAAGAAGTTTGCAGGTTTTGCTTGGATAAGTAGTCATCACTGTAGATTTTAAATTCTCCCCTAGACTGTCAGCTCCCCTCTTTTTTCTGCCAGTAATGCTTAGCTATACAGCTAATTTTTCCCCATTACTGGAGAAGAGCCTAAAGAGCAGCTAGTGTAAATATTAGTAACAAATTTTGATAATTCACATAAAAATAAAAATATTTTCACATTTAAGAATTAAAAATCCCCAAAAAGTAAAGGCAAGTCAGGGTGCTGAAACTGTAGGGTTCACTAGCATCTGTTTTACATAGAAAATACTGTGGCTTAATTTCAACTCTTAATTTTAATTTACCTGAATAGTTGGTTCTGTTTGGGGCGGGGGGGGGGGGGGCGGTGTTACTAGTACAATACAGGAATCCACACAAATTCTGAACTATATGAACTATATAATGACACAGTCTTTAAAATTTTAAAGTATGTCCTAATGTGCAATTAAGTAATTAAATAATAAAGTTGCTTTTGAATTGCTCGACAGTGATGTTCCCCATCTTTTCATCTTCATCTCCAACTTTTACTGCTAAGACATACAAAGTCTTTCAAAAAAGTTTCCACATATATATTTGAATGGCAACATAAAAATCACCAAGCCCCTTCTCTGTAGCACGACACATGGTTAACCTTAATACGTTGTAGTGTGACAGCCATTACTGACCTAAAGACTCTGATAAAACTTAAATAAATCTAGTTTTGGCAAGGAAGAAGCTTTTGCAATTTACCATTATGATCTATAAATCCTCATTAACTCTACAGTGCACTGCTTGATTAGAAAACTACTTAATCAAGGTGCTTCCCAAGGAATCAATTTACACCTAATGATACTTGGTGGCAAGGACAGCTGCTTAATTGGGATTGTAATTTCAGTTAATTGGGACACCTTCACGTGAAGTGGGTGGCAACCTGTATGTTACAGGTCAGTGCATGCTCCTCATGGCACCTTGCAGTTGGCCCTGTCTGCTTTTCCTGCAGGTTCACAAAAAGGGGCCAAAAATTACCCAACACCTCTTGCCAGTGGATCACAGCCACCTTCCCATACCTGTAAGACTTCCCATGGGCGAGACTATTTAAAACAGGGAGATGTTTAATATAGTACAGAAAGGTGCTTAGCTACTTGGTCAGCTTAATTTCCATGAAAATATTCAGCCCCTACAATAGCCAAGATTCTTCCTTCTTAAAAAGGCTTAAGAAAAGATTTATCAGCAACACATGGAAAGTAGTACCGTGTCTTTTAAATCTTAAAATGTGCAATTACATGTTGTTCATTAAAGCATAGTCTCATCTGGAACAAATGCTGAAAATTTAACTTAAACATGGTCTCCAAAGTTTAGACTGAATAACCAGAATTCAACATTTAATACAATAAATAATATTAGCACACAGAACCTGTTAGGATGGAGGATGGTCTGCTGGCATATTAAAATGAGAACAGTGATTCAGAAAGCTTGTATCCTCCTTTCTACATGAATTTTCCTATTGCAGTATGAAGTCTCTGGTACATTGTTTTCATAAGATGTAGCTTTAGTAGGAGATAAAGAACATCCAACGCCTTCAAGCAGGTTCAGATGTTCTAATTTTGCCATTGCACCTGTACAAAATTAGAGCATGAAATGAGACGTGCTGAAATTTGATTGCTGTTGGAAAGGAGCTGGTTGCCTGTCCACGCAGTTACTAAAAATGACAGAATGGCTTGAGTTGAAACTGACCTTAAAGATCACCTAATCCAACCCCTCTGCCATGGGCATGGACACATTCCACTGGACCAGGTAGTGCACAGCCCCATCCAACCTGGCCTTGAACACTTCCAGGGATGAGGCATCTACAGCTTCTCTGGGCAACCTGTGCCAGGGGCTCACCATGCTCAGAATAAAGAATTTCTCTCTAATATCCAATCTAAATCTCCTTTCAGTTTAAAACCATTGCCCCCTTGTCCTATCACTACAGTCTTCGGTAAAAAGTCTGTCTTTCTTATAAACCCACTCTAAGTACTCAAAGGCCAAAGTGAGATCTTTGGGGAGCCTTCTCTTGTCCAGACTGAAAATCTCCAACTCCAAGAGAGGCACTTCAGCCCTCTGGTCATCCTTGTGGCCTCTCTGGACCCACTTCAACAGGTTCACATCCTTATTTTGGGGACCGCAAAGCCTGATGCAGCACTGCAGGTGTGGTCTCACCGGAGCAGAGCAGAATCTGCTTCCTCATCCTGCTTCTCTTTAGGCAGTCCAGGATTATTGTAGAGACCAATGTCTGAATTCCAGCGAGCTGAGATGATGGTTAAAGCTCAATTAATCTCAATTAATTTTAGCCTGCACTTGCAATTAAACTGTTTGGCTGATTCCCTCTCAACAAAGCATTATCTAGAATTGGAGATACAGCTCAAATAAAGGAAAGGACAAAGAGGGAAGCTGCACAGTACTTCCATTGAGCTCTGCTAATGGAAGCAGACAACACCCATCATAACTTGGACATAAGGTGAGCTAACCAAATGTTAGAAAAATATACCCTTACTGACTGCTTTTGAGAAAACCCTGAGATCTTTTAGTACTGATGGCATTTACATCACCTATGACAGCAATGTCACCACAGCCTTCTTAACTGCTGTCACTGGAAACTTCCTTTAAACTAGTGACTTAGCATTTTTGCAGACAGCTTCAGAGGATTCTTCCCAACTAACTGATTTATTTTAATTCACATATAAAAGAATCAAGGCCACAGCCAAAAATAATAATGCCTTGATTTTAAAAGTGAGAAAGAAACACACTATTTTCCTTGTAACATTAGGAAAACAAAAATTTGCAGGAGAGGAAGCAACTTAAAAGCATGCACTAAATACATTTCACATGAAACTGTGCCTGTACTCCAGCATATCAGATGACTATCCTGGAGATTTTGCTACGTGAGAAAAGAAACCAGCTTGTAATGCATTTTAAGTTTGGGGTTTTGGCTGTTTATTTTTTAGGCTTTTTTTTCCTCCTCCCCAAAAAAAGGGGATTTATAAAATGATGCTGGGGGAAGAAGGCTTACCTTTTTCTCCACTATCACTACCCTTATTCCCCATAAACCTTGCAAAAGCACCACAAGGAGTTTATTTTCCAACCTCACTGCCTGCAGCAGCTTATTACAACACCTGCAATGACGATAATGAAAACTGTTTCATAAAACCCTGTGGCAATTACAGCTGTGTACACTCTGCTCATAATAGCAGTTTTAAAAGGACGTTAATTATGCTCTGATCCTCAAACTGGACTGATTAGTCATTATGATGTTACACAATGATTCACACTCCAGATGACTCATACAGAGAGGGTAATTATCCAGCAGGACTTCCGTAAGTCTGCTGTTAAATGAGAGAGCTCATTACAGGACTGAGGGTTCCTGCTGAATCAATGAAAAAGGAAGTGTGGAGAAAAAAAGAAAATCAGTACTTCCAATCAGGTAGTATTACCATGCCTACCCTGACTAATTTGCATATGTAATTTGAGACACAGGTTTCCTCTTAGCTGTGACTATGTTTTTTATTAAGGAAATACCTTGCAGTTTTCTTATACAAGTAAAATGCCTTTTTAGATGCTTAAGGTTGACTTTGTACATGTTTGCAGATTATTAGTCTTAAAAAAGGAAAAAAAAAAAAAACAAACAACCTTGTGACATACCAAAATATTTTTTGTATCAGCTTCCATACAAAATAGCATTTTTCTTCTCTGCTGGTAAAACACATTAGAATTTTTACTGTAATAAATGCCTCCTGTAGCTTTTACAAAAGTTGTATACAACAAAATGCAAGCAAAAATTCCAAAGTACACTCCGACAGCCAATGCTCTGCGAATACTTTATTACACAAATTACATTCAGCTTCTGAAAATAGTGTTCTAACAGTGATACCATCTAAAAATAAGACATTCCAGAAACACATCAAGTTAGGAAGAAGAAAAAAATTAAATAGAGACTTTTTTCTTTCCTTCAATGCAATATCATGTTAGTGATTTAAAAAAATAGAAGAAGACTTAGCAGCTTCATTTTCTTGTGGCACTGTATATTCTCTGTACTGCAACAGGTTAAGGACATTGAAGAGGAAAGGCACAAAACAGAAACTGGCAACTGAATAATTACGGAAAAATATTTTGATGAAGCAGATAGTAAGACTTATTTACAAGATCCCCATATTTGATGATAAAATACTACTGCTTTAAATCAGTCCTGCAATTAGAAGACTTTGCTTTATTAGATGTTCACATAAAAACCAACGGCACTGATATGGAATTTCCATACACTCCTCCATTTAAAAAACATAATTAAAACCAAACAAAAACTAAAGGAACCAGTGTACAGCCCCACACAGACTAGAACGGCTTACAATTAAATACACAAGATCTTAAACGTGCTTAAGGGAAAAGGAATCTGACATTCTGAACCATACAATGGAGAACGCAAATGTTGGTTTCAGGATGATGAAGGTGCTGGTGGCAGTGGAGATGCTGAACACTCTTCCTCGGAATCAGTGCCATCATCTTCATCTTTTTCTTGGTCACTTCCTTCAGTGCTCAGCCGGTCAAACCCTTTCCGGCTGTAGCCTTTGTGACTTGCAAAGAAGTTCCCAAGGTTAATTCCACCACCGCCTTTCCCTATGAAAAGGAAAGAATTTTCACAAGGTTTGCTTTAACTGTAAGGGGGGAATAAAAATCTGTCTAATAATTAAACAGTATAGTGGTGATTATTTTAAGTGTGCTTCCAGAAACTGTTTTTAAAGATTCAGCACATAAGCCACAAAAGCTAGGTGTATATATTAGGAAAGAAGAAGGAAATTCATCTTTGAAGTAGAAGTTTCAGACTTTGCTGTTTTAGCATCCATTATTTCATTAACTCTGCACAGGTTACTGATGTTCCTACCCATTTGCCCTTAGTTTCAAAGTGCTTCATTTCATTCACCAGATTCACAATAACTCATTATAGCTGCTGCTATCCCACTGGTAGTGACTCATCCTCTTTAGTGGGCAGATAATGACAGATGAAAGTTGTTGTAAAAGACATTTTCAAAAACCCCTGATCTTTGCCCCCAGCTCCTTCCTCTGAGAAAGTTCCATCAAATCTGTTATTCAACATGAATACAGGAAAAAAGCCTCCAGTTACTGCGTTTAAAAACATCTTCAGTGACTACTTACCTCTAAGTCTGCCTAAAATTCTCCCTGAACTAGAATCAAGTTTGTGTTCCCCATCAGCTGAAAAATAAAGTAAATTTCAAAAATAAGCTAAACCCCCAATGTTCTGTGATCAAATAAGTACCTGTATTTTCTGATAAAAATCACAGGCATTCAACAAACCAATCAGCAGCTCTAAGAAGCCATTTATGGCAGTACTGCAATCGACTAGAGTGTTAGCATATTTGATATGCTATCTAGCACATTTGGTATGCTAACACTTTTGAATACAAAGAGTCACGAAGCTGTATGCTGAAATCTTCAAATAAAATACATCCAGTTCAGTTGCACAGCCATATTAGATTGCTAAATGGCCTACTCTGCCACAGTAGGTCTTGACCAGTGCCAGAACTGTGCTGTCTACTCCACAGACATTTTCTTCTCTGGATGAAAGTATCTTGATAAAACAATTTCGTGATACAATAACAAGTCTAGTGATCAAATGCCAATCACAGTCTGCCAATTTATGAAAAATAATGTTATTATACAATACAAATTTAGAATAATTTACATAACTTTTAAGTACCAATTAAAGCTTTCAGAGCTAGGAATTAAGGTAAATTATGGAAGCATGTCTGACTCACAGAATTGACTAGGTAGGAGAGAACAATAACAGGTAATCTCTTATAATGTTATCTGCTTTCATTTTGCTTGTATCTCTGTAATACCCATGGAGTCTTTTGTTCTTAGCAATTTAAAGATCCCATAATAAAAAATCAAACTATGCTTGCGGTAATAAAATTTCTGAGTTCTAGACAATATAACATGAATTTATTCTAGTCATTTCTGAGATGCCAGTTTTTGCCTTGACACCAATTAAAGGTTGTGATACATGCTCTGAAGAGGTGCTAGCTTGCTATGCACTATTAAAGGCTGAGGGGGCTGCAGGTGCTGTGTCCCTGCTGAGCTTTAGCTGGCATGCAGCACCACTGCAACTGCTCAGGAGTGCAAAGACACAGAGCTGCTCTCTTCATACCCTCACCCCATAGTGTTTGGTGATATCTGGAACTGGAATAATAAAAACCTGTTCTCTAGAACAGTTACTCACAGTTATCTCCATAGACAGTTGTCTTCCTCCACCGAATAAATACTAAAATTGCTAGCAGGACAACAACAGGGATAACAAGAAGAGTTGTAATAAGAACAAACGAAACTCCAGTACTGCTGGCCTGTTGGACCAAGTGTTGCTTATCCATATTCTTTAAAAGGTCTGTTGATTCTGGCTTGTTTTTCAATTTGGCTTCAGCAACTGCTTCTGATTCTTTAAAAAGAAAACAATTTCCATATGTAATCCATATTCATCAAGCAACACAGAACAAGGTGTTACAGGAAACAACAAGCTAGGATACCTTAAATGCTTTGTAACAAGGAAACATGAGACAAACTCTTATGGAGACATTTTTGGCTTTTGCTGATGTTATCCCAAATAAAAGGAAGAGAAAGTCTGAATGATACCACTCACTAGCAAAGACTCCCTCCCCTTTTCTCAAATGAGGAAAGGAGATGTGTCAAACAGTCTTGTCCTAAAAAGTATCTACTATTTAAAAGATAGGAAATTACCCCAGTGATCCATTTTTGCAAATAATCATGTGGTGTAATATCAATTAGATATCTCCTTTTGATAAAAACACTTCCACAAGAAATACAGAAATCCAGTATATATCATATTATCATGAACAGAAAGGAAAAGTTCAAAGATTTTTCTAATAAAACTGTGATAAAAGGTTAAATTTTCAGAACTGTTACATTTCATGAAGGAATTTTGGTTCTACAAATCTGGAGAGATTTCGAAAACTGCATCTAGTCATTCCTGACTAATTTGTTAATTCTATACCTACCAGGAGAAAAACTATTTCAGGGAAAAACTTTTATGATGTATGCTTTGTAATAACTTTTTGTAAGTAAAACTGTCTAGCTATATATTTTGAAGTCAGGCTGAACAGCGTATCTTAACAAGTGGCCGCATCACAAACACTCAATCAACTCTGTTTTGATTCTGTATCAAAATTAAAATGATGTTCTACTCTGAAGGAAAAGCAAATGGCTCCATTTAAACTCAACATGAATTCAACGATAACAATATCATTGTTATTACAAGTACAAGGATAACAATGACGCAATGAAAACATGCTGTCTGTTCAAGAAGTAGTTACTGCTAAGGAAAATTTTCGTCCATCATCTTTCCCACCTGTGGGCAAAGCTGTAGTTCTCCATACACTTCCCCCCATGTCACAGCAGTACAAGCTGTGTGACATGTTGTAACAGTCTGTCACCAGGAGGCTGTGAGAGTGCAGGCTACTCCTCTCCATTTATTAAGCATTTATTATGAGTCCATATGCATCCATTTATTATGAACACAAAGTCCATTGGCTCTTTTCTCCCAGGGGAGTTGAAAGATATTAATTTCAGCCTACCTACTCTAACCAGTTTTAGACATTGTTACTTAAAACCTTTTTCTTACCCTGGTGTTACTATTGCATTTTTTCTCTATGATGTTAGAAGCGTGAGCTAAAGAAAGCCAAAATGCATTTACCTATCCCTAGATACACTGCACGCTGTAATGTCAACACTTCCCTTTTCAGTGCTTGAGGCAGGCTGAAGTACCAATGGAGATAAAAATAAAAGGAAAACAGTGATGGCAGTAAGCATTGTTTTGTATTGTTAGCTTTCCTTATTCTACTTTATTCTATAAGCTTTCAATGGGCAATTGGGATTTTTTTTTACTTTTCTCTGTCTGCGTATACATGGCTGAAGCATGTAAGCTCTGAATTTAAGTAAAGAAAACCAGTTAAGAACATCTGAACATTTTAAATCCCTTTATAAATAGTACCTTTATAAACAGTACCATAATCTGGTTTTTCTGAAAGGGAAATGAGCTACATAATAGAATATAAATGATTAAAATTACTTTTCATCTACCTTAATTGGTATATTACCCCTTTCAATCTCCTCTGTGTGTACTATCTCCTTATATTGTTCCTGCATGCTTTCATTTCCTTTTTCTTTTTTTTTTTCATTTTCATGCAGATCAGTTAAATAAAAGACCTAGTAAATCTATGGGAAGAAATGTAAATAGAAAAAAAATGGTATTTCTTGCCATATGGTGTGACTGACAAGGCTGTGTACTGAAAGCCCACACAAGCATATAAACCAGTTGCTGTTTCAAATAACCCTTTTTCTGGTGGTGGAGGGTTGTGGAGTGGGGGAGGGTGCTGGGGAGTAACTGTTGCAGTCGTATTTCAGAGCTATTTCCGCATCTAAGGGAGCTGCCACAGATACCAATCTGGACCATACCAGATGGCAGAATGGAATTAATGTACTCGTTAAATTTTTATTCTGTGACAGTGAACCACTTGTCATCACTGAAAATGAAATGTTTAGGTTGGCTGTGAAATAGCACCTACCAGGTAACAGTGTTATAGGCTTCTTTCTATGCTTCCTATAGGAACTCACAAAAAACAAAACAGTTAAACTAGTCAGCAATTTTTCCCCTTCAGCCTGGCAAAAGCAGCCCTAGTCTATGTGAACACACTGATCCCTTCATTTTCATTATGAATCAGACTAACCTTTTGTCTCTTGTACCTCAATACCAGCCTTTTTAACTGACCGATGTTCCATTTCTGTAAAACAAAATCATTCTTCAGGACAACTGATATTTCAGAAAGGCACTCAGTGACATTTTCCTGCTTGCTTTCTCAAATGTACAGCACAATCCTAGAGTAAACATTCCCATCGACACCTGAATTTCACCATGGACAGTCAATTTAAATTATTCAGTAGCTCACAAGGCCATAGCAAAAAAAGGAAGAGCTCAGTTCATGAAAGTTGCTTGCAATAATCAGCTTTTATGAGACAAAGATTTTATGAGTATGCCTAAAGGTTCACAGATTCCCACAAAAATAAAACTGTTTATTATAATCAAAATCATAGTGAATTAAAAGCTAGTTGTATCAGGGTTTCTTAGCTACTGCTCTTCTATACTTCTGCAAAAACTAGAAAGAAAATTTTATACAAGGACTTCCCTCATCTAACCTGTAAAAATTCCATTTCTTTTTATTTTCACGTTTCTTTGAATAAAAGCTGAGAATTGTTCATGTTCAATTTACTAGATGCAGATAAAAATATATCCAATCAGAATTACAATTTATCTGCTCCAGTCTCTTGTTATTAAGAGCAGCTGATACCAAATGCCCCAAAGGAAAAACCATGAACTATAAACAAAACAAGTAAGGAATAACTAGTTTAGTCATTTATAGCAGTGGACTCTTACTGGATGACTAACATCCTGAAGCCTGAGATTTTATGTCTGTCATACAATTTTTTATCCCATATAATGGAGCAGTGGATTACATTTTTATTCCTGTAAAGCATGTAACCTCTCTCTGAATCCTATTAAATTGATGTCTGACTAATCAGGCTCCTCTCCCTGAAGTGAGGCTGCTTGCCTTGGGGGTAACTAGATTAAACCTGGCAAGTGTTTCCTCTGTATGGAAATAGGACTTCAAATTATACTAGATAAATTTTCTAGTGATAAATGCTCCCAATGAAATGAATATAATTTTTAAGCTGACCTGTGTTTTTATTTCATACACCTTGGGAGTTTTATGCATGACAACCTCACAGGAAGCAGTTGAGCTCTCAGCAAATGGTACACTGAAATGACGAAAATACTAAAGTAACACTTTCATTTAAGCAGGTATTGACAACAGATGTGTAAGGCAAATGCACGTTGATTCCTTCTGTGACAAAGTCATGTGCCCAGGACTCTTCTTTGACAGAGCACACAACAAAGCTGAACGGTCTTTTAATGAAAACTGAGCAGCAGCACACAACTGCTGCAGGTGAAGCTTGTAGTGCACTTAACTCACTCACTATGCCACCAGGCTCTTGGCCAGGGGTATCAGATAAGTGATACTGACCTGACAGTACAAAATGTGAGGTCAGGACATTAAGAAGAAAAAGAACATACTTTCAGCAGATGCAAACTTCCACACTGCTTTGGCATGAACGTCTCCAACAAATACTGTTCTGTCTTCTGAAGCAACAATATCATGTGGCATCTCAAAGCTCTGTGAAGATAAGCAGTCACAGATTACCCTTAAGCGTCTATGCTTTCATGAGGCCTTCTTAACCCCTAACTTGAGCCTGGTCATGTTCAATCCTGCTTTAGACTGGAAAATGCAGCAGGTGCTGGTGTGAAACCCCAGTCACTGTGTGAAAGGAGAGGAATTCCAATTTTATTGAATGTTTGCCTTCTCCAGGGATAACAACATAGAGATTATTCCATGTATTAATGCTAAAAAAATTATATTAATATTATTTCTATTCATATTATTACATTCCATTTTATCAGCTGAAATACATATTTTCAAAAATAAAATATCTTGGTTTGAAGCCCATACATTCAGTTTTTGCTAAAGTTCATATGCAAAACAGCTATTTGCTATACTCAGAAAAAATGACTCTCAATATAATTTAAAGTTGGACTGCAAATAAAGAGTGTATGTGGTACCAAGACATGGGAATATTAAGAGTCATTCTTTAGTCTAACACAATATATAGAAACTGTTAAAAAACCCCACAATTTTTATGTACAATACTGCATGAAGAACATTGTGCCTTTAGTTATGTACTAGTATTCTGTAGAGAGGGATATAACCATACGCATATGGTTATACCATACCAGTTGCGTATTATTTCTGCTTAGAAATAAGCTATATTTTTTGACAAATTACTAGTATCTAAATATATGAGTATTTCAATTCCTTCTTTATCCTCTTAAATTAACTTTTAAGAACTGTACTGGCAGTAATAAAGTAGGCTTATCCTGGCTGAAGATACTACCTGTAGGAATCATCTAGAGGTTAGCATAATTTTCAAATGTGTACCACATGTAGAAGCTAAGACCCAAAATTCTAGTGTATTTATTTAGTACTGTAAAGAATTCCTTTTGAATATCTTGCATTATAAAATATCTTATTTCCTGCAATAGTCTTAAGGAAGTTGGAAAAGCAGAACATTACCAGCGTTCTCATATATATAATTATATGCAACAGGCACTCTGTGCAGTACTCTACCTTTCTAAGTGGAATGAAAGTATCAATTATTTCTCCAGTAGAGAAGTTCATCACAAATCCTTGCAATGATTCTGCCTCTCCAGGATAAGGCATTCCATTAACTGCAAAGAGCAGACCACCTGCAACAACATTAGATTGGCCTTAAGAACCCACACATAGCAAAATGCAGTGAAGATGGAACTGTAAGTTTAGATGAAAAAAGGCTGCCTGAGAGACAGACGGAAAGATAACAAGAAAAAAAACTACAAGAGGAAAGTTAAGTGAGGTGTAACAGCTGAAACTTTGTCATTTAAGAGGTGCACACTTAGTTCAAACGAGAAGAACCAGCAAGGCAGTACTTTACATAAAGTGCAAATGTAAAAGGAATGTGAAAGGTGTTTAAAAAAATAATCTGAAGAATGTTTTGCTACAGATGGTTGACCTGACTGCAGAAAGTTCTTTCAAGGCATAAAAAGCAGAAAGTCAGCTGGAGAGTAAGGGGGCCCACAAAAGGAAAAGATGTGAAAAGGGAACTCAGGGATTAGAGGCCCATGGCAAAGAAATGGGTTTTGTCAATTTTTTCTGTTTAATATGTTGGGAAGTTTCTAACACTCGATTTTTTTCCTAGCAAAGAGATCAGAAGAGACAGCTCAATTGGCAGCACAAGATGTAAGACAAGTTAGAGGTTAGTCATTTATGAGGTTTAGATGGCATTCACTCAAATTCAGAAGGAAACCAAATGTGAAATCACAAACTTCAGGCCAAATTAAGTAACCCAGCACTGCAAACAGCCACTTCTCCAGAAGACTATCAGAATGCTGAAGTAGTGCCCACGTAAAAGGACTCAAAAGGGTGCTTGTGAACACACATTACCAATTCTGGCATCCATCTCCAGTAAGATGGTATTATCCATAATGAAGAATAAGACATAGGTAAATGTGGCCTGTCAGAACAAGTTGGTATGGCTTCTCTAAGGGTTGTGCCTCAGCTCTGGACAGGGAGCAAAAGCACAGAGGTAAGCAGATTCTATAGACATACTTGTACTTTCAGAAAATTCTTGACAAGGTAGTGCATTATTGCATAGAGGTTATTGAATGTGAGTTATCAAGGCGATGAATGAAAGATCCACAAATAAACAAGAAGCAAAGAGCAAAGTTTACAGGCAGAGCTTATAATTCTTCAGGACAGAAAAGTCTGAACAGAGTGATCTTGAAGTAATCAGAGTCAGAAATTTTATTCAATAGTTTTCATCAATGACTGAAAAACGGGGTGAACAATGACATCTAGCAGGCTAAGGAAGATAACTGAGTTCTGTGGAGAAGTCAAAAGCTTGATGATACTAAGGTAGTCCAGAAAGACATTTTATAAGAATAAGTTGTTAAACAGATGACAGAAGAGCATCTGCAAAGACAAATGTAAAGTGATGTTTCTTCTAAAAAATAATCTAGATCATGCCTATGTGATGTTTGAACTTGGAACTGGCAGCTACAGCCCAGGAGAGACATCTCCAAGCCATCCATGAAAGATTCCTGAAATCTTCACCTCCACATACAGTGTCAGATAAAATTTCAGTAAAATGTCTGGCATCATGAGGAGGAGAATTAGGAATGGTGGGGACAGTTCTACACTATGTAAAAACTTAGCACGCACATATATTGAGTACTGAGTGGTCTTATACTCTCTGCATCTCAAAAAGGTTCCAATGAAGCTAAAGATGCTGGAAGAGAAAGGCAAATACAATACTCAAGGGGCTGAAGCTTATGGGGAGAGGCTAAGGTGGTTGGGGTTCTTTGGTTTGAAGAGGATAAGACAAGATGAAGGGGCATCAGATTGGGGGAGTGTGGAACTGTTATTCTACTCCCAAAATTTTGAGATTGAGAAGCACTCAATGAAACTAGCTCATTTTTTATATTAAAAATAAATAAATAAAGTGGATAATGAACTTCTGGAGCCTGCAATGGTGGAAGGCCAGACAATACAAGTCATGGGATTAGAATTTATGGGCAATATGTCTGTAGAAAGATACTACGAAGAAGATACTAGAGGTTACCTCCTAAAACTGCTAAATAAAGGGTTTGTGGAAGCCTGGTGAATAGGAGAGGAATGACTACAAAGTGCATCCAGGCTTACACACGCTCTCAGAATGCCTCTTTCCACTGTCAGAGACTGTCAGAGTCCAGGGCATCCCTTTAGTTGCTCTGGATGGTCACAGACCTCGGCAGACCCGAGAAAGAGAGTTTGAATCCTGGACAGGGGGGTCTGTCCAGGGGGGTTGCCTGGCGCAGAGCCCAGGAAGACACAGGCTTTGATTTTAGTCCATGGAAAAAGCTTCCAACATTGAGAGAAGAATTACAAGTCACAAAGGTGTGAAAACAGTAGTTTAGCACAGCACAGGGTGGAAAATTTGGTGGTTTTGGGATTCTTAGAATGGAGGAGAATGGGAAACAAGATGGAGATTTTAGGGCGGTGCCCTGGGTCCTTCTTGTTCTTCCTTGGCTGCCATCTTCTGATGTGATGTGGGCACAAAGTAGTTTAAGGGGATTGGGTCAAGGTAGAAATGACCTTTTTAGTATAGGCAATAGGCATTGGCACAGAATTGTAAATAGTAAGTACTTAACTATCTGTATAAGAGGCAGTGACCTCCCATCATGGGGGGGTTGCCCTGTGTCCAAGCTGCCATGAACACCTCGGCTGGGCACAGAGAAAATTGTAAGATAAGAAATAATAAACACGCGAGAAACCAAGAAACAAGACCTTGAGACTCCTCTTCATTCTTGTGCCAGACTCAAAACCTTCAGAGGGTAAAAAAGACTCACTCGAACCACCACCTGAACCACCACCTGAATCTCGGGTGAAAAGAGGAAACCTAAACCCAACAAGAGAAAGATACCACACATCTCATCCAGCACAGCACTTTTTTACACTCTTGGCAGATGCAAAAGAGAGAAACATGATATTAATTTGGTATTAAGGAGTCAGGAGTCCAGCATGCCAAAATTCCTCATCTAGTTCTTAACATTTACCTTACCTTCAGTACCAGTATTAAAAACCTAATCGTATAACTTAAGACAGTAATTGTTAACCAGACTGTGATATTAAAAACCATAGTGTTTTCTGTTAGCTTTCAGTTCCTTTCTTTCATGAAACCAAAAACCCTTCTTGATAATTTGGTCTTAATTTTGCTCTCTTCAATGGAGTTCAAAATGAATACCTAGAAATTTTATTATTATTAATAATTCATTATTAACTGATTAACCATGCAGTCATCAGGAAACAGCAAGATAGTCTACTTGTTGACTTAACATTTAGGGAGCAGTCATTTCTTGAAAGCAGAGATTAGATGCAAGCCTCCCTCATCCGCAAGTAGGAAAACAAGTAGTTCTCAAATTTTCCATTGCATCAGGATGACTCTAGAAGATAATTAATATTTGTCCTAAGATAACACAATAGCCCTTCAGGAAATAACACTGACATCCTGGCACAAAGCAACTACTTGAAACATGAAGAACAAGAAAAAAGATTACCTGGAACATATGAAACTGCAAACAACTCTCTTCCAAATGCCTTGTGTTTGATCTCTCTTGTGAACTCCCCAGTCTCCAACCTGAAGCACTGAATTCGACCGTTTTCTCTGTCTGCAACACACAGCTGACTCATGTCAGGGACGAGGGCTAAGCTGTGAGGGATACGAAACTGTCCAGGCCTGGGTCTGCCCAGAGAAGTCTCTGCAATAAAAAAGCCCCAAGTTTGTGTTAAAGTACACACTGAAACTATCAGTTTTACTTAGAAACAGCAGTATGCCACATAATGCAATGTAACCGTGGGAGATGACTAAGGTCAGCTTGCTTTCTCCTAGCATTTAGGTAGATAACTCATGGTAGCCCATTGCATTTTCTTTATAAATCCCAAATTTAGAATTTGCAACTTCCTGAGAATATTCAGCATAGTTTACTGTGATACATAAATCTGAGTCCGGCAGAAATATAATTATTCACAAAACTTAAAATAGATGAAATCATGGCATAAATCTGGCAAAAAATTATTCCTTTCTTATATGTTTAAGAAAAAAATTTGGCTTTATGAAAGTCAGAATATTTTCTTGACAAAATAAGACATGCCAATAATTATTCTGAAAGCAAGATAACAAACCCCTACTTTTTATTTTTAGTAAATATTATTAAATAATAGTAAATATAAATAATTAAATAAATAAATAATTAAATAATATAATATTAAATATTATTAAATATAACCACTACAAATAGCTGTGGAAAAAGTCGAGAGAGAATCTGGATGCAAGGACAAGACTGAAATTCATGTAGGGCATGGAAGGTACTTCAGTTATAGAAATTAATTTATTATAAAAGATTTATTATTAAAAAATTAATAGTAACACCAGCAATTTTGTGGTTCATGATGAGTTCATGGTAACAGCAGTATGGGTAAAGTACCAAGAGTTCTGACTGTACCTTCTCCCCACTGCATCACATACAGTCCATTTGGAGAGAACTGAATAATCCGACTGTTGCAGTAGCCATCAGAGACATAAATGCTGCCAGTGATCGGGTCCACGGCCACATCAGTTGGTTGACAGAAATGATTTTTGTCACTGCCTGGTTGCAAAGCCACTCCTAAGATCAGTAATGGCTCTTTGTCATTGGCTCCTAGTTTGAAAACCTTTTTTTCAGTCAAAAAGAGAAGAAAAGAGGTTTCAGTAATGGAAGGTGAAACCTAAGACCTAGACGGCCTAGGGAAAACTCTTGTCACTGTGTATAAAATAAATCTATATACTGAACATATTACATTGACCATAATATCTATTATTAGTTTCTCAATAGTGCTGATTCTAGGAAATTTTTGCTTAAAATAGAAATTTTCCATCATTACAAAGCAAACAATTTAGTTTTCACTATGTTTTTTGCATCGATAAGCAAAAGACATAGCAGAAAATTACAGAGGGATCTTGAAAGGTTGGAGAGAGGGGCTCCATGAGAACATTGTGAAGTTCAACAAGGCCACGTGCAAGGTCTTGCACCTGGGTTGGGGCAATCCCAATCACAAATACAGGCTGGGAGGAGAAGGGATTGAGAGCAGCCCTGAGGAGAAGGTGTTGGTTGATGGGAAGCTCAGCGTGAGCTGGTAATATGTGCTCACAGCCAGAGGTTCAGCCATGTCCTGGGCTGCATCCAAAGCCCCGTGGGCAGCAGGGGAGGGAGGGGATTCTGCCCCTCTGCCCCACTCTGGTGAGACCCCACCTGCAGAGCTGCCTCCAGCCCTGGGGTCCCAGCACTGGAGGGACATGGAGCTGTTGGAGAGAGTCCAGAGGAGGCACCAAGAAGGATGGAGCATCTCTCCTGTGGGGGAAGGCTGAGATAATTAGCTTCTGGGTGACCTAATTGTGGCTTTCCAGTAGCTGAAAGGAGCCCACAAGGAAGATGGAAATGGACATTTTCGTGCATGTAGTGGTAGAACAAGTGGGAATGGCATCAAACTATCTGGGAGTAAGTTTAGATTAGATATTAGGAGGAAATTCTTTACCATGAGGTTGGTGATGCCACTGGTGAAGTTGCCCAGAGAAGTTGTGCCTGCCCCACCTCTGAAAGTGTTCCAGGCCACAATGGAAGAAGCTCTGAGCAACATGGCCTAGTGGAAGGTGTCCCTGCCCATGGCAGGGCAGTTGGAACAAGAAAATCATTAAGGTCCCTTCCAACTCAGACTACAATTTTACGGTCTGAGTCTATGATTCTATTATTTCTCCATGCTATGTCCTTGTAGCAAATTATTCAAAACCATTATATTCCATGAAGTGCACAGGGGTCAATTTCTGTAGGCATATTCCTAATGTTGTTCTTAATAGGCCCAGATGAGCAATGTATGTCAAATCTCTAGGAAAATAAAAGTATTTTTTAGCAAAATATTAAGGTCCTAAAGCTTCAGAAACATACCTGGTGAAGAGCTACATCAGTGACCCAGTAGTTACCATTTTTATCTACACTCAAACCATGTGGTAAATAAAATCTGCAAGCACAAATGTAGAAGAACAAAGTTAAAAACATTTTTCTAGAAGAATGATATAGACGTGAAGATTTCATTTTTTATCTACAGATCAAAACCAAATGCTGTACATACTAACTTAGGTGTAGCATTTAATGAAATATATGGATATGTTAGTTCAATTAATAAAAGCAAAAAAAACCCCAACTTACAGACTTTTGCCTGTGGAATGAAGCAGTTTTGCATTACTTGGATTCAGGACAAGAATTGTGTTCTGTTCAATTGGTCCAAGTCCTCTTTGCTGATAGACAAATTTGCTGTCAAAAGAACTGTACAAAAAGAGTGGAATAGAAAGCCAGCATTAGAAGGTTCTACTGATGAACAATATACACACAACTTAAAGCCAAGTTTTGTATTCAGTTCCAATGTGGGGTTATTGAGTTTGTTTTTTTTTTTTAAATACAAACCTTGTTACATCACTGTCTGATTGTAAGAGTTAATAGTGTTGCATTTTCTAATGAGGTTATGCCTTCCAAACTAAAGGAGCACCAAATCAACCCAGCAACAATTAAAGACAGTCCCAAAGCAAGTAAGTAAAAACCCCTTTTCATTTTTTTTTTTTAAATAATCTCATTGCCAACCACTGGCAACCCAGAAATGAGAAATTCAACAATGCAGCCTAAGAAAAAAATATAGGTAATCACCATGGCACACCTGCCAGTAACACCAGGTGTACTTTGTACCATCTAAGGCAGTCTAAGTACATGTTTGTTTGTCTTCTGCTTTTTCTTTTTTTATATGCAGTTCAATATTTTGCTAGAGCTTACTACTGTAAGATTCAGTTCTTATGGTTCTTATCCTTTTCACAATGTTCTTACACAAGACTATAGGATATTATGCATTCCTCCTAATCCCACAAAATAGCACTTAATTTTCAGGGTACATGGAATATAGTCACAAAGAGCATTTCAACATGTCACTATTTCATACATTAAGAATCAGGATAAACTTTCCAGAGGACATTTACCAGACATGAAATAATCATATGCTTCCAAAAAATAAAAATACAGTTGTCTGTATCCTTACAGAGAAGTTCGCTATTATTCTAATCTGTTAAAATATATGTTCAGCTTTTAGTGAAGGTAAACAGAGTGTAAAATATTTTGAACATTTCAGGCTAAATGTTAAGAGCATGGTGTTGAAAATGTGAATGAAAAATGCATGAATACAAGACCCACTCCCTGATCCCACTTTGTATTTTCAAATCCATTTGTTAATCCCAAGAGAAATCCAGCCATGATTGATGCTACTTGGTAAACAAGAATATACTTTGTAGTCACAGGGAAGGCTATGAATAAAGCTATTAAAACTATATATTGTACAGTTCTAACAGTCCCACATCTCCATAACATTAAATATTTATATGTCTAGAATTTTTAATGTGGAAAAGCAATATTGGCTTCATATATAACCAGAAAAATCAATACAGAATGTGTTTAAGTTTCTGCACAGACTATGATTTAAAAATAATATTTAGATACTGCCATTGCATACAGCAACTATCTGTAACTATTTAATTTCTGGTAGAAATAATGTCTAATGGAAAATAATCCTTTTGACTATGAGTGTTTAAGCTAAAGGTGATAGCTACAAAAACTCTCTCCAGAGTTCTGCCATCTTGCAGAGGAAGACAATGGATAAATAGTAGTGACACATGAAGGCCTACACTGGTGTTGTACCTTCTTGTTTGAATATGATTCAGCAGGTGCTGTTATATTCTTTACCATTCATGACAGTAATCTGCAACGACTAGTTCTCTTCATCTTAGTTTTATTTTAAAAGGAGTCTAACACTCGTAAGGACTTGCTCTAGCTATGGATGACCACAAATGGAGCATCAACAATGGACTAACTGAACTAATCTTATTTTTAATCTACATAGATAACTGCAGAAAATCTACACAAATAATCACAGAAAAGAATCTTAGTGTTGGTAGACATTGTACAAAACAAGCCCCACAGAAAACATGATTGTCTCTCTGCAGAACTGACTATCTAGACTATTTAAAATAATTATTGGCTTTCCTTGTTATGATTTTGGTTCTTAGTAACAGTGCTGTCTAGACACCCAAGTATTTCCTGCTATTCCCAACTCTTCTGGGAACTAAGTGCTCTCAGTGTAAATAAGAGATTGTATGGTATGTAGAGAAATTCTAGTGAACTTGACTTTATGGCAGTGATGTTCCATTCATCTTCTCCCTGTCAAACTTCTTTTCTAGAATGATGACTAGAATGCTACAAAATGACAATCACTCTTTTTCCCACTGTTTGAGATTAATTTCCAGGCAATGTTCCTTTATTTTAATTGGTAAATAAGAACACAAACAGTGCTGACTACTTCTAGCTTAAAAGCAGCAAGACCAAAACCACACAAAGAGAACAACTAAACACAGTAGTCATACTGCTCCGAAACATGGTTTTCTGATAGGTTGTGCACTTTGATACTGAAGGACAAGTAAAATCCACTGCATATCTACAACTTCTAAGTTCAAACTCCAATGTAATTTCACAGTTATATTTCCACTTCTCATCTGGCCACTTCACACTAATGCAAACAATTTCTTGCTAAATCTAATATCCTTCTTGTGGTCTACAAAGTAAATTTAGATAGACCACCTGATCTTATAACCTCTGAAAGCACAACCCTGAGGTCTATTCTTGATCAATATTCATCACCATTGTGGTACTGTGCTCAGCCTGCCTACCTTGGTAAGAATGCAGTAACAAGAATGTAACTGACATTCTCTATAAATTTCTTTATAAATTGGATAAATAGCATACATTTTTCAACACAAAATTCAAAATAACTTCCAGCTGGTTCACTGCTTAGCTATCTGAATAGTTTTATTTTTTTTCATTCTACACAACACATGCTGCTTATAGCAAAGACTGTTCTGAAACTGAAGAGACAATGCTGTAGAAGAGCCTTACTTATTTAAGTGGATTATTTTTTTTTTTTAATCATATACTGAAGGAATGCTACAGCCACTGCAAAGCTGCTACTGTATTACAGGGCTTGTCACTCCATAGCTTTTGTGCTCTAATGTAGACTGAAGTTACCCTTATGCAACAGCATAGATGATTCAACCAGCTATATTTAGCTGAATGAGGATCCAGTTTTTGTGGCCTATCTTAATAATGCACTGGAAATATTTGTGCATAGCCTCACAGCACAGATTATTTTTGTTTAATTTGCATCTATACTAAGCTGGTGAAGCATTGAAACAGAAAATAAATTCTAGGCTTTCAGGCTATTGATTTATCATGTTTACAATTTGGTAAGGGATATTATATTTGATTAACTGTGCATTTGCAGCTAATGACAAAAATTAACTTTGAAGTTTGATAACTTCTTATGCCTCCCCCATACAACTGTCATGACAAACCCCTTTCAAATACCACTTTTTTCTTGAAAAATGAGAACACCCATTACTTCTTCCTTTTTCATCATAACACACAAAAGGGACCTCAGACTTAATGCCCAGGTATGTGTACCCAAAGATAAAAAGAGAAGACTGACTGGGTGAGCACATTTCTGTATGCCTCTTCTCCATGCCACAAGATGTGGAACAACAGTTTAACAACCAGCATGTTTTCAAATTACATTTTAAAATCACCATACTCTATACAAAAGCTGACTTAAGGGTCCATACCAACACTAGGTTTCTATACAATGATTAACTGGGCTCCGCAAGAAGAAGAAAAAAAGTAAGACTTGGGAACAAAACCCCTTAAGAACTAGGACTTAATTATTAGTTATTTTTATAGAAGGCCACTTGTAGTGTTACTGTGCACTGGTGGTACACAAATGTTTTAGGGAATGTGCATTCCTTTTGTTTTGTTTAAAATCTGTAGGCTTTCACAATACTGCTGGATCTCAAACTCAAGTTTTGTGTTCTGGATTGTTGGTATACTTCAATTGCCAGACACTCAAAAATTTGTATTTCAGAAGGACCAGCCTATTTTCAAATATTTTTACAATTCTTTATTCAACAACACAAAGAACAGCACTTATGTTCCTGAGTAGGAGGATAAAAACCCAGCTTTTATAGAATACTTGAAGTCTGAGTAATACAAGTTGTACAATGTATCCTTTCAAATTTTATAGTCTGTATTTATATATACTTGAGCTGGAGATATCACTGACGCATGAGAATACTGTATAAGAAATAAATTATTGCCTTATCTGCTGCATTGTTATTTAGCTTAAAACCTAAATAACTTAATTTCTTTCATGAAACACTATTCTAAGCATAATTTCCGATCATAATGTTCAGAATACTGTCCTATTTTTCAGACACTATGTTATCTTAAAATGAATTAGCAGGATTTGAAAACAGCTCTACCCTTTAGTCCTATAGCTATATATATGAAGAAGAGATGCTTAAAAAGAAGACAAAAAAAAAAAAGAGAGCGTTTTTTTTAAGGGTGTATTTAAAAAGGGTACCACTTAACATGTTACAGGCTTGTACTATTTCCTTCCAGTATTCTGTTAGAATTCCAAAAGTATCCATATAAACACATACACAGTTTTAAAAATCAAGGACATAAGAACCCTGTAAAAATAAAGATAGTACTCTTTATTGGAATCTTCTCTTCTTAAAATAATATACTTTTGACTATATCACTTTACAAACACTAGAAGGACTACCATTCTAAAATTCAGATTTTTTTGGTTTGAGTGATGCTAAATGTAACAAATTTTATCAAATGAGCAGAACAAAGTTTGTTTTGAGAGAGTACCTTGTAACAAACCCATTTTGTTCAGTGTAAAACATTAAAAAAAATGAAGAGATACTGAACATAGCTTTGCATGTCTTAAACCCAAGTACTAATTGTAGTATACCATACTAAAACATTATTCACCCAGGCTTATTATTCCTGCTAAGAGACACAGAGAGGTAAGGATAATTAATCTCAGTGAATATCATACTAACATGGTTACACAGTTTAAGGACCTAATGTACTCTTTTCCTCTGGAGACACACTCTCACTATCTAAAGACCTAATAACTCATCATATCTTGAACTGTCAGTCACCATTTCTATTCTGAGTCTCTGAAAGGTACTTTCAACCAAAGAACTGAATTTTTAAATGGAAAAAGAATTTCAATCTGTCCTTCTCTGAGAAGGTACATAAACAGCACACAGGAATTCAACCTTCTAACTCACCATTCGACAAGGGTTTCTACTTACTTTTCATCCCAAATGTGATCACCTCTGTGGAAGACAACTAGGTTATTTTCAGGGTCCAGAGCCAACCCAGAAACTTGGCCTAGTTTGAGGTCTAACCCAGGCCACTCCACAGCCTCTTCTATGTGGAAATCTGACCAAAATAAATAAATAAATAAATTTTTTTAAAAATAAAAAAACAGATAATCATGTAGCATATTTATTAAAAAATCCAAATATGTTTAACTGGCATTTGGTACAGACTACTGGGAATTAAATGACATTTTCTTGCATGCAGTATTTCCATTCAATGCATTGCAATTTAATTCCAAGCATAGTTTTAACACAGTAAAGCATGCACAAGCACTGGCAACCTCCTATGCACAGATGACAGAAATGTCAAAACTGTTTTTGACTCCATTCTTTTCTCCATCTTATAAGGATACATATATACAGACTCTAAAAGTTTTAGGAACTCTGTAAATACTTTCTACGCTGAAAGATTACAAAAATACACAATTCAAATCAGCAGGAAAATTTAAATATTAACTATCAGTGTTTTATTTAAGAATGCCTAATAAATACCATGAATCACTAAATGAAATATGTGGAAGGTGAATATGTGGGGTTTTTTTCTATTAAATCTTTTAACACTAAGAAGACTTCCTGTACTTGTCTTAAACTGTAAAATTCAATTAAGGGAGATAAATTCAGTTTTAGAGATTAACATTTAAAAGAAAAAAATATAGTCTCTTCAATCTCTCTTATGTAAAAGCAGACTGATGAAGATAAAAGGCACAAACTGTTCAATATTCAGAAAGCTGCAGAGGGTTGACTGCAATGATTAATTCCTCACAGATCACCTGCTTAAATACTATTTGGAAGAGGTTGCTCTTTTGTGGCACTGGCAATATATTAAGAGACAAATGAACCAGATTATCAAAAATAAAAATTGTAATGGCAAAAGAGATCTCACTAATTCTGATAAAATAAAACCAAAAATTATAAAGTTCATTCTACATGTTAGGAAATCCACCACTGCTTCCCTTCACAAATTGATTTGTTGAGTATAATTCAGGTATTTCTACAATGCATAATTAGCATGTAGGCACACACAGCCATACCGATGGCAAATAAGGAGCTATTTCTTTTAAGTTATGTGAAACTGGAGCCACTTCACTAAGAGTGTGTTTGAAAGCAACCATGCTTTCTTTGCAACTTTCAGTTCACCCAAAGTTTGTGAGTTCTGCTGTGATCCTAAACACCGAACACTGGGGTACCATCTAGGCAGGTGAAACAGATATCCAAATTCACGAAGTGCCAGGGCATCCTGCTTTGAAAGAAGGCAGATCACAGACCTTAGAACACAGCACCCAAGGAGCCTGGAAGTGATTTTCCAATGAAAGGCAAAATTAATGGGAAGCAATGTATAAAATCTTTAAGCCAGCTGTGTGATCCATCTGTCCTGATAATACCTTCCCCTCCCATTTCACTTGGAAGAGAGGTACTCCAAGGAGAAAGAACAGGAATGCGATAAAGGGAAAATCATTCTCTATGACCTATCCAAGAGAAATATGAAACCAGTGCTGAAAACCAACTGCAGAGTAGAAGACGTTTTACCTGTTTGGACTGAGATACCATTGCTAGAGTACGTGACTTAAAAGAAACCTAAAAGCTATCAGCAACTGCAGTGCAGGACAGTAACCAGAAACTTCTAAAACAAGAAATCCTGCTCTGTAGAAATTCTAGGTGAAAAAAAGCTGCAAGTTAAAGGAAAAGCTGTTCAAAAAAATGATACCTATTCATACTTCTGTACAGTTGAGTTGATCACAGCAGGTGCAGTGCCAGATATATTCACAGATGTTTGGATTTTGGAAGGAATAAAAGAATGGAAATTGAGCATCTGCTTCCTCACTTGCTCATCCCATATAATTTTATGTAAAATTCCAGAAAGCTTGTCTATGTTTCATGTTACAGAGGCGTCCGAGCCTTTTTAAAAAAAGCTAGAAAAAATAAAAGACTAAAAATAGGAACACTAAATTTTGGCCTCTATTTAGTCTCTCAGAAGACACATACTATAAAATAGAAAATGTTTCTACTTAAAGGAATTAAAGATTTCTGATAAATCAAAACAATAAAATGAATGTACAGTGAAATACAATCTAATCACAAGAGCTCCAGCCTCAATACAATCTTTAAATTTAATGCCATTTTTCCAGAATTGGTTAACTAGTATTATATTTTCTTTTTCCTTTGCAAGTCCATTCTGAAAGTCCTTTATACAAGTTTGTCTCAAGGCAACCAGCTTTTTACAAAAACTCATGAAATTTAGACTTCCTTTATCTAAAATTTATCTAAGATTTTTACTATTTCCCTACAAGAATAAGTGGTCCATGGAACAGTTTTATATAAGACTAATGAAAATTACTTTCCCCATTGAAGTAATTTATAATTACTTAGAAAAAACAAGATCACCAGTTTTGTTGTAAATGAGATCTCTAAACTAGGTACCAGATCTTCTACCTTTCAACTTGGAGTCGTTCCTTTCATTTAAAAAATAGAAAAAAAGAAAGAATTACCTAGATTTAGAACATGCAATTAAGTCTCTAAACAAGTGAAAGATGAAAGCCTTATTTATTGACACAATTGCAATTTACTGTCCAGAATTTCCTGGAAGGTCATTCTGCCTTTTAACTTTGCTGACTTTCAAGTCATGTTGCATTTACTCCCTGCCATCAGACCACTCATGTAAATACTGAGAAATTTAATTAACCATGGCACAAAAGAGTTTTGAAAATTGGAAAATTATACTCTTTGACTTATTTAGAGAGTATAATTGTACTGATTGCAGTGGTATTAAACAACCTGACAGTTTAGTGACCAGTCTAGGGTAACAAGCTAACAACAGTGCAGGAAGATCAGCAGTATAAAGTTTGAACATTTATAACAACTTCACTTACTGTATTAGCCACGTGATATTTCAGGCCAATTACATGGTAAAAACTGGAGTATTTGCAAGACTAAAAATATTTAATCATTTTTATACTGGTGATTCTTAAACAGTTAAATGAATTTAACTAAACACCAGAGTCTTGTCTAAAGAAAATTGAGATTTTTTTCAATTCAATACAGTAAAGGTTTTTACAAAGGGGATAGATTTTTTATTAAATCAAGACAACTTTACTTCTTCTCCTGAGGAGCAAAATTCTCTTATGGAAGATTTCATCTGAAATATGTAAATACTTCCCTAAAAAGAAACAAAATCTATACTTAAAAATTTTATTGCTACAGAAGTTCTTTAGCTGAAAGATACTACCGACAGCTTCTGCATGTCAGGAATTCTGCGGTTAAAGGTACTACAAACATAAAAAAACACCTCCAAAAATGCTAATTAAGAAAATGTCAGGTTTTCTTTTTTCTGATACCTCAAAATTGCACTGTTTGAAAGTTCATTTATTAATTAGTCCTCCACCAACAAATTCTCCCCAGATGAATATATGGCTACTGACATATCCAAGTAAACACTTTCTGCAGTTAGAATTCATGCTATAAGGTATGTCAAGCTAAACCATTTATTCAGCTCACTGACATTCCCTCCTCTGGACCAGTGAAAATAGAATTTTTTTTCTTTGCACCACGTATTATTTGCCTAAACTGAACAAACTGCTTTGCAGAAATGCTATCCTTGTTACTTTCCTGAACATATAGTTCCAGTGAGGCTTATGGAATTATTTATGATTTACACATATGTCAGGCACACATAGTAACATTCCACCTGTTTTTTTGCCCCTATGCCAATAATTTAACTGAATCACACAATGTAACATTGGACAGTCCTCATCTTTGGTTTTCTTTTAAATACAAACCCAGGATTTTGGTGAGCTTGAACACCAAAACAGAACCTTGCATAAGCAGAGACAACGCATGTTAACATGTATTGTGAACATTATGAACAGAAATAAAAGTCAAATGGTTGATGGATGATACATATGTGTGTACAAAAGTACTTGGAAACATCTATTTGGGTGGTTGCAACACAAAAGCTGGCATGTGTGGCTACAGCTTATGGATACAGATGGCTTTCATGCATACATATCAGCTTCTTTTATGAGACACTCATCACATGCTGCATTATCTAGCTTTCCACATTAGCAAGTAAGGCTAAGGACAATCAATACCACAGAGACTAAAATGCAAGTAAAACAAACACAGTAATTCCACGGTTTCTGCTGTCATAGAAACCTGAAGGGAATAAATTCTATTTCTAGTACAATAAAACAGCCTGTACAAGAATATTTGGAGAGTCAAGCCCAATCTGAAATCAATATGCAGAAAATTTTACTTATGAAATTTTCTTTTTTACGATTACCTACTACTCTTTCTTAATGAGAGAAAAATATCTGACAGAATTACAGCAATAAATTTTATAAAATTGTGTATCTGACAGATCAAGGCAAACTCATAAAATGTATTGATTATTCTAGAGACCATTTTACAGCAGTTACTTGTATTAAATTTTTCACTTCCTGTGATTACTATATCCTATGTGTACCTTGTTTTAGTGTGACTGATATAAAATCATAATGTAAAAGTCTTAAGAGTAGAAAATAATACCGTACTGTTCAGAAAGTACTGGTTTTGTGCCATCAGCACACATTCTTTCTTCACACATGGAGGGGGAAAGAACCCCAGTGAAATACCTCTAAATTAGAGGGAGAACATTTCAATAATTAGGAAGAACATCATGTAAAATACTTCCAAAGCCTCCCCTGAAATTCCCTTCAGATTTTGCTAATGTGGATCACAGCTCTTACATTGCATTTCATTGTATAAAATTAACCCCAACCCACCTCCTTTATATTCTTTTTCCCAGCTTCCCTCACCATGCTTAAACTGTTGTAAAGAGAAATGTCTGTTCTCTGGTGGTCTCAAGGTAGACTCTAGTCTGTGAAATTTCTGAATTCTGTCTTTGACAAGAATGGTATTGTCCCTTTCATCCTGATTTGCGATCTCTCTGGCAAGATCCTTCTTTTGGACTACATTAGCAATCTCTGCTACAAGATCTGATTCTGTTTTTTCTGTAGGGTTATGCTTATGCACATGCACAACATCTTCCCTTTCTCCTAGCAGCTTAGAAAGGAGTGAATAGAAATCACCTGTACAGAAAAGAGAAAAGATAAGAGTAAAGGAGCAAATAAACCAATTAAAACAGATCGAGTAGTTTTAGAAGGCTTCAGCAAGGTAAAATGTAACAAAGTTATTTCAACAGTTATTGACAAAAGTAGCAAAGAGAAACTGTTTCAGCCTCAGGAAGAGAAGGAGCCAGGTTTCTAATATGAAAAGACACAGTCAAATCGTTACTGCCTTTAAATTACATGTAGACGCCCACTTTTACCTGACACTCTAGTATCAAAAAATCATCACCTCTGGAGAGATGTTCTTGGGCACAAGGAACAAGAGAAATAGAGAAGGGGAAAATGAAAGCAAAAGGGAAAGGAAAAAGTGTGCACATTTCAGTACAAGAATATTTATGATGGAATTATCTGGATTTACCAGGCTACTGCAGAGTTATCATATTTTCACAAAACAAAGAGGAAACAATTCTACAGTTTTATCAAAATTTTCACTTACAAAGACAGTAATAGTCTAATATATGATAATAGTCTAATAATACATGATACTTTTTAAAACATAATTCTTTGAAGTTTGTCATTGCATAAGAAGCTTAAGCTGCAAGAAAACCAAATTTCCCATTTGCAAACAGATTCCGTAGAACCCACTGTAGAAAAAAGACATGGTCCATTAAATTTGCTTTTATTTATTCAGTCAGGGTTCTACTCCTTCTTTTACTCCAAACAGTAACACTCCTTAGTCATGATATCATCTGGCAGTGAAGGAAAAACTGTATTCTCCATGTACTTGCTACCAATGCAGTTATCACTGTGACTTTTTTAGGCATTCAACAAACATTTCAGTACATTTCAGAACAATAGCTCAAAGCTAAAAAAATAAGAAAACAGAATTTATTAACCAAGATCTTGGCTGCCTGAAACTATTATCAGTTCTATCAAATACCTCTACACCATTTGAGTGTAAAGAGACATTCAATGTGCTTTAAGAGTTACTGCAAGTAGGTATCCTTTTATTTCAAACACAAATCACTTGTAATTAAAAGGCTGTATTATTTTATGACAGGCTATATGGGACATTGTCTACAAAAGTGAAACAACAAATAATGAAGCTTCCACACAAACCAAAGAAATAAACAAAGAAACAAACAGCATCCCACCCCAGCAACAAACAAAAAATCAAAACCCAGAAAACCCCATTCAGAACCAGAAATCACCACTTGCAGCCTAGGACAGATGAAATTAAGTCTTTTGAAAATTATCCTTAGAGGATCTGTCATGTTATTAAACAGTCCCTGTTCAACGATTTTGAGTAGGATTGTCTTCCTTGCCCTTGGAAATAAAATGTCCCAGATGACACACTCTGTCAGAAAATAATTACTGAAGCAACAGGGCCAATTTCAAATTAACAAAGCAAATTAGAGAAGAGACAAAATCATTAAGCTATATAACAAATAGGAATTATTTGCCTCAAATGCAATTCCTAAAGCTAAAGCACTCCATTATTTTAATACTGTCATTTAATGAATCCAAGTACTGATTCAAAGCAAATCCAAATATTTTAAAAGTATATCACAGGAATTTTGGACACAAACCATATCCATACTGAGAAAGATTTTTAATTATTAAAGCAACCTTCAACTGGTGCTGAAGCAGACATGCAGCTGAAATTTCCTTTACTAAGGAAACATCTGGTATTAAAATACTCTACACTGACATTTTTCTCCCCCAACATTTTAAAAATTACATGAATGTTTTACAAAACAAACCTTTTGGTTTTATCTGGGGCTGGAGACCTATAGATGACCTACATGCAACTATTTCCAGTGAGAGGTCTGAGTGGTAAAAGCATTGCTCTCCCTAATGTAACTGTGAGAAGGCTCCCTAAACAAACAAGCCTGATGCTATTTTAAACTGCAGGCCTTTTTAAAGCAAGTTTAATGATCCTTCCACAGTTCACTCTCTCCTAGTTCTACATCAACTGTCTAATCAACTGATGTGTAATTATTAGCTGCAAAAGGACAACAACATAGTACAGTTTTTACAAAGGTTTCAAAACTCTAACAGCTCGTATGCTCATTTTACTTGAGTGAAGAAGTTTGACAGCTTCATGCTCCAGCCAAAAGCACTGCATTCTATTTCTGGTGTGTAAGTGCTGTCACAGAATAATTAACCCAGCCTCTAAATTAGATATTGCTTGTTGATTAAATAAATTATAATAAAAAAAGACAAAGAAGTTATTTTGTTTACCTGTCTGATATTAGCTTCTTCAAAAGAAACTGTTAAAAGATGGGGCTCAATAGTGGACAAGAAGAAAAGAGAGCAGAATTCCACTTAAAAACACAGAATGCCCAGGGAATACTTTTTAGGACAGGATGCCTTCACAGAAAATTGCAGCGATCTTTACGGAAGCTATTAATCGGAGATTCAAATCTAAGTCAAATCTGTTTTGGTTTTCTCCTAGAGCTGAGCCAATGACCCTAAGATATACAAGGAACCTTCAAACACTGGTGTATAGAGTAGGGCAGTTTGAGCGGATGTATCCGTGGATATAGATGAGGTATTTTCCAAGCTGAACTTGTCCTCTTAGAGCTTTCATTAAGCTGGGGTTTTGTAACCACAGCAGTTAAAAATATTTAGGAACTACCTGAATGTATGGAAAAGGCTGTACATGAGAGAACAGAAGTGGTTAGAAGTGGAGCTGTCCTGAAACTGTGATCCTTTCCTTAAGTGAATCTGTTTGAGAAAATGAGCATGGAATCTCCACACACAAAGTTCAAAAAATATCCATGAAGTCTACACATGACCAGTATCTCCATACTTCTGCCACAAACACTAGGCTGAAGTCCCCTGTCAATGTCCTGGCATTTTGACAGAACTCAGAGTATTTACAAGGCACAAAAGACATGGAAGTGAAGAATTTAAGTTTCCTGATAACCCAGTGTCTGCAACCCTATCCTAAATTCCACACACAGAATGTGCATCTAGCTTTTTTTTAGCTTTGCTTGTGGTATCCAGGTAGATCCCAATAATTTGTAAATAGTGTAATTTTAAGAAATAGTTCAGAATTTGCTAGAGATAAATAGCAAAAAGCAGACTTATATTGATTCTGAGTAAAAGCTGCTCTGTGCAAAGCAATATCCAGCAAACATCAAAGCATGATGTTGTGTTGCTGCTTTGCAGTGGTCTTGTACCAGCTGGAACAGTTGAATGTGTTGTTTGCCTGAAGATACTCAGTAGGAAAGGAACATTGCTTGGTCTTGTTTGTGATGAGACAGCCTGGCCTTTAGAACGCCTGAGTATGACCAGACAAAGACACGGGTGAATCAACAACTTGATCAAACCGAAATGTAGCAGTGCAGTAGCTGGGAAGCTGCCCGATTAGGTCACATTCAGAGAAGATACTTGTATTTCTTACGTGCAAGCTATCAGCACAATTTCCTCTATGGAAAAGATGATTGGCTACAAACACCTGCAGTTTATTCTTTCTGGAAAAAGTGATAGCTGTCAAGACAAACATCTCAAAAACAAAACACTGCATAAACATATTCCAGGAAGTTTAAACTTCCTGTGGTGGTTCTACACTATCAGAACTCTTTTACAGAACAATGTTTTGGTATACTTTCATACAAACAAAACCAACATTGACAATTTCATTGCAAAACATGAGTTGACCTTCATTTTATTTAACAAAAGGTCAGATTAAGGTTGATAAAGCAGTCTACATATGTAATGTTCTCTGTCATGATCCTTATGGGTTTCTTCTAACTCTAGATATTCTATGATTCTATTTCTAACACCAGTCTTCTTTTTCCAGCACTAGTCCCCCAATTTGTAGTGAGCAAACACTGTTTATTATCCTTCAGCAGCACACCATGGTGCTATCAGAAGCACCAATTTCCAGTTTAGATGAAGAAGTATTAGCCATGGTACTGCAGGATCAAGCTAATTTGGCTGATTCGAAGTTCAGCCATGGCAATCCTGCCCAGAGAGCCTGCATGTGTACCTGTTAAGATACATAGGTGAAATCTCTTTCTACTACATTTTAGAAAAAAAGATAAGGCATCCTGGTGGTGTTTGAGAATTTTCATTTTCAGTATCTGTATTTTTGTCATATCTCTACAGTTTCAGGCTCCTCAATCTGTCACTGGCATTTTAGACTTCATCTTCTTCCTTCCAAGCTCATGTTTTGGTCCTATCACAACAGGACTAAGAAACAAGTTTCCACAGTCGACTTTGAGCTCCCCAGTTATGTCTGAATAAAATGGGGTGTATTGTATTCTGAGACTGCATGTTTCGGTCTTAGCATGACGTACTTCTGTTAAGTGGGTTCAGCTGGCAGAAGTGTTCAGGTGTTCTGCTCTCTTCCTAAGTATTGAAATCATGGTCGAATTATATGGGTCCAACTATGACTTACTTATGACATACGTAAGATAACATTGATGGGAGAATAGAATAGGAGAAAGGCATGGAATGACATTACATAAGTGAATGAAATCTAATGCCTGTTTCAAGTGATATTTAACAGTGTTTGACATAATAAGCAGAAAAAACTTTCAAAATGTCTTCTAGTCTGCTGTTGCTTTTCATGCAAGTCACGATTTAATCTGTTGCTTTGATGAAAGCACTGGAATGATTCCTAAGAACCAAAAAGTATTAAGTAAGGCTGTTTTCTTTTTGAAGGGATTTGAAGGGCTGGGAGGCATAGATATGAAGAAATGAAAAGAGTTTAGCTGCTCTAGAGCTTCTTGGCCATCCTCACTGCCCTACAGTGATGTGCACTTACAGTATAGGCAAAGTGACATATTTGAAGAACACCAGGAATTGCATCTGCTCTCAAGGCATCTCTAAGCAGCTTACAGAGCTAAAAAAAGAATGGAAGAAAAGGTAAAAAAACCCCCAAAAACCAAAAAACAATCCCTTTTTAATTCTGTCTGCATGTCCCTCAGAAGGGCTTTTACTACTACCACAATGTAAATGCATTTTGGTTTTCAATCACCCTTTCTTTTTCTATCAAAATATTTTAATGTAGAAATGCTTTGAAAGCCCAAGCATATTTTTAAAGATCAGTAGGTTATAGGAGTTTGTAAATGGGAAAATCTGAAAACTAAGTGAAAGTATGAAGGAAGATGAGAAATATTCACTGAATATTACATTTTACAGACGTGTTCCTCATCAACAAATCAAAACCAGATACTAAAAACCAAGGCGCTTGGAGCTACCAACTGCCCTGTTCTTTTCTTTCCTTCCTGACCAGTAATAATTTCCTGACAAGAACCAATAATTTTGTTACAACAAAGTATATTTATTAGCTACTTCTAGATGACTAGCAGTAAAGACAATGGCTTTACTACACAGCATTTCACTGTGCTCATTTGGATATACTACAGACATTTGAATTCCAGCATAGGGTGCACCAGTTCCACCTCCAATTTCTATTTCATGCAGTATACATTTTGAAATACATTTAGTCCCACAAAATTACGTAAGTGAGAATATGTTTACTACAGAGGAGTTCTACTATCTTCAATTTAATTTTTTAAGCATCATCATGCTTTATTTAAAAAAGAGACAGCAAAATTATAGAAAACCAAAGCATTTTGCCAATAATAATAATAATAATAATAATAATAATAATAATAATAATAATTTTGGTTTGTTTTAGATTGGTGATGTAACTTTATTTCTCTGAACTCTTCTTGTACTAATACAATATACTACATTTTCAATTTCTCCAGACACACTAATGATATTTGTAGTTGTTCATTGACAAGTAGACTTTTAGAAAACACTCAGGAAATGTCCCTCTGTAATTTTAAGAGCCAGGTAACATAACTCAAGGGTCAGACAGCGAAGACTGAAACATTCAGTTTAAAATGGCTTCTTTCCATGCTTGTTATACTTTTTTCCTGCTTAGATATGCAACTTACACCAACTGCCTTTTTTTTTTGCTTAGATCTGATGGTCTTTTTTTACTGTGCTGAAGATGCTTTTGAAAAGATTATGAATAACCTTATCCTAACCAAATCAAAGGCTCATCTTTTATTTACAACTTTGAGCAGGATTAGTGTTAAGAGAGCAAGCAAATCCCCTGCTATTCTAAATCTCCCTAATTATAATTTCCTAGCAGTATATGTATCACTCTTATTATCTTTTAGTAGCAATTTCTTCCAAGGTTTAATTCATTCACTTTTATCTTACTTTTCTACTCTCTTTAAGAGATCTTAAGATGAGATCTTAAGAGATCTCATACAAGCTGAGCCCTAAACATGTTGTCAAAGCCTGAAAACATGAAGGTTTTCTTGTATGTCTGGCCTTAATCTAAAAATATCTCAAACACTTCATTCTATGCATCCCACATCAATACTGGAACACAATTTGTCTTTTGTTTCAAGCCTCTCCTAAGGATTTTTAATCACCTACCAAATCAAAATCCTCTCTTTTCTTACAGTGACATACAAACTAGCAAGGGTAGATTATAAAAAAATTATTTTAGAAAGAAATGTAAGCCATGCTGGCATAAAAATACATCACCTTATTGGCTGATACTGCTCCCATGGCTTTGCCATGTAACATTATCACAAAAACACGCTATTGAAAAACTAAAGACCTGCCTGCATGCTGATTCTCCTTTCCTCTTCCTTTTAACACCTGTCCCACAAGATATTGCAGGCTTCCCTTCATATTTCACTCATCCTCTTTTTTATTTTTTCCCCCTTAAAGAAACAAAAGAGAGATGGGCAGAAAGCAGAGGAGCTGTATCTCCTTTCACTTAAACCAATTAAGAGATTTCTATCCCAGATGCAAAAAGATGAAATTCAATGTATTTTTATTGGAACAAGCTTTTCTTAGAAATGCAGAACTTTACAGAAGATATGCAACTCAACCCAGACATTTCAGCTTCCTACCTCACAGATTCAGTTACAACCTAGCAAAATATTTCCAGCTAACAAATACCATGTGCAAAATACTTATCTCTGTGTGTGTGTGCAGTCATATGCAAGCATACTATACAACTGAAAACAATTAAAAGATGGGATAGGCATCCAACAGGTAATAAATAGATTTATGTGTAATCTTTATTCAGACTCCATTTTGTACAGATCATGATATTAATTTTTTTTACAAAGAAACTTCCTCCTACAGTCAATGGGCCATCACAATATATGTATATTTAAACTCATTCAAAGATTCCCTTTCCAAGAACTCCTGAACAAATATTTCAAATGAACAGAAAGACTTCTCCTAACAATTTTATTCCATCAACTCTGTTTATGAAACACATGCTTGCATTGAAGTACTTCAGCCTGTACTGTGAAATTAAGGTCTATAATTACTGTTATTTTGCTAGACAAACAGAATGGTCATTTATTTTGCATGTCCATCTAGAAACATCTCAGAGTGTGAATTTACAGGGTACTTTGTATCATATTCCACACCTTACATTCAAGCCACACTTCCAGTCAGTTTCAGCAGCGCCTGTGTATATGCAGACTGAGCTTCAGCTCTTGCATATCCTCAAAGACCGGGAAAACAGATCTCGACATCAGACTACCTAGCTAACTAGAACCACTCTGCAACTCTTGCAAGAGTCTAGAGAAAAACACACTGTAATCAGAGAGCATCAAATTGACTTAGACTACAGAGCCGTATTATTTTCTTTCTGTTGTGTACTATTTCTCTCACTATACACATTTTAATCTCTAAAAGAGCAAAGCAGAACTGCAATTAGGTGTTTTCTGTGCAACCTATATATCACCACTAGGTCAGCAATTTTAATGACTGCAAATGTGAAGAGCTCAGCTTTACAGAAGTCAACATCTGAATGCTTGACTGAAACTGCAATATTACTTCAAACATAGGAGGTTTAATAGGATTTAAGTTAACACATTCAGCTGTGAAAAAGGGATCTCACATGAATCTATCTGGGACATTGCAAAAGAAAGATCTTATGTTCCTTTGTACTGAACTTTCCCACTTGAACTCCTGTAATAACTTCATCTCATAGCAACAAAGACATAATCAGGGATAAGGGAAAAAATCCTACTATATTTGTAGTACTCAACACCAGTGCTGAGAGCAACTCCAACTTTGACTCATTTCAGATTCCATCATCAGAAGGAAAATATATGCTACTTTTTGGTACTAACTCCTAAATTCCCTAAGCCAGACAGAAATAAAAATGTAGTTTTGTAAGTGTTATGGCAAACATAATACCAGAAGCACAATAAAAATCTCAATTCGTTTCTCTCCCATACATGTGTATGTGACATACATATGTGTACACATGTGCCGTACTAAAACAAAACTCAAAATCTAATTTTTTGTTTATATGCTGCTAGTGAATTCTCAGCTCAAGCCAACCTTGAATTTTGCTTTAAACCATTTGAACATAATTATATTTAATTATGGTTTAATATATGAAATATGTAATAATATAATCAAATAATTGTATTAATTTTCGTAATAAAAATTTTGCCCCTTCTGCTTCATTTTATGATTATACCTAATATACACAAAATGAGATATCAAATCATGAGCCAGTCAAACCACTAAATACTGGACATCTGATTAACTATCACCTGTCTTATGCTTTCCTTGCTTTTAAGAAACTACTCCTGCTACTGTTTATATGCTGAAGTTTCTAAAGCTTTCAGGTACACCATCAGCAAACTTTGTCAGTGGTAAAGGCTGCTTTACTGCTTGAATGCCAAAAAAACTTGCACTACACTACAGTGTACTATGTCAGAGGAAACTGACAAACAAGCAGAATGAAACACATTTAAGTATTTTTTTCAACAGGTAAAGACATATGGCAGAGATCATGAACACTAACAAATAAATGGTTTTTGCTCTACTGTATCTATTGATTACAATTTAATTAAACTTCTATTGATGAACAAAAAATAAACATACATATTATTTGTTTTACTAGGGACTTGATGCTTAAGCAGGAACAGGAAACTTTCCAATACACCAAACATGTAAATCAATTGCATTTCTACAATAATTCACTTCCTTTGAACAGTTTATCTTCACTGATGTTTCAGAAACTATATAATGAAGTCAGTTTCCTTAAGATAAGTTCAGCTAAATTTTAACACAGCAGGGATTTGGCTTTGTCTTTATGCAGAGTGCTGTTCACTTTGTGATTGTTACTGCTTATTTCTACATATTTGCAGTTTATTAATGTGCCTCTGATGAGTGAAGATGATGAAACTGAAAATGTAATGTAAAAGCAATGATAACACCTGGATGTACCAATATCACAAACATACTGAGTGTGACAGGAGGTATCTTTATGCCCAGTCAAACATGATATACACATTATTTGTAGGCAGATACTTTCATATGGCAGACTTTTTTGTTTTCCCCTTTTGAGGCAAATCCTTGGATTTAAGAGTACTGACATAAAAATTGTTTCTTTGACCATATCTCTAACCTCCAGATTAGTAACAGCCTCTGATGCCTTTTCTCTGGTTCTAGAATTATGAGCCAAACACAGTTAAGGGGTAAAAGGGTTATCTCTTATCTCGGTATCTAATAAGGATCCATAGGTGCAACAATTTGTCACCATGGAACAGGCCAAAATGCACACACACAGTATATTGCATATATAACTTTACAGACTTTGTAGATTAGTATATTTGAAAAAGATTCCTGAATGAGAAGTTTAAATGAATGGCATGGCATTTCTTTATTTTAAAGTATTCTTCCCTAGATGAGGCTTGAGTCTAGTTTATAAAGTATATTCTAGAGAGGGCTTTGGTTTCTCAAGATAGTGCATGGCTTTTCAGATGCCAGCTGTGAGGTCTTTAGGATGTTTGGGTTTTTTGCCTAGCAGAATATTAGGACTATGCCAAGATATCAGGCTTAATGAATTATAAGTATGTATGCTAAGAATACTGAGAAGACATAAAAGGTATAAAAAAAGAAAAGGCAAAAAATTATCATGGCATCACCTCCATTGCAGCACAACAATTTAACAACTATTTCAGTGTTTATTGAAGTAACTGTGAAATTACAGTGTTTATTTCAGCTGCCTGAAACTAAGGAGGGGAAAACAAGCTGCTAAAACATAATAAATCACAGAGAAAGAAACCCATGCAAGATAAAACACATATTGGAAAATTGTTGATGTGCTTTCTTCAGAGCAAATCAAAGGTTGAATTTACTGAGCAACAACTCAGCAGCAACAGAACTAATCAAAGACTCAGTTCTGGTGTCTCTGTGCTTTGTAGATAAGGTTATCATACAGACTATGTCATGTCAGACCACAAAGGGAAAGAGTGATGTCTTTTACCTCTGTGAAAGGATGTACTTGCATAATGACCTCAATCCCAGTGGATGTATGCATCTGCTTCCGTGAAGGGTCCACTGCCTCCTCCCTCCAAACTGCAGAATTTTCATGTCATTAAGGTCTTTTTCAAATTTGGTTCCTACTGGCTAACTCACTGAAGTTACTTGAGGAGATGGATGAATTGGCAACACCATTGCTTAAAACTGTTTTGCCCCACAAAACTGGACTCCAGTTTCTATGTAATTTTTACAGGCACATTTTGCAGACCATTTTCAGCTTCTTGTTTCCCCACTGTATCTGGGGAGCACTTGCAGAACCAAAGCCTAATTTCTAAGCCAGCCATTCAACTTTCCCTCTTTGGAGACAAAAATAAAACCAAGCCTCAACTGGCTTTTCCTGTTGTTTTGCTTACTCAGACATAATTCAACTGAAGTTAGCGCTGTATCAATATAAAATTGAAAACAGGCTCCTGTAAAGGATGGCAGAATTTATCTTAATCTAACAATTAAGAACACAAAATTAAATTCACAGCTACACTACTCTGTTTTGGTATTTCACATCACGAACCCAAGTAATTTCAAAAGAACAAAACAATTCTGTGTGTTTCCATAGAAACAGGTTAGATGAGGACGTATATTAAATAGTGCTCTAAGCAAACCAGACTGCATTGCAGAAATATCTTCAAAATATACATTTCAAAGACAAATGTAAAGGATTTTAACAGCAGGACCTTTTTCAACACTTTTTTCAAACACTAATGAATTCAATAAAACATACATATAACAAGAACCTTGATCAAATGCTAATGCACTTATTGGTAACATAAAGCAGATTGTCATCATGAATTTTGACGTAAATTTGTAAACACATCTCATTCTGCTCTGAAATGGGATTAAAAATTTGAATTGTTTTTCTTTCTTAAAAAATACACCTTGAATTGACTAAGATAAATATCAGATATGCCACTATAAATATTGTTTCCAATAGTTCAAAGTTTTTTCATTCAAGACAGTTTCACACTCTAGAAGCTAGTTTTATATAACTAAAACTTAATTATTTGAGTTAACTCTAAAAAATGGCAGAGTGTATAGAAAATCTAACCCCTTTGGGAGATGTTATCAAAAATTCTAAACACTGGCTAATCTTTGCTCTTCTTAAAGGCAAAAGGAAATTTGCTTTAATTCAGTCCTTCAACCTCAACATTGTTCAATGGAAACTCTATGAATCTGTGGCTGGCAAGTTCTTCCCCTTAGTCTAAAGAAAAATCCTGATATTGATACAATTTTTATCTAACAGTATATGACTCACTAGAACTTTGAAATAGAGTCCAAGATATTTCTGAAACATAAATAATACTCTGAGTATTTCTAAAATCTTTATAGCAGTCATAGATTTTTTCCTTCAGCTAGGTACTACACACAGTTTTGTGTGAGTTGTAATGCATACATGCACATATACACAAATATAGTGAAAAATAATACAGTATTAAACAGCTGCACTCAATCTCAACTCAGTATTTGTATGTAAAGCAAATATTGAAGCATAAGAACATTATTCCCTAATACACACATAGATACACACAATACATATAAATTGAGAAATCAATGAAGAGTCAATAGAAAACAGTTATATATAGAATATATGCCCATACAGATAAATCACAACCTTTATTAGCTAATTAAATGAAGAACAGGAAAACATTATGAGATTAAAATGCACTAATACATTTTACCTACAAGGCTAGAGATCAATGGTAAGCTAATTATTTTTATTATTTCTTATATTCAACCCTATTAGCATTACAGAACACTGCAAATTTCAATTAAAGATAAACAGATAAACTTCCTAACTCACTAAAATTCAGGATATAATTTATCAGTATTTTACATTCATGAGTCCTTTACTTGACATAGAAATAAACAAGTACATACCCTGATCCAAAATCTCTGCCTCTTCTTTTTTTGCCTGCTGAAGCAAATAACTTGCATCACTCTCCTTGGTTTCTGAAAAATAGATTTAGGATATTAGGATATGACGTTAGTTATCCTTTGCATGTGGACGGAATTGAGTATCTCCCTAGAGTGGAAAAATGCCCTTTGGAAATGAACATTTGGCATTTTTATATATATACAGTAGTTGTATTGAACAACGCAGCACTAAAACAACTGGAAAAAAAATTAAGATTTGTATTAGAAGATAGAAGCAGAAATAAACATAGAAATAAAAAGTGTACATAGAAATAAGTAAGTGCATACCCTGATCCAAAATCTCTTCCTCTTCTTTTTTGGCCTGCTGCAGCAAAGAACTTGTATCACTATCCTTGGTTTCTGAAAAATGGTTTTAGGGTATGATGTTAACCGCTGCACGTGAAGGGAATTAACTCCCTACTGAGGAAAAAATGCCCTTCTGAAATGAATACTTGGTATTTTTATTATAGTAGTCATACCACACCATGCAACAATAAAAAACTGAAACAAAAAACTACAACTTGTACTTGTTAAACAAGTCATATTATCTCTGGATAATAGGTAATCTGCAATTTATACGCCTACAACTGTTCAATGTAAAAATTTGATTCCTACCACAGCATAGCAGTAGGATCCAGAAAACTAGGGCAATGTTATGATTCAATTTTGTAGGAAATAGAAGCTAAGGTAAACATCAAGAAACTGTTAATATAAAGTTTGGCACAGAAAAAGAAGCCAGTCTTTAGGGTACGTAGGTCACACAGCTGTAAAAATATGCACGGAATTGGAAGACAACATAAGAAAGAAACAGACAAAACACTGTGGCAGACATTACCACCAAAACCAACATAGAATCCCATGATGCTTTATTAATTAGAAATTTGAATTTTATGCAGAACAGCATTACCTCTTTATGAAAATTTTGCATACCAACACAACACAGAGAAATATATCAGTGAGCATAAGATGGTACATATAAAATGGATTACAATTGTTCTTCACCTTCATGATGTCCATGCATCATCTTCAGCACATCAGACTTGACTGGAATAGGAATATTTGCCTCCTGTGGAATATTTCTGAACATTTCAGGGTTTGCGTTCTGTGTGCAGGTCATATATGAGACAGCATGCTTGGCTTCCATATAGTACATAATGTAAAAGTTGCACATTTCATCATTGGCAGTACCCCTACACAGCACAGAAAAGACATGGCACTTAGAAAATAATGAGCTGAATAGCTGTTATTTAATTCATCCAACTTGTTTAACAGGATACTAAAACATTGCAATCAAATATTTAGATGTCCCACACTAAAACATGCAATACCTGCATTGCAGTAAATATCAGAAATTCATTTTGGTTTATACTGGAGAAAAGCAGTGTGCACAAAATCCCCACATATTTGAAAAATTCCTAGGAATTTGCTTTACATTTCACAGAAAATTGAAGCACCTATTTAAACTGCTTTTCCTTCTCAATTCTTCAGCATACTCCACACAGTTCCCACTGTGTTATCACTTGTGCACGTGTTCTGATTAAATATGATAGAGCTGCATCATGCATTACATTACTATTCATTTACTTCTTTATAAATCTTGAATGAACGTAATTTGAAACTGTTGCAAATAACATACATGATTCATTTCAGCAGCTATTTTTAATGACAAATCTTCCCCCTTTCCTCATCAACTGCATTCATTTATTGTCCAATCACACTGCCTCTACTACTGCAAAACTTATTTTTGTTACATATTAAGATACCGTAAGTATCTCTTAAAGAGAGCAGAGCACTGTCATACTGAGAATAATCTGTTTGTAAGCTTCTGTAACAAAAACATGGATGCCAGGGGAATGATAGAACACTAGCAAAATTTGATAAATTTTATGCATGTACTTGAAACAGAGGTGGCTCTTCTCTACTGCTACATAATCCTCTCTTCAATAGAAAAAGCAGCTGGCACATGTAAGGTTTTTTTTCTGAAAAATATTACTTTGTGAAGCAGAGTATATATGGCCTCTTTACAGCTGTGGTCTGTTTCGTCCTCTGCCATATAGGTTAGTATCTTTTGTTTAGAGCTACAATCCTGACAATGTATAAGCTAGGACTTTTTAATGGAAGTTCATAAAATATAGGGGTTTACACCAAGATTTTGAGCCTACACTCATTAAAAAATACAGAGGTGGGGTATTAGCTGTTTGCAAAATGCATCAATGCTGACTTTTCCAGCAGCATTCTGCAGCATTCATTTATTCACCATAGCAACAATAACACCACAAGCCCAAGAGGAGAAAGGGAAACATGGGAGAAGAGACTGTTTCAAAAGGGCAATTGGTTATTTTTCCAGGCACTAGAAGTTTGGCACCCCTTGGAGACTACAAAAATGAGACTCTGACTGGGCAAGCTCTGCCTAAGCTTTTAGAAAGCATTAACTTCACTGCTGGACCCCCAATATCCATCACTATAATTGCTTCCTCTTTAAAACTCCAGCAGAAAATGGGATGTGGAAATTACACAAACTGTGGTTCACCTGACATGCCACGATGTCTAAGCATTCGTGGTGGTTTAATTCCAGGTGGGAGTTAAGTACTGTCACTCACTGCCCCCACTCCTGCCCCCATCAGAGTGGGACAAAGCAAAACTTGTGGTAAAGCATAATACTACTAAATATTAATAAATAAATAATACTAATACTAAAAATAATAACAATATTGCTAATAAACAATATGGCATGATTCATACAATACACATTCATATATTATAGTGCAAATAAATAATAAAAAATAGTAAAATAATAATTATAATAATAACAACAACAATTACTTTAATGGAAAGGACAGAGCAACAGTTTCCCCACTGAAAGAATCCTAGTGCATTGAAACAAAATACCATTATTTTCCTAAGACTGTTTCTTAAACTGTAAGGATAATTCAATATACAGGAACTACTTTGGGGAAAGTTACAGAAACATGACAGAAACTTTGAACTTGTGAAGAAAGGTCAGCTGTTAAATTTATGTTTTACGCTTTTAGTGTCATATTTGTAAAAATTTCTTCTCAACTAATTTTTTTCTAACTGTTACACATCACTATCTTAACTGCCCACTGGAAGGTGATAAATCCATGTTGATTCCATTTAACCCTCCACTGTGATGCAATCTAAGGCTGCTCAGTGCATAAAAATCTCTTTCCTTGTAATGCTGCAGCACACACTCCCAGAATGGAGAGATTTCCACAGGTTATCTTTGTTTCTCTACATATGCATTCAGTTACAGTTCAAAGAACCACAGCCAGATAAGAGAGTATTAATATTATATATACTTTTACAGCTGTAGTTGTGCACTCTGGGCTGTGTCTGTCACCTGCAGCTGAGCAGCATCAGTGACAAACAGTTCAGACTTTCCTATTTTTTATTGGTAGTAATTTCTGGTTTGATTGCTTTTCATAAAAGCCTCTACATTTTTATACTGAGAAAAGGTTATTGGAATATTAGTTCAGATTTTTTAAGGCTAGATTTTGCAATAGGTCAAAATATCAGAATTTTATAAGCCTCTATAAATTTTGTTTCTGAAATAGTGTAGAGAATTGTGAAGCTTTATTATTTCACTATAAACAGTTAATAATGCCACCTGATTAAAAAATTCATTTTTCAGAATTGATATTCTGAATCCTCTCTAAGAACAGATCAGCCCAACATCTGAGTAAGTTGTTTGGCAGCATTGCTTCACGTCAGAAGTTTTCTGAACACTTCAGCAAAGTGAATATTCACGTAAGTAACATCAAGGAACATTGTGTGAAGTTAGATCTTAAGTAGACCAGACAGCACAACAAAACATTCCGGCAGAAATTGTTTCCTGGAATTACCTTGGAAGCAGACATGAAACAAAAAACATTTCTACATATAACCAACACCCTGGAAAAAACACATTCTGAAATGGAGCAAATAGATAAAATTTTACCCTATATGTGTCTCTGTAGTTCTGCCTTCCCCACTGAACACACATCTGGCTGCTAGTATATCATCATAGCTAATGTCTACCGGATATTTCACGGGGTAGAATGCCTGAAAGAGAGGATGATTCACCACAATCAGTGAAAGAGCTTCATATCCTCTGTGTCAATAGACACTGATGAGAAGGACAGTGCTACATATCTGAAAGGACTTTTGCATCATAATCTAATTGTGATAGTACTTGGCAATATTCACTTCCAGGGGCACAACAGCACATAACCAGTGGAAACTCCACAATGCAAATCTGTGGACATGTGATTTACAATTCAGCTTCTCAGTTTGAAACAAAGGTAATTAAAATTTACATTCAGAACTAAAAAGAACCCAACCAACCTGTGGTAGTTGTGGACTCTGTCTACCAATCAATGTCCATTGACCATTTCTCACTCTGTAACCACTCACTACTTTACCTATAAGATATCAATACACATAAGAAGTGAGATATACTTTAAGTATGTTGCAGGGTCAACATTTTTCTGTTAAGTATTTGATGTTCCTGTGTTACTCTTACCTAGTCTATGCGTGTGAACTCTGTAGGCAAAAAGGTGCATTGGGGACCTTCTGTAATGGCAGGCAATGTCTGCATCAACCACTGTGAAAATATGACAGCAATAAACAATGACAAACAGATCATTTATCAAACAGAGAATAGTTGAATTGCAGTACTTCATTCAGCATGGTTTACAAAAAGCATACCTACACTGGACAACAGATGATTTCAAAAGATAATAGATAGTATCTTATACTTCTGCAGTGTCCATCTCAAGACATCTGCAAAGGAAAACTAATAAAACATAGTGCAGGTTACTTGAAAATTACTTAATCTGCTGACATACATAGAAAATCTTTCTGGCTGAAAGCCAGAAGAGCTTCTTCCAGTGTACACTACTGCTATTTAACAAAATGAAATAATAATTTTACTTAGAGACAATATTGAGGGTTGTTTAAAATAAACATAGCTGTGGTAAGTTATCTACTCAGGGGAAAATTAAAATAAACTGATGTAATTCCAAACTGATAAAATTTACACTGAAGTCTTGATTATAAAGGCCCTAATTTAGCGTTAGACAAAAGACTAACAGAAAAATGCTGTACAATGTTTACAGGGTAGTACTTGAGTTAGATGCAGTAACAGTACCTAAGGAAGAGCCTACACATAAATCCTGATGCCTTTCTGAGAGATATCATCACAGTTCCTGTTTTAACAAATTTCATGCTCCACTTAAGAGCTGTAAATTTGACTGAACATGAGAAGGCAGTTATCAACAACTACAGAACTGTTTGTTTGCCCTTTTCCCTCACTCTTCCAGTAGAAAAATTCCATTCCTACACTGATCAAATATTCTTTGGGGTAGGGGGGGATTAATTTGGTGTGTTTTCATATTGGAGAGAAAAATATTTTTAATTTCAATTCAAATTTAAAAATGTTTCAAGTTGCTGAATTCACTAACCCGCTCGAGTCAGCTGAGCATTTCACCACCTCATCGCATTTAGGCAATGGGACAAATGGTGCTCTTGGTTATCTCCTTAAAAATTTTGCTACAGCAGAGTACAGTCAGTGTCCAACTTCCTTAAAACAGAACATCCTATGCTAGCCAAAGAAAGGATTTGGGGAGTCTCCAAGCTGAGTTTTAGGTAAAATCCAGAATTCTGAATAAAAACAGTTTGGAAACTTTCTATGATGATTATTTTTTTTCCAGCATTTTGACCTTTCAACCAACTAGGAACACAGGAATAAAATCCTTAAATAGCAGCTCCTTACTGGTAGAAATTCATAATTAAAAACTGAAGTCTTAGTAGAATTGCAAATATCATGAATGACAAACGAAGATAAAGAAGAGTCCAAAACAGTTTATGGCTTTTTACAGGGGAAAGGAGGAATTAGAAAAGAGGTAGGGCATTTTTTGTGAAACATTAGATGAAAATAAAGAAATACTCATTATTATTTGTACACAATATAACGCTGTGTTTTTATACAGCGTTGACTACCTTTACTGATGTAGTCATAGGGAAATAGGATACCATCTTAAACATACTTATTTTTTTCCTCATTTGCTCAATCAATCAAATAATTAATTTGTCCATCTACATATCAGTAAGCCTCTGTCAAATTTTCTTCCACATTAAATAATGATAATAGATCAGATGCTGAAATCACATAATCACTTTGTAAAATGATGACTCACCTTTCTTGCCTGGTGGTATGACCGTGTTCACAGACATCATAAGATACATTCCTGCAATCAAGGGCTGCCTGCAATGGAAACCCCAAGCTCTTTGTAAAACACAACTGCAAGTGACTTGATAAGCAACACATTTGACACCACTAATTTCTAAACACTGGATTACATCTGAAACAGGTCTCCTGAAAAAGAAGCTGTTTCACAGCAGTTCCCCATTCCTTCTCCTTTTTGCTACATTTCTAATGCATTTTCTGCAAAATATGTGAAATAGGACAAAGCTATCATCTGCATAATTGCTGTTCTCATCCCAGATTTCTAAATACGAAGCTCTTAAACTGGATTAACTCAGTACTTATAGCACAGCTGTATCAAGTTTCTTAGCAGAAATGACATTTTTTGCCAACAGATGGCACGACTTTGAAATTCTGAATGTTGTGAAGTATGTATTATTTTTATTTCACATGTTTTCAAAGGAATCCACAATTTCTATTGCAATGGAAAAAAAATAGGTAAGCATTTTCAAAAATACTCACTTTTGATGTGTCAAATGTAAAGTTACACCAGAGCAGTCCTTGTGTTTATCTGTACAAATTGTGAAACAGTTTCATCATTAGCAACTGAACCCCTGCAAATTACTAAGTATTAAGAAGATTTTTCTGCTGTGTAAAAAATACCAGAAAATAGAAAAAGTTTTAATCTTACTGTGTGCAGTAAAACTGTTATACTGTGGAAATACTACTGAAATTTGCACAAACCTGATCATCTCAGTACTGCATTTGTAGAAATCCTAATACGGTGAAAAACTTTGGTGGATGCAAACTACTGTATTAGAAAACATACATCTTTATGAACTAGTGTCTGGGAAATGAAACAGTATCATGTTTACACTAGCAGAAAAAGTAGTTTTGTTTCAAACAAATTTGTATTTTGATCAAAGTTAGAAAAATGGAAGATTTGTGAAAAGCAATATTTTTAGTCATTAACAAAGCAGCTTCTAGAAATCCTTGTAATAAGTCAGCAGGTGAACTTGATATAAAAATACAGACAGCAATTCCACTTAAAAATGGATATCCTACAAGGTGAGTAAAAACAGCTAATTCATTTGTCAGTACACTGTGTCATCATTAGCTGATATGTTTGACACTTTTGTTTAAAGACCCAGTTGTCTTGACAGTTACTCAATTACAGTTGACTGTCTGGGAGTTCAATCTTTGTTCCTTTTAAAGCAAGTTTCTTTTTCTTATGTTTATACAACAATAGCTGTAGTTAGAAGATGGCTCTAACTTCAACGTAAGTAAACAGAACATTCTGAAAAAATATCGTCCAACAGTAAATGTTTCAGGTAAGAAAGAGATCAGAGTAGCTATGGTAACAAGTGGTAACTTCTGAGAGTTTTTACTCCCATAAATAGCCAGATTCCAAACTGAAAGAGTAGTGCATATGAACAGAAAAATGGATAATGGCAAAAGTGGGACAACACATGGAAACTTGACAGATTAAAAACTATCAGTTCAGTTTTTCACATATTAGGTATTTCAGTCACCCTGCATGTCACTATTAACAGATAATAATCAGCTTGCTTTTCACCATCATTGATAGTAGAATTTACTAGAATTTGTTTTCCTTATGTTCACAAAGCAGATCTGTAAATTAATGCATGTGTTATTCAAGTGAAATAGCTACTAACACAATTTTACTGGGTTCTCATAATGCTCATCATCATGGCATCTACAAATTCTTAGTTACTCCAGCTCTGTGCATCCCAACACTCCTGGATTTAAAAATCTGAATCACTATACCACAGTTGCACCTTTACAAATAGCAAGAAAAAAGTAAAGTCTTCATTGTACACAGAAAACAAAAATAAGAACAGTAGCTCTTTCATCAAGACACCTACAAGAATGAAGACTACCAAATCAAGAACGCAAAAGTGCCAAAAAGACTAAGCTTTTAGGACAAAAGAAGGGGAGTGGTAAGAAAACATCCAAGAGAAAGAGAAACTAGACTCCTTTTCAACGGTTTTAGAAAAAGTTGAACATATGTATAAACTGCTCATCCTTTTCCCTGCAGGCAGCTTCACTTACAATCACAATACCTCTATGTTTGCTACAAAGGTCTTCATAAAGTCTCTTCTGCCCTACCCTCCTCATTTCAAAGTAAATTTTTCTTATATAAATAACACAGGTGATGCTCCACACCACAGTTTTTTTAAGTTTAGTATTGTTAGAACTCTGCACTACATGAATTTCAACGAAAATTGGAAAATGCTTGCTTCCTCTCAGAATGTTATTACTTAAGGAAATAAAATTTTAAATTTTAAAATGCAATCAGTCATTTCGTGTCTCTAAGTTTTGGCATTTTAGTTGAAAACATCACCATTCTATCTTTTGAAAACTGCTGCAAAATTATCCCCAAATCATCAAATTAATTTCATATTTGAAAAGTTTAGCCCTTACTGCATCATAGTGTGTCTTAAAAGTAGCACTGCAGAAGGAGGGCAAAAAACTCAAATATATTTCACTCTGGCAATATTAGAGTATTTTGACACAATTTGAAATTTAAGAGCATGGAAAAAAATTTAATCAGCATTTCCATCTAAACAGAGCAATTTCAAAATGAACTGAAGATAGTTGGAAAGTTGCTACTAATTATTACAATTGCTACTATATAAGGCAACCATCTAAATCAGTATCAGAAGAAGCACAAATGAACTTCTGGCACAAGTATCTGATCTGCAGTGCTGTGTTAAAACAATGGATGGATACGTTAGTATAAACCTTTTAGGAATTTCTACAGTGCTTTGTATTTCTGTTTGTAGTTATATTTAGCCATAACTGACTGTTTTTCTAACAACTACAGAGGGATGCCGGAACTGATGTCTCCCTGTTTCTCCTTCCTTCAGTTCACCTCCTTGAAACACTCAAAGTTCTGAACACTTCATCGAAGAACACTGAGAAGTTGTGCTTTGCCTTTTGTGTTCTGTGCAAATATAACACAAACATATTAAATATTCCCTACTTTTATTTACGCAGGTCAAGCAAAGCCAATGATGCATGTTAAACTGGCTTCAGATTTTAAGAATATAATTTTTAAAAATCGTGCATGACAACATTGCAACAATTGTTCCAAGTTTAACTGCCAACCGATGTTTAAAGTAGTTAAAAGGAATTACCAAAGCTACTCCTATTTAAAATGTTTTGTAGGAGAAATATCTCAAATTCTACAAATACTCAACAGCTTTTCAAATGAAATATTCACATCTGATGTGAAGGGAAATTATCCTAAAGAGAAAGACTCTCCTGTAAGCTGATTTTGCTAAGACTTCTGAAACAGGTTTTCTGCTAATCTGTCTATCCGGATCTACAGTCCTGAACTCTTCAATTACATGCATGATAACCTGCCACGGACATCGAGACTTTTAGGACTTTCTAGATATTTAAAATTGTATCGGTTTTTTACTCATAAAAACAAACACCCTTCAAAGCCTACTTTCTTTGCACTCTGAGTATGGGGATTATGAATTACTGAGCACTCTGCTCAAACTGTTCAGCTTCTTCAGTGCTCTGTTTCTAGTATTTCATGGCAAGAGTATAGCACTCATTCATGGTGGCTAGAATACCTATAAACTTCTACTGTAACAGTGGCACTCTTTATGGAGCTCCAAACCCCTTGTTATTTCAAAGTCAGCCCTTGATTTGTACCAGAATCTCTACATACAGTCTCAGAATTGGCCTTGCTTCATTAAAGGTAAGAAATACCCTTAAAGGTGAACACAACCTCTGAGCAAGGCAATTCCAAAGCTAATGCCCATGGGGAAGTAACTTTGTACAAGTTATATTTGAGGTCCTAGTAAAGAATGAGACAAGTAATATTGCTTTCAAGATTGGAATCTAATATTTGATACATAAAACTACCCTAATTTTTTTTTTTCATGTTAAGTCAGGGTGGTTGCACTTGCCGACCTTTTCACTCTATTCAGAGAAATTCTTTTCAGAAGTCTAGTATGAAATCTGGAATGAAACTGTACCTTTATTCAATTTGTGAAAAACAAAATGCCAAACACAGACTCCCCAGTGACATTTTCACAACTTACTCTTCAAACAAAAAGGAGACAATTGTTGATCCTGGTTCAATATAAAATTTTAGCAGATGAAGACCTCATAAAGGTCACAGATGACTGATTTGCTAAAAGGATACAAAAAATTTATCATAGCCATGAATCTCTGTGAATATGCAAAGCTAACTTTATTCAAGACACTAACATATTCAAGAGAATGTCAAAGAGAAGCACACTGAATCTAATGTTCTGAATAATGTACAGAGTAATGATCAAATGACAATATACAACTCACATTCTTATGAGGAAACAGATCTTTTTAAGACATCTACTAGCTTGGTGGCCAAAACTAATTACTCTCCCTAACCAAAAAACCAAATCCAAAGACAACACTAAGAACCCTACACCCCACTAAGAAAAGCAGGTACATCTGTGTGATTATATGCAATGTGGGTAACACAATTCTAGCAGGGAGTGATAGCAGGGAGAAATAAATCTAGTCTCAGTGAAAAGTGGAGGTTAAAAGAAGAAACTGAGAATGCAATATTGTTCATTGTGCATGAAAAGAGAGAGAAAAAGAAAGGGGATGAGAAAAAAGCCAAAGCTGAACAAAGATGAAAGATTTCCCTGTAAATTTGCTCCAAACATATTGACAAAGAATTATAAATTGCTTCAAACAATGCAACAGTTGTACACATACAAACGACAGGTCATGAAAACGTTGCATTACAGAACAGCTAAAATATCTTATCATTGATAACTTGTAAACATTTTGATTCTTGGGGATAACAGTTATATTCTTACATGTGCTGGAAAGGACAAAGATAATAATATGGCAGATTAGAAACAACATTAGCTTTTATTATACAAAGGGAAGGGAAAAAAAAAACATTCTAGGGATTAGAAAAACACCACATTTTAAAAAATTCAGATTCAAAGGTGCTTCCATAGAAGAATAAAAAAAGATTAGGATGAAAACTGCACTGCATATCCCTGGAGCCCAGCTCAAAGCTGACTGGGTCCCTTTACAGACCTAAAGATGGCCAGATTTACTTTACTTTGAATCTGAACTTGAAACACTTACAACTATATAAAAAACCAGACAAATTTCTGACAATTTTTTATTTGTTTACTTATATCCACTATCAGGCATAACTCCACAATAATTTTTGCTTTTACAATACAGAAATCAGTATTTTTCTAAGATGGCTCGCTCTTTGCACATTTTTTTGTAGAATGTATTTCTGGTTCTCTAGCTTAAATTTTAATCTGTTTACTTTAGACAAGGTACAGTAAGTTTTATTTTGTTATCTGAGAGTAAAGAGCATATCTAAATATGAATTCTTAGCTCAGGATTATAGGTAAGAAGGGGTGGAATATTTTTGGTATGGATGGAAATTAATACCTGGTTACTTAAATAAAAGTACTCTTTTTAGAAGAGTTGAACATGAGAGTTGATGATTTTAACTACAACATTTTTCCCCCAAAAACTGATAGGAAATAAAATTGGGTGCCAGTACATAAATAACTCCTACATCAAGTCAAATATTTTACATTTGCAATTACTTGTAAGTCAGAATAGTAAACTCTGAACAATGCTTTGGAATCCTTGATGTACTTCTGAAAGCATAACAAATTAACTGAGCACATTTCATCACTTATCCCCTGTTCTAAATTGCAACAACTGCATGTGCTTAAATACAAACTTCAGTGACTGTATACCTATACTTCGACTCTATTTTTATTCTTATGTCTGTGGTTATCAACAAACATCTCATGGCAAGAAAAATCCCTTTAGGTTATTCCTGAAATTTAAAAATATTTGTGAAACTAGTTAAAGATTATGCATTGAATACCTTTGAACACTGCTATGAAGGTTTAGGACATTTTATTAGATTAAAATTATATTTTTCTCTACTGGAATTTTCACAGGTAAGCAACATTAAAAACATTTCTTCTCACAAATGGCAGAGAAGGTAGATTATTTTTTACTTTGAAAATACGATCACAGACTACCAAGCAAAAAAGCACTAAAAACTGGAGGCACTCTGTCATACTTTGTAACAGTTGAAACAGTACATGACACTGGTATCATCTTCCACATCATAATCCTATCAGTCAACAACACTTCTTAAACTTACATGATTTTGTGGACTTATATATGTGGCATTTCTAAGTCCTGCATATATATCCCTAGGCAAAAAATAAGGAAGTCTACTGCAGAGGGTCTATTCAGGGTATAAAATGATGTTTTAATTTCAGGTGACTATTTCTTTCACTGCTGTTTCTCTAAGTGTGCAAGCAGGTTTTTTGAGTAGAAGCTTTGACTAACAAGTCAAGTTGCTAACAAAAATTTCCAAAGACATTCTCAACTAACATGCAGTGAAGGTTACTGATCTAATTTTTTTTTTTTAGTAACTACATACTCATGTATTATTCTTAGGAGTGAAAATTAACAGTGGGAACTCTCAATGTCCCCAAGCAATAATGAAGAGCAGGCTGTCGATGAATATACTCTCTTTAGAGGTTTGCAACTTTAATTATTCAGTATTTTAGCAGGCAAAGAATCACATGGGTTTTAAGGGTCCATTTGAAATCTCTCATGAAAATCAATTCTTTCAACTTCAGCTGTCCACATTTGCATATACGCTCCACTCAAACAGTGCTAGCACACTCAGTTTATTCCTTCCTCCTCCTCTACCAATACTGCCACTAAGGCATATTACATCTTTGTGTCATGGTAGAAACCATACCTTCTGCTTCAGACAGTGCTCCTTAAAATTCTAGCTAAGTATTGCCCAAACCTTGCCAGAGATCCACAGGACAGAGGCTGCATGGCACTGGGAAGCTGCACCTCCCTGGTAATCTCTGAATTCAAAACCAAGTAAAGTCTGTGGATCATTTACTATGATACCACAGAAGGATAGAGAAGCCACAGGCACAGCTTGAACTATTGTGGCAATGCATATTCTTCCCTTATTTTTTTGTTCTCATTCGGGTCTCTCTTCTTTCAAATCCAACATTTTCATTATCACTAGCCCATGAGGTTCTTCACATTCTTGTTTATATCCTACAGCAGTAATGTATCACAAATGAGCTCCACAGGAAATGACAACCCACAGGTTTTTTGCTCTTGATGACCACAGAGGCTGTAACCCAGAAACTACATAGGATATGATTTACAGAGTAACAGCAAGAATATATGCACCTCAAAGATGTCTGAACAAGGCATTTCAGGTTTAAAGAACAAAGCGCAACATGAAATATAAACAAATAAATAAATAAATTAAATAATCTCCAAAAATCATTGATCACCTATATGTCAATGTGCATTAATGAAATTCCAAAATCCCAGCTCATAACATATGGTCTGGACAAGCAGTGAGGTGGACTGAACACTGGCTGAATGGTTCTCTAGTTGGAAGGTTGCAACTAATGGTATAGCCCAGGAATCAATACTGGCTCCACTGCTGTTCAACATCTTCATTAATGACCTGGATGGTGGGCAGGTGCACCCTCAGCAATCGTGGTGGATTCCAAACTGAGAGGAGTGAGAGATGCACCTGATGGATGTGCTGCCATCCAGAGGGACCTGGACAGGCTGGAGAGAGAGGCTGACAGGAACCTCATGAAGAACAAGGGGAAGTGCCAAGTCTTGCACGTGGGGAGGTACAACCCCAGGCACCCACAGGCTGGGAAGCAGCAAAGGACCTGGGGCTTCTCAGGCTGAGCATGACCTGGCCATGTGCCCTTGCTGCAAAGAAGGCAGATGGTGCTCTCTGCTGCGCCTGCCAAAGTAGGCCAGCAGATCAGCAAAGGGGATCCTTTCCTTCTGCTCAGCACTGGTGAGGCCACATCTGGAGTTCTGTATCCAGTGCTGGGCTTGCTAGTGTGAGAATGCCATGGAGAGTGTCCAGCAAAGGGCCACGAAGATTACAAAGGGACTGGAGCATCTCTCCTGTGAGGAAAAGCTGAGAGAAGAGATGGATCTGAGGGGAGGGTGCAGAGAAGAGGGAGCCAGGCTCTTCTCAATGCTCTGTGACAGGACCAAAGGTGATGGGCACACACTGAAACATGGCAGGCTCCTGCTGAACATCATGAAACTTTTTCGCTGTGTGAGTGGTTAAGCACTAGCAGAGGTTGCCCTGGGATGTTTCTACCCCTAAATATACCTGGACATGGGCCTGGAGAACAGGCTATAGGTGACCCTGCTTGAGCAGGGAAGGCATGGGCCAGATGACTTCCAAAGGTTTGGTTCAACCTCAACCATTATGTGACTCTGTGACACACTCAATGACAAGAATAAATGCTTGAAATGAGTGCTTCATCTACAAAAAAAAAAAAAAAAAAAAAAAAAAAAAAAAAAAAAAGAAAGAAAGAAAAACCAAGCCAAAAAAACAAAAAAGGACACTCTCCATGAGTTACATTTTTTCCAAACACAAATACTGTGGCTGATTGGCCAGTGAATATAATCTGTTCACAATCTACTCAAGTAAGACAACAGGTTAAGTATTATTTGTTTCAACTTCATTAAAGAAAACATTGAATTATATATGGAAACTCCAAGTTTTTCCCTGAAAGTAAAATTATTAATCTGCTTCTTGATTACTTTAAGTCATTTGCTCCACATTTTTAAAGAAAAAAATGGTGCGCACCTTTCAAATATTTATAGAAATAAACCAAGTTTTTGAAGCCAAGTTAATATACAAACTGTATTACAAATATGCCCACTGATCTTTGCAAATGCCAGAAAAATTAACGGAAAAATTATTTTCTACAGGTAAATATTTTTGATGCTGTAGCTGATACAACTTACAGAACAAACTTCCAAAATGCATACCTCTAAATGCACTAACATCTCCATAGTGTACCTGGAGAACAAAGTATCTGCTACCTGTTTCTCCTCCAACTCTGAATCCAACACCTAAAAGAAGGAGAATACATTGTTTTCAGAAACAATAAAATGTAAGATGATTCGCCATCACTGATAATGTAAAAAAAATACACATCATTTTACTGGCTAAGAGTGAAAGGATAAAAAATTTCAGACACCACTGAAGAAAACTTTGTCCTAAAGCCCAGGAAAACCACCAGCCCATGATCTCAAACAGACGAAGAAGCTAGGACCATAACTTAATTATGAATGAACAGGTATCTGCTTTATGCAGAGAACTCTCTCACTCAAAGAACATTAATACAGATTCTATAAAAATCCAAATAAAAAACTAAATAAAAATAAAAATTAAGTTTTGTCATTCACACAGGATTTGGTAGAACTTTCATTTCTCATACAACCTCTTCATGATGCAAAACTAATTAACACTAACTTAGTAAGAAAATCTTGAGAATGAGAAGAAAAAAAGGTCGGCAGTAAAATATTTTTAGATTTAAACTGTTTTCAAGACATACCACTCCAAGTAGCTTAAAATGTTTTTATTTAATTCAGCAGAGTTGTCTATTATACAAGAAATCGGGTACAAGCATGTTGCTCAACTGCATCAAAGCATTAAAAATGAAAAACACATTAAATTGTCAATGTATACTTTAAACAGGAAAAATTCAATGTTTCAATTGAACTTGTTTGTGGTTTCCCAAACAAACAAAAATATTTTAACATAGTAATGGTAGGACACCTAAATGGTAATCTTCTAGTAACACATAGTAGGAAATGCAAGATGAATTCTATATAAAAATGAACCGTATATTATGGTAGTTATCTCTCCCTCTGTTTTTTTTACTCCTACAGAAACCCAAAATGGTATACCAACAGAATGACAAAAACCTGTAAGTATATTAGGTAGCATAATACATTTCATAATGAGGTTGATATTTATACAGTTTCTATCAATTAGACATAATAAAAATATTATAGGATGTTCCCAGATATGCCAGGTTCTTACTTCCACATCCTCTTTTTTCCCCTGCCCCTGCACACAAGTATTCTATATTAAAGGGCCAATACCTTTAGGCAGCCTGGTGGGTGGAGCATTTCTTGCCCAAGCATACAGAATGTTAGATTTATCTTTGCATGTGCCTTCATCACAGTCCCTAAAAATATGAGGAAAGAAACAGAATATTATTTTCAAAATTTTGAAATGAGAAAACAGCAGGTGAGTTACATGCAAACCCACTAATTTTAAGATCCATGAAGATGATTTTTTGAATGCATGCTGATTAAACACAGTACTTTTAATGTAGATTGCTCTCATGGATATTGGTGTATGTTCTACTTTCTTTTATTTCCCTCCCTTTGCATTAAGGCAATTGCTCTGGTTTTGCATTGATTGATGTTTAGTGAGGAGGGAAGAAGCCACCCACAGAAATTATTTCTATGAGAGAAGCTGCTAACAGCTTCCTCCGTGCCTGACAAAGCCAATCACTGACTAGTTTTGAATATTGACAACCTGTTAAACCACTAGGAATCTGAACACACCTCTGTGAACACACTTGTTAAAAAACTAACAAACCCTGGGAAAGACTTTTCTTCTTCCAGCCTGGGAACAGGTAACAGGCTGGCCTGGCCCCCTCCGTGCAGCTGGGCTGGGCTGGGCGAGCCCTGCCGAGGGGCCGGGCCCTTCCCGGGGAGCCCACTCGGCCCTGTCCTGGCTGGGCCAGGCCTCAGCAGCTGCCAGGCAGGAGGAGGGGAGGTCAAGAGCCCATCCAGGCTGGACCCAGCCCCAGTGGCTGTTAATTAACATCTTGTTGCTGGGCTGGTTCCCTGCCGCCAGCACAATCAGGCCAGGTCGTGTCTGGAATTAAACACAATACGGGCCTGAGACCAGCCATGTGGCTGGAGCGGCTGTGGCTGTTATGGCCGACCCCCCTGAGATCCTGGCACAGCACGGCCTGAATCCATTGTGTGACTGCTTTGGCCATCATGACCCAAGCAAGATACGAACTCTTTCACAGCACAAATGAAACCTGCAAATCATCGATCCTCTCTCAGGTGAGAGAAAAGGACAGAGTGAAGACACGTAGAGAAACAATGCAGAGAGACACCAAGGTCAGTGAAGAAGGAGTCAAGTTCCAGACGGGAGGAGAATGAGCAGATGCCTTAGTCTTAGGCTGAAATTCTTTTGCAAGACCAGGTAACGGACTGTATACACTAGAATATCCCTTTAATTCATGGAAACAGTATGGGGAGATGGAGTGGTCAAATTGTAGACATGAGCAAAGGCATTTGTGCTGAAACAAGTAAGTGTTTAAGTAGCTGTGATCTCATGAGAAGCTTGAACAGAGAGAGAGAGAGACAAGAGAGAAGAAAGAAGAGGAAGAAGAAGAGGAAAAAGAAGAGGAGGAGGAGGAGGAGGACGAGAAGGAGGAGGACGAGAAGGAGGAGGACGAGAAGGAGGAGGACGAGAAGGAGGAGGACGAGAAGGAGGAGGACGAGAAGGAGGAGGACGAGAAGGAGGAGGACGAGAAGGAGGAGGACGAGGAGGAGGAGGAGGAGGAGGAGGAGGAGGAGGAGGACGAGAAGGAGGAGGAGGAGGAGGACGAGAAGGAGAAAACGAAGGAGAAAACG
>JANPWX010019240.1:511867-570982 GCA_024734555.1 Trochalopteron elliotii
CGAAGGAGAAAACGAAGGAGAAAACGAAGGAGAAAACGAAGGAGAAAACGAAGGAGAAAACGAAGGAGAAAACGAAGGAGAAAACGAAGGAGAAAACGAAGGAGAAAACGAAGGAGAAAACGAAGGAGAAAACGAAGGAGAAAACGAAGGAGAAAACGAAGGAGAAAACGAAGGAGAAAACGAAGGAGAAAACGAAGGAGAAAACGAAGGAGAAAACGAAGGAGAAAAACTGTTCTGAGATGAAGATAATCTCAGAGATAGATGAAGAGAACCTTTGCTATTGAATAGCTCATCCTTAAAAACAGTACCCCATGAGTTTGGCATGGCCCATGAACACAGCTGTGGGAAGGCTGCATGAGATGGGAGGGACTTCACAAATGCATATTTCTGGGTGGCTGCTGTTAAGAGAAATTGAAGCCACAAGATAACTGTTTTCTTGTGGAGAAGTCTCCATGACATAGCAAAGGAGACTCCTCCCCCTAAAAGAACTGATAAAAGACTACCTTAGAGGTAGTAAACTCAACTAAGTTCCAGGTTTTGTCTCTGTATGTTGTCAGTAAGAAAGAAAAGAAGGCTGTGGAGGGAGGAAAAGTGCACTGAAGGTTTTATTCTGATTCTTATTTTCTTTTTCTTTCAGTTTTGTTTAAATAATTTTTTCTTTGTACCCTTAAATGTTTGAGCCTTTGTTCTTCTCCTAATCCTTACCTTGCAGCAGAAAAGGAGCAAGTAATTCTAGTGGGTGCATTGCGTGTTTAGCCAATATGAAGACCCACCACATTAATTGGCGCATTGTTGGGGAAACAAAAAATTAGCGAACCAAAACCACTACACTAAATTGGTGTTTCTGCCCGGTTTCAAACCTGAAACCGCCACAGCAGCAGTTCTGATGGGCCCTGTCAGCCTATTGATCAGTGATGGAAAAAATGAAGGAATGTTTCATGGTAATGAACTGTATGAAAATTTCTAGCATTATTGCCTACAGTGATAGAAAACAGCAATGGCTGCTGCATTTACACAGAGGAGCAGGACTCATGTACAAGGCAGAAAAAAACCCCACAAAACATAAAATTGATTATTTAAAATTCATTTTCAAAAAAAGTGACAGGAATCTGTATAGGAACCCATACGAACTCATACTCTTCCCTGTACTTAATGTGAGTTCATTGCTTTAAGTTAATTTTTATTCCACTGCATGATTTCTTGTTTTTTAAAACAGAAAAATCACACATACACACACTAAAGAAACAATCACCAAAAAAATCCCAAACAAACAAATTGAAAAAAATGCAAAACAAAAACCCAAGGGGCAAAAAAAGAAAAAATAAGGGTTTTTCAAGTCAACAGGCCACAAATAGGTCACAAATATTTAAAGTAACAGAGAGTTTGAGTTTTCCCTAGCCTCTGCAGCTGCACCTTGCAGATGACACTGAGGATGAAGAACGGAAGACTTCCAAAGACTAGTAAATTATAGATACCTTAAATCTGCAGGAACTGGGACACCTGAGGCAGAGACACTACCAAATCTGTAAATGCCAGACACAGTCATACAGAGAGCACAATGTACCTGGACCACATCCAAGGAAGCACTGACTGCTATATGTGCGTGTAGACTTCATGGATACACATGGATAATCAAACAAGCGACCCTAAGGAGCTTTCCAAACACCCACCTAGAACACACTTCTCCTTCTTGATCCTGAATTAGCGAAAAAGTTTATTTACAGGGTGTTTTTATACCTCCTTCTAATGGCAATGCAACCATGGCCCTGAGCACAGAGTGTAGAAATCATTCCACAGGTGCAGTATACACAGGTAGGACTTTTAGAAAGCCTCACCCTGAAACTATTCACACTACATCAACAGACTCAAGCCAGATGTGAAGAAGGTTGACACCCACGCCAACGTTTCATTCTAAACTAAAATGGTACAGCCCCTGATCTGTTTATCACTGCTTGTAAAACAACACCTGGGAACACATTTGTATAGGTAAGGCATGGTTTCAGTCACCTGAAATTGTGGGGAAAACAGAGTGCCACACTGCGTGAGGCAGGGTATAAACACACAAAAGACCAGGACATCTAGCAGATGAAGGCTCAATCATGTTTCTGTTGAGAACGGCTCAGCCATACGTGTAAATGATGATGCTTTCCAGGTATCTCTCAGAAATAACCAGCTCTTCCGGCATGTGTATCAAAACCACCTCAGCAGGACATTATGCTTTGATCCCAGAGAGCTTTACTGCAGCCTAGGTATTGTATTTAATTCTGACTGAAAGCTCTGCCATAATCATGAGAGTATCAAGAAAAAAGGGAACATGCCACTTCATTTTTAGTAGTTATACTCACAACATGCACTTCCAGACCTTCGTAACTAACAGTTTGGTCACCTTCCCCTTTAAACACACCACGTCCCAAAGGACAATCAAAACTTATAAAGTGAAATGTTTTGTTGGATGCAGCTGCAGCTGAAAATTATGCAGCTTCTCACTGCTACTATACAAAAGACCCAAGAGACTTCAGGGATCTAACCTGGTATTGAGCTGCACAATTTGGAAATGTGTTGAAGAGACTGTTTAGGAGGAATGCCAGAAGGAACTACAAGCATAGTCACAGCTTTACCACCACACTTTGGGCCCAACACTCTTTAATTTATACCACAGTATTTCTAAGAACGTATTAATTAGGAAAAAACCCTGTGCAGGCTGCTTCAAACATTGTTCCTGAGAGGCTACCAGAATGGAGGGGGAAGACTGCCGGGAACAAAGATGAAACACAGACATTGGTCTTCCATTTTGTTTAAAAAATGGTCAACTCTCTCATTTTGCCACCAGTGATAATCTTCAAACTTTTTTAAGTTTTCAGAAAAAAACAAACCTAGAGGAGATTGCAAAGAAGAGGTAATATGATAAACAGATTGAAAAGCAGGAAACTAATAAAAAGTATAAATTTAACTAACAAAAAAATCACTGAAATTCATTGCTTCTTTACATACAAAAATGAGATTCAAAACCGAATGAGTGACACAGAATACCTTAAAAATGGACTACAGCTGCATATTATACAGTATTGTTGTAAAATCTGATTTTGAATCAAAATTTGGGATTGAGTAGGGTGGAGAAGAGCTTACTGACTGTTTCCTGAATCTTTGCAGTTTTTTGCAAACTCTCCTGGACTTCCCAAAGGCATTCTCCCCAGTCTTGGGTAAGCTCAAGAGCTGTTTTTATTAATGGCACTGGGGTTTTGACTGATTACCTAGACTGAAAGTAAAATATTTCACTATGCCAGCAAGACTAGTATTTGGCTATCTGTTCAGCACATATGTATCAGTTATGGTAACAAATAACTTCTTTTATTTCTTTCTCTGTTACATTGCACTCCTCAACACTAACCAAGACTTTAAAAAAGGGTAATTGAGGTGACTGAGTAAGACAAATAATTTTTAGCTCTTGAATGTAGCAGAACATTCTGCGGCATTGGTAATGGTAAGAAACTCCACCTAAAAATACAATTTTTGCTATTGTTCTCACTCTCCCTCACCCAGTGAAATAAAAGTCCTTCACTGAACTTGTCATTACATCTTTTGCTACCTCTACTGAACTATTGATGTCAGAGGTGTCCAAACCCATTCTTTCCTGGCCAACAGAAACAACTAGTCTGACAGAGGAATTACCAGGTGGTCATCTATGACCAGCACTTATACATTTGTTTGCATTACATAACTATTTAAAGTTGCCCTGCCTGATCTCAAAATAAAGGCTGTGTCTATGAATCAGCTCATTCATGACAGTTTGTTTCAACATTAGGTTTGACGCAGCAGGAAAACCTGTCTTGCCAGGAGATTCACAAGTTCTGAATAATTCAACATTTTCTTTTAAAGCATTCGAGTGCATTCCTGATTATCTACAGAGAATCTGAACTTTTATCAATCAGTTCAGGCATGTTACTTCAATTTCAACACAGTTTGTCAGCTCAAGCAAAACTTGTCATTGTGGCTGAACTGTTTTTAGATTAATTATGTTCAAGGAATAGAAGCAGCTACACCATCTTTTTAATGCACTGAGCAACACCTGAGGCAACGAGCCCTGGGAAACTTTTTTTTCCTCCTGTGGAAAGGCCTGTGTATTTCAAGTAGAGAAAACAACCTTTAGCATTTGTTCAGATAAAGATTCTACCACATTGCAGTGAATGTTGAAACCAACACAGGTTCCACACAACTTCACAGCCTTTCAGAAGGCCAAAGACATTTGCAAGAACAGTGTCGAATCACCACAAAAGACAGTAAGGCAGATGGGCATCACGGCTTTTGGCTTAGTGCTGCTACGGCCAAGGGGCAGCTAATCCCAACAGAGTCATCTGGGATGCTCCTCATTCCTCCCCACTCAAAACTGGTTTGAATGAAAATTCACACTTCAGGAAAACTGATTTTGACCCTGCACTCTGAATGTTCCTAACAGCCTAATTTTTTCCATAATACAACTAATCTGCACAATGATGGTAAAAATAACCTTGACTTGAAAAACCATATGTACCTAATATTGCCAGAACTTGGAAAAAGAAACTGGAAGAAAAAAATCTATGTGACGTGCCTAATTGAATCAAAGCTGGCTCTGTAAAAATGTTGAGCATGCAAAAAGTAAGGGAAAGATCCCTGCTAAACAAATCTTACAGTGGTCTGCTCAAACAGCTGTTCTTTCCCTACTAGATGGAAGAGCAAGAGAAGTCATCATTTGCTAATAACTTCCAGGTAAACTAAAGGAACAGCAAATAACCAAATAAAATAAACAACAATGAAGACCTATAATGCACAGTCATCAGAATTACTTTAAGGTTAGAAGCTTCTAGCACTCTTTAGTCTATTTTATGTAGAAAACGCATCATCGTTCTAGCCTTGCAAATAACTGCAGGCAGAGCAAGACAAAAAGCTGCAAACTGCTGCAAAAACAGGGATGTGAAATGATGAGACAATGAATGAAGAGGTTTCATTTTGAGAATGCAAAGCAAACACAAAACCTCAGAAACCAGACATAAAAAAATCCAACAAGATATAATCAAAACATGCATGTGAAAAATTGGAAATAGCAGATTTAAACACAACACTAATGTATTTGGTCTGGCTAAGATGGAGTTAATTTTCCTCACAGCAATGTTCATGGTGCTGGGATTAGCATGAGTAGCTAGAAAGGTGTTGATAACACACCAGTGCTTGGGAAACATCCTAGCAGAGGCCACAGCCAGGCCAGCTGACCCAAACTGACCAAAGAAATATTCCACACCATGTTCTATCCATTCAACAATAAGACGGAGAAGGAGAAGAAGAGGGGTGGGGACACACACACACAAACACATTTGTTATTTATGACATTTGTCTTCCAGAGCAACCATTACTTGTGCTGAAATCCTGCTTCCTGGGAAGTGGCTTGGTGATGAAAAGTAGAGAATAGAATATTTCGTTTTCCTCCACTTCTGCACAATATTTGCTTTTGCTTTATTAAACTGCCTTTATTTTGACTCATGAGATTTTTTTTTCCATCCTGAGGAGTGGAGGGATAGACCAGCTTGGTGGGAATCTGGTGCCCAGCCAAGCTCAATCCACCACAACTAAATAAGTATCGTGTTGTTTGACAGGTAGGTGTTGGGTACAGCAATCAAGACCAAAGCAACATTAGCTGCCACACTGCACAGGCTGTCTGTCATTGGTGAGTCTTCTACTGGGAGAGTGAAGGTACAGTCAGGGAGCTCAAACTACCTGAACTCTAGACTCAAAACAGGGATTTTAGTCTGGTCTGATTCAATATTGAAGCACTTTTTTTTTTGGCTTTGGATCCATCTCTTCTACAATCTCAGATCAGCAGTGAGATATGACTTAGGAATTGTCTCATAACTTCACCTCAACAGAAGCTCCTGATCAATCTGTAACAACATAATTCTATCATGCACAAATTATTCCAAGGCTCTATTAAAACTACTTTCAGAAATACACAAAAGCACAAGCTCCAAGTACAATCTGCTCAGTTTTAAACACGATGCTCACCTGTTTTTATAAAAGGTCAAAATAAAAAAGTTTTATGTTGGTGTAATGTTCCCATTGAAATATTCAAATATATTCTACCATATGAGATACAATAAAAAAGAACACAGAAAAGTTGCCTGCTGGGAAAAGAAACTCATTGAAATTCTATCCTTTCAGTTTTACTTTGTTCTAAACTTCTTAAGCATCTGCTTTTCTTGCACAACTGTGCAAGATCACAGCACTTTCAATATTAGAACAATTACTTGTTTCGTAAATGGGAGATAAGACTTTTGAGGAAAATTTGTTGTGTATGTTTAAAATATTAATCAAATCATCTCCCCAAAACAGGCATTCAAAATGTTTTGGGGTATTTTTCCTGAAAATATATCATACTATACTATACTGTTAGTTCTAAATTCCAGGTCTAGATACCTTTTTGATAAATACTTAAAAGATAAATTATGATTACACAACTTTATCAGAACAACTATATTAAAATTGTTCTACAGTTCAGAATAGTTCATATAACCTTTGCAGCATCAGCAAAAACACCTCTTCTGCTCTCTCAGGAAAACCTATAGAAAATTTGCAAAATTACTGGACAGGTGATTAATTTCCACCCATCCTCACATTCTTTTCACTTTGCCTCCACACACCTATTTTACTGGCATAGGGCGTTTCCCTCTGCTCTCACTGCTTAGGCATTTTGAAGGGCAAGTCAACTATCAAATCACTCAATCTTTGTCAGCTTATTCTTTGCTCAGTTTCATTCTGAACACCTGCTACCTGACTTCATACAGAGAAAACAGCCAACTATAGCTTGAAGATTAGATTTCTTGGTATTCAGTGACACTCTCTTTACTATAGCTTACTCCTCCTCCTTGAAGACAGTCAATTAGTTCTGAAGAATATGGAGGAGTCAGTTAAAAAAAAGAACAAAACACTCTAAAGTGTGGAAAGAATAGATTTTTATACATTTCTTCTTAATTTCAAATTCTCCTACTTTTCCAAGAGATTCTGACACTGGAAGAAGTTTAAGCAATTAACACTGAAAAAGAGTTGGTAATAATGAAGCAAAATACAGCTCTTACCAGTAATTTTCAGCAGACGAAGGTTCATTACATCCGAAGAGTAACATGTGATGGACTGTGTCCATGCTGGCATGAGGCTTAAAGTCAACTGAAAAAAAAATGTCAAAACAAGTAAGCTATCCATAATCTCACCATAAGTTACATAACCAAGGCCCACCTTGTGCCATTTTTCTCTGTAATACTACAGATAAGGAAAGTACATCCCCACCCCTTTATTTGCATTCTGCATTCCACCTACACACTTTCCTTAAATTTTCATTCAACAGCCTTCCTTCTAAGCTCAAACACTGTGCCTCATTTATCTATTAAGAAAAAGAAACTCTAAGTTCCCAATCAAAACCACTGTATTTCCCACAAAAGTTAAATACAATACTTAGTTAATATATCCCAAACCACTAAGTTTTACTGTGACCAGTCTAATTGCAATCTACTTTTGAATCTGCACTTGTGATTTGTCCTTACTTTAGACTTCATAAAAAATACAATCAGTAAGCTGCAGGTAAGAACAAGTAAATCTTATACATTAGTAATGTCTTCTTCCAGTATTCTACCTGGCTTACATTTTCCCTGCATCTTTCTTGGGACAACAGTTCCAAGAAGGAATTATGATTGAGTCTCACTAATATGTCAAATCCTTTGGAATGAAAAACAAGATTTTTTTAAAGTTAGCATGATCCCATTGCCCAAATATTTCTCATTATTAGAAACTTAGATGTGAATGTTCACCTCTCAAATGTCTGTTCTTTAAGCTATGTCACAGATAAAACACTGGTTTGGCTTCTCAAGTACTTGTGATCCTGTTCAGCAGAGTAAAAATTTTACCAACATCATGGGAGTAATATTGACCACAAATGCACAGTGATGGCATTTCTAAAAGCAAATTATATTCTTTTATTACTACTGAAAAAATATGCCAGTTGCAGGGAATGCAATGGTTTTTAACCTTGTACTACAGCAGAAATTCTGAAGACAAGAATGCTCCTTCCCTTACATGTACACAGACAGTGAGGAGCCTCCAATTAACTGTCTTTTAGCTATTAACATGGGGAGATGGTGAAGCTGCAAACCAGTGAAACACAATTCTGCTCCTGAGGTTTATGGCATTACCTGCACTCAGAAATCAGTATTTTAACACAGAGGTGTAGCAGGGTTCCTGAAATGAATGATGATATGGGTTATTGTCCCAGTTTCACGGGGGAAAAAATATCAAATAGCTTCTAACCCAATTTCTGGAGCTGAGATCTGTTGTGGAAAGTAAGGAAAACCAGCCAAAAGTTAAGGCATGCAAGTCAAGTTTTAGCTCAAAGACAGGTGGTCAGACTAATGAAATGAGCACGCCAGAGCTGAGGGCTTGTAAGTGAAGTAAGAGATGTACCCATACACCCTGAGAAGGTACTGTAAGTGATATATATGAATTCATATACAAAAGTTGCCAGCATGAAGGAAGTTTAGAGACCACCCAACATCTTTATTTTTCTACAACCAAATTTAACTTGTTTCATAGATAAAAAATTAATCTGTTTTATGGAGACAATTTTTGTTTTGATGTTTTTATCAGTAATGATTAGTTGTGAAATTATGGTTTATGCTTGCATGGCAGAGGCAACTTGTCACTCTATGGAATTCCTACCTTAGTTTTCAGATGTTTTGGCTGTTTTAAGATGCTGTTATCAAGTGAGAGATTAAATTTCTGAAGGGGTTTATAAGCAGTTTATACATATGCAATTTTATTAACCTTACTGTCAAAATCAATATCTGCAAAAGAATGTGCTGTAAGTACCACTTATAAAGAGAGTCTCCAATAAAGGTAAAATTAAAGGTCAGGCCTGCTACTACTAAAACCACCACCTGTCCTGCTGCTTAACACTGTCTCTCTGTTTCTTTTTATTTTCTCTACCACTCTCCTGTTGCAAGTATTTATTCTAATGAGTGTTTCAGGAAATCTTTTATTTGCTCCACATAGTGCCTTACAATGATATCCTAGAGCACAGACAGGACCTTTAAGCACTATCATAAAACTTATTACAAGTACCTTACTAAATGCTATTCTTACTAAGAGAAAACAATGCACCAGAGCTAACAAAGCAAAATCAGATTTCTGGTATACACTATTTTAGCTGACAAACCTCATCATTGTTAGGGAAGCATTGAAAAACCTCACAGTCAGTCTATGTACAGGTGGTTACAGTATGGTTCCTATACAGCTATTTTCTTAGCAGCACACCCACGTATATAACTATCCAAAGATAAGGTTAAAAGAAACAAACAAAAAATCCAACTAAAACCACCTGTGTTGCAAAAGCCATAAAGATTAATGTGGGATTCAAGCCAAATGCAGTACCTGTCACAGAACGAGAAAGTGGACAAGGTTTGAAGGGACCTTAAATATCATCTTGCTTCAACTCCCCTGTCATGGCAAGCACCTTCCACTATGCCAGGTTTCTAAGAGCTCCATCCAACGTGGCCTCAAACACTTCCAGGGATGGGGCAACCACAGCTTCTCTGGGAAACCTGTGCCAGGGCCTCACCACCCTCACAGTCTTCTAACAGCTAATCTGAACCTACTGTCTTTACTTTCCCCCTCGTCTTGTCACTCCATGCTCTTGTAAAAAGTCTCTCCCCATCTTTCTTGTGGGCTGAAGACCACAATAAGGTCACGTAGAAGTCTTCTCTTCTCCTGAACAACCTCAACTGTCTCAGCCTTTCCCCATGGCAGAGGTGCTCCATCTTTCTGATGATCTTTGTGTCCCTGCTCCAAACTTGCTGCAACATTCCAGCACTTCCTGTGCTGGGAACTGTCACTACCAAAGGCTTAAGAAATATCAAACAGCAATCCTATTTTCCTAGCTGACAGCCTCCACATTTACAGTAATGAACAGAAGATTACTCAGTAGTTGTGCTGGGTTGTAGTACAGGATGTGCACAAAGTATTCTATCATCATCTTCATGAACTGTTGTATCCTATTGCTGAAGCAGTGTTCTTCCAGGTTCCCCCCTCCCTCTTCTGTTAATGTGTCTTCTGCTAATGGCCCATCAAATGCCTGCTGCATGACTCATAGGTAACTCCCTCTGGGAGTTATCTCTCTTTAATGGGCCATCAAGGACCCCCTGTATAACTCATCATCCCATTGTGAGATGCTCTGCCCAGGGGGAGGAGCCAAGCATTCTCACCTGGATATAATCTGGGATTTGGGACAGTATAGGGCTCTTACCCACTGGATTCCCAGAGGACCAGAGCTACCAGACCTTTCTACGGGATCACTACTTCAGGAAGACCCCCTCATCTGGACTGCTTCCATCACCCTGCTCAGGTTGTTTTCTGACTCTGTCAGTCGTCTTTTGTATTATTGCATTTATTCTATTTTATTTTTTTTTCTTCTCTTCTTATTAAATTGTATTTCTGACTTGGAGCCTCTCACTCGTTTTGCTTTCAAACCACTACAATAGTTAATTTTTTTAATGCATGGAGAAGTGATAAAAATGATTACTAACATAACAACAGCAATTTTTGTATACATACTAAATTGAAGTCTGACCTAATTTCTTCATCAAGTACTACCTAGAACTACAAAATCAAAGAGAAACAGGAATGAACAGAACATGACATCAGTTTAACCTTAACAGTGTATACTTAGGCTATGTATTTAAAAAGCTAACTTCTAATAAATTAATCTTTACAAACAACAATTGAATTAAATTAGGTTGATAGATTTTTGGTTTTTAATATTACTGTCCTCTCTATCACAGAATTAACTTTAGAGAAATTTATGAAGAATTTAGTGTCTGGAGTTTGGCAAATTAGGGAGACATTAGAGGCCTCCAATACTGTGAAGATGTAATTGCTTGGCAATATGAAAGCTTATACACACCATAACAGAGTAACAAACCTAGAGCTTCTCACAGTCCTTTATGGATGAAAAGTAATAAACCATCTAATTATTTCCATCTATGTTGCTGAATGTAGAAGGCTCAATTTCATTTCTATAGCACAATCTGACAGATAGAGACTTATCACATAAATCAGTAAGAAAAAGACATTTATTTACTGGTCACCCATGTAAATCAATGCAAGCAGGTGAAAATGACAGTCAGGTTTTTAGGCTGAGTAGCCTGCTGTCAGACTCAATTTTTCTGAGTGTAGAGTACCCTTTAGCTATCTCCACAGCTTAGTAATGAAAAACTGATTTTTACCAATGCCTGCACCATAAAAGACTCATGCAAGTTTCTCATTTGACTACTCATTCACAAACATTAATCAAACAGGATGAAGAAGAAGAAAACCATAACAATATGTTTTAAAAATATAACTGGAGCGATACTTACTTGAATAATTACATATTAATCTCACAACCATTTCACTTCACGGGAGCAAAAGGTATGTTCCTAACATAAACCTAAATGTACACCAACCCACCTCACAAAAACACCCTCTCACTAATCAAATTTGTCAGTATTTACAGCCCTTTGGGGCAGAGAAACAACTGGCTCAAACAGAAATCTCAGCCTTGACAGTCTGACCCTCCACTAGAGAACATAATAGAGAAAACAGCATCAGCAAAAATATACAGATGCATGGCTGAAAAAGATCTGTAGGGCAAAATCCACTCTACTTCTCCTTCTAGTTGGCAACATTTCATTAAGTAAATGTGATCAGTTCCTTCCTCTGATAATGCCTGAGAACGGACTCTGAGTAAGTTTGTGAATTCTGGTACAGTATCCCTCCAGTTTTGAAGTACAAACTTATACCTGCTGTCCCTGTGCAAGCATGGATGTTTACTGGTTGCCTTTAGGGAAACAGCAAAGTTGAAGCCTCAATTCAAAGTCCTTGAACACAAATTTTATAAAAATACTGAAAAAACATTACAATTTTTTTTCTACTTTTTAACAAATATAGCACTGCCCACATACAACACTAAAATAGAAGATCTCTCTTCCAAGGCTCTTATATTTCACCAATATGCAACAAAAATATCTCGCTACAGGTTCCATAACAGAGCCTTTTCCTCCACAATGTCTTGGAGGAAGGAAGAAACAAGGGTAAAAATAGGAAAGCGAAGTTAAAAAAAGTAATGAATTAGCAAGTCTTGGTGAAACTGTAAAGACACTTGGTCATAAAGATGTCCTTTAAAATCATAAAAGGAAACAAAGCACAAGGCATTTACTTAGCAAATAAATTAAACGGAATGCAGAACATGTAGCTTTATCATCAAACTGTCTCAGGAATCCAGTTTATTGTTTCAGATATGTGTATTCACACATCCTCATGTTGAAGCTCTTCAGAACACACACAGCTATCTCAATACATCACCAAACAGCAACCCAGTGACAGTTCATATGCTAGTTTTCAGTTGTATTTGTCACAAAGCAAAACAGTGTGTTTTAAGGAAAGTTAATTACACCATTTATTGGCAATGCAATGAAGGCAGATTCCACTTAAACCATAAAAATATAGACTCTATCCTTTCAAAAAAAACCAAACATTCTCTGTGTGCCAATCTTCTGTGCTTGTTTAAGCAACACAAAATACATGTATGCAAGTTAATAGCTTCACAACACAACACTATTCAAAGTAGTTAAGGAAAACTTCACTGAGCAACCAGTTTCTTAGGTGATAAAGCCTATTGTAAAAATCTCTTTCCTGAAAAGATTTATTTTTCTATTGAGATATTTTATAAGGTAGGTCATTCTACATTCTTTCTACTCTCTACAGCTGGGTATGATTGAGTCTACTCTTTCTAATGATCAGTCTACTCTTCCTAATGATCAACTTCCATTGTTTATGAAGACTCCAATCTGAGCCTTTTCCATGAGAAACACTTTCCAGTGATTTTAGTGAAGCAAAATGGAATGATCACATGCTTCAGACTGATTCATTTTGTGTGGAAGCAACAAAAGAGGAAAAAGAAACTCCACATAGAACAGAAATCTCATAATACATTACATCAAAAACTACATGGGATTCTCACCATACTTTTATTAAGTGCAGGTATCCTAAAATGCAACAAAACTGTAAAGGAAGAAAAATAGTTTCCTTTTATACAGTTTATAGCATGTTCTGAAAGCAAAACTATTTTCAGCCTAACCAATAAGCCTTCTTTCTATCTGAACAACTGTATGTTCATGGCAAGGCACAATAAAATTTTAACTACAGCAAAGGTTTTCTGAACAGATGGTGTTCTTCTGCTGATCTATATGATGACAGCATTTGTAACGCATTACAGTATTTCCTTCTACTTGTCTGCCATCTTATTCATGCCAACCCACAAAAAAAAAAAAAAAAAAAAAAAAAAAAAAAAAAAAAAAAAAGGGAGAGGGTTTGGTTTCAACCCCAAGTAAAATCTTCCAGCAGCCAACACTGACTGTAAGTGCAAAGGATTTACAGCCTGTACCAGGAGGTAAATAAACAGTCTGCTCAGCAGTGCAGAATTAAGTATCCGGCCAGAGACAGAAAGCCAATACTTTACAAATGGGCTGTTTGCTGCTGACTGCCAGAGGCATCTGCATGCAGCTCCTTAACTGCTAGTACTCACACATCTCCTCAGATACAGTTTTATCTTGACTCTTAAGTTTGTTTCTGCATTAGATGTGACAAATGCATTTTGGAAACTCTGACGTCCAAATACTAAGTTAATATGAGTCAAAGAGGAAAAAGAAAATGTTGAGGCTCTTCAAAATGGCTTGCTTAAGTTCTTTCAGTTAACCAATACTCACCTACATAGGCTTCATCATCCACTGGCAGGGGTACTGACATGCAGAGGTAGGTATCAGACTATCAAAAGAAAAGAGAAAAAAAGAAAAGACATCACCTTTAAATTGGGAAAACTGAGAATTTAAAGTATAGAAACAAAGCATCAAAATTTCCTACACTTTCTGAAGATGAATGTGGGAATACCGAACAAATGAATACATACAATAGGACCATCTAGATAAAACATCACATACTTTACTGAGATATTCAGGCAAATACAATGTATGTTATCTGGTTTACTACTATAAGAAACAAATTCAATGCCACCATTTATTTACATGTAATAGACATCAGGCTATAAGGTTACCAAAGTGGCTATTAGGTTGGTAGGTACACTATTAAAATATATATTTCAGACCTTCTTTTTCTTAAATGTTTTTTTTGCCCAACTTCTAAGGCTGTTTAAAGTAGGAAATGTATCACCTACTGGAATTTCACTACACCCAGGAACTCAAAATGTGACAGACCTTCACTTTCATTAGGACATCTAAACACAAGATAAAATTCCTGCCATGAATAACTTCAAACGTAATTTAAAAGAAGACTCTGTACATAGGTGTAAAAAAATTGTGCAACTGAGAAGGAAGGTACAGTGATGATAACAATATGTGATTACACAGAGCAGTGATTTGCACAGATAAGAAACCATTTTCGGTGTTTTTGCTTGAAAATGGGAAGGATGAACAGAGGTTAACTAATGCAATTGATGTAAACACCTTTGGGTACTGTGATTACATGCATTCATGCAGTTAACATACTAAAAACTTCTAGAAATAGAAACAGAAATATTCTACATTTTCTATTTAACCTGGGTTCAGAAGGTTCTTTATTTTTTTAAAACACAACCTAATTTAGGACCTTATATTCAAACTCTGAAAGCCAACGACAGTAATGCTCCACACTGCAGTAGAAATTAAACAGTTTCCAATGAATGCTCATGTTTAGTACCTGTGCCAAAAGAATGCATAACTCAGGTATAGGCACAGCACTCCTAAGTCATGTAAGGGGTTGGTTGACATTCGTGCACTCATGGACCAACTGCAGTTATGAACTGTAAGACAAATCCCAGCCCTCTCACCCCTTCAACATGCCCAATAACTCATTTTAAAAATGCAGGGTTTTTGGCAACATTTCCTCCAGCCTTGACAATACAACACACAAAGAGAAGGGGTTTTTTAATAGGAATCTGAACTGATTGAACTCTTTGTATGTGTTTCCTAGCTGTTCAACTGATGACTCCTCAGGTAAAATCAATAACACCTAACTATAAATGTGTGAACTGAGAGCACCTTTCACTCTTTCTGATGGAGAAGTTTAATATTTTGTTGCAAAGAAGATCTAGCAGAAACCACATTTCTGTTTTGCACCTCTTGTTTTAAATTACATGTTCCAGAGGGGTTTTCCCCAATAACTTGAAAACCTCATTTTTCCTTCACTCCTTTAAAAAGTGCTATCTGCAACAATGAGTCATCAACTACTGCAGCACAATACACTGCTCTTTTCAAGCATCTGCAGCCCTTTAAAAGAGATGTAGGCCTCTTAATGATACATATAATCCCCTCCAATGGCTTACTGCAAAAAGAAAAAAAAAATAATTCTTTATCTTGCTTAATGAAATTAGATGTGAAAATGACAGTGGAATCTCAATACTTTTATGTGAATCTTAAAAATGCTAATGCTAAGTTTAAAAATCTTAACTGTCTTCACTTTTACTCACTTGGCTCAGTAGAATATAACACACTTCATACCTTAAAGAATATAAAATTATAACCTGTTTACAGTAGCTTTTATGGTGTATTTTGAGAGTTAAAAATACTGGGTCAGACGTACTACAATATTTAAAGTGCTTTTTGGTTATTTTCTCTCAGCTTGCCGAAGTTGCAGCAATGTACAGTTTAATGTAATTAGATTCACTGATGCATCATCCAAGATTTGGTGTAAACTGCAACTCCATGTCTTATTAGCACAGCTAGAAATATTTCATATTATGAAATTTCAACAATTCAGTTTATGAAAACAGCATTTTATAAATAAAATTAATTCCATGAAATTATTTTTTTCTCATTTGAGGCTACTTTTTTGTTGCCTACTTTTTGTTCATTTTATTTGAGTGATATTGTAGGGAAGGCTTTGTTTTCCTAGTTTATTGAAAGAAGTGGCAAAATCTGCAATTCTCTCACCTGCTTAGGTGTCACTGCAGGCATGCGAATGTCCAGTGCAAACTCTGACAGACCAAAGGAAATCACCGGCTGGTCACCTCCAAGGCATTCACTGGAAACAGATCTGCTAGTATCTTTATATCTTGAAAAGAAGGAAGAAAGATATTTTTTAAAGTATTGATTTTTGTTATGTCTTTCTTAAAAGAAGGGTCTTTACAGAACTAGTAAACAAGTTAGACAATGATGAGTAGTTCCAGCAGTGATCTGAAAATTTCACTCCATCATGAGCTGAAAACATCTTAAGTTATGCAGCACTTACTGAAGTAGTTCCTGATCTGAGCAATCAGATGACTAGTTTGGAAAATGTTAACTGAAAATTATTATCTCAGCCTAATAATTGTCTGAGGCACATGGATGTACAGATAGAGAATTAGTTCACTACAATATGTCAAGCACTATTAATAATTCACAACACTTTTGGGGTTTTTTGAGACTATGCTTTATAATTCTATACAGACTAAATTTAAATTACATGCAAAGGGGCAACTTTTAATTCAAACACTATGGCATTTATAGCAACTTCTACACTACTTCAAGTAGCAAAGTAAAACAGTAAACTTGGCAACATCAAATGAATATCAAATTCTGTATTGAATGCAACATATAAACTAATTGTAAGAAAAGTATAGATCACTATAAAGAACTGAATGGCAAGATGTGAGAAACATTGATGCAACACTGATACAAGTTTTGACTATGTATATTCATGTATACAGAAGTGATATGGTACCCAACCTCAATAACAGTAAAATTCTTTATTCAGGAAGTAAGAGGCTACTTCTCTTGTCTGCACTACTTTGAAGTTTACCTATGCAATTTCGAATTCAAACCCCTAATTTCTCAGGACTGGTCACCTTAGTTGGTGTTTTCTCGTTAAAACATAATCTTATCCTGCAAGCTAACTCCAGCACCAGAAATGTATTTACCCCCTCAAATACAGCTGTAGTGTTAACTAAAAAATTTGTATTAATTGCCATTTTATCCTTCTATCTATGTATCACCTTTAATGAGCAACCATATGGATAAAACATGAGTTTCTGTCTTCAGTATGACAACAATTCCATTTCACAAGTACAGAAAGAAAATTCAGAGCAATGATCAAAACTGAACAAATACCGTAAGACATTTTTATCTAAGCTTTTTCATACATTTGTAATGTTGTGACTGCATGCATTAAACACATATTTTCCTGTATAACCCACCTCTTGAAGACTGAAAGCGGGCTTCTGAAACCCAAACAGATGTTTTGAAACAGAAGCAGTATTAGCAGGTTGTTAACGAAGCCAGCCATGTCCACCCTGCTATTTTTGGCCTGATTAAGCAAGCAGAAAAAGGCCTGTGCAGTTCTGTCAGCTGTGATCCTGACAATCAGGTGGCAGCAGCAGCAGTATCATTTCACTACTTCATTATTATGTGCTCTGCGGGCATCCTCCAGCTTCTGACAGACCATCTGTCTTGGAAGGCGATGCACTGTAAATCAGGAAGGTGGATGATACTGTGTTGTCTTTTTCATTAGCTATAACAAGCTGTGGAAGAATCTTCCCTTGCAGATAGATGACACTGTATTTCTGTCCACTTAAGGAGCTGAAAAGGACGAGCACTCCTGATGCTTTCTGCCCAGGTTGTGCAGCTAAATCTGCATTTTACTTATAAATCCACAGCGCTGGAGATTTCCAATGGCATCACAGAAACCAGCATCAGTCATCCTTCAGAACCTGTAAAAATAGAAGGAGCTTAAGGATGACTAACACATTAGAGCATTAGCTCTCAGCAAATCCCTGTTGAAGCATTTTAATACATTAGTAAGTTATCTCATGTGCTTTAACCCAACCCAGTAAAGATTGCATTGGTTATGTTGATTCCTCCTCTTCCTTCCCTTCCCTGCATACAGGATCAGAAGCAGACACATTTCATTTTGATATACAAAGTGTATTCTCAAACATATTTTATATAATGGGAAAAAATATAAAACCCCCCTCAATATGTAAAATGCAAAGCATGGAGTATTTCACATATGCAAACACCAGTATAATGTGTTCTAGAAGCAGAAAAAAAAAGCACCAACTTGACATAGCAAGAATGAAATTTTATTGACTATCACCAAATGTTTCTGCACGTATTACAGACTTGGAGAATATTTTACTTTTAATTCAATCTGTAATAAACCATTGTGTCATTAATAAGTACCTGCTTCTTACGTACTTTAGCTAATTCTTATATCCATTTCAGGAAACAGATACCTAAAAATTATTTTTGAAAATACAGTAACCACAGCTGTTGACATCAGACTTCTTTATATTAGTTGAGTAGTTTTCTATCTTCTCATACATTGAGGGTATGTTAGCATAAACTATTAGTCTCCCCCCTGTTTAACTTCAACTGTTCTTACTTCCCCGTTTTAGTTGACACGATATTTAATTACAAAATTTTAGTATTCTTTAATAATTATCCTAGAAACTCACACAATGTCTTACTGAACAGAAATAGAAAATAAGGATTCTGACATGAAACCAATGAAAATGCATGTGTTTAAAAAAAAAATCACTCCCATTTCAGAGCATGTACCAAAAAGGCTTCTTATAAACCCAAAGTGCTTAAGCATAAACTAAGAAGCCATACTGGCTGAACAGTCACTGCTGTTAAACAAATACACTAGATTTGCATTGGACTATTTGCAAGATTTAAAAATCTGATTATGTTAATCAACATTAAACTTGCAAATTGCATTCACTGAAGGATGGCAAAAAAGATTTAGTCACAAACAACTCAAAAATAAACACATATTAGTTTTCAGCTTGCCAAAAAATATGCCAAGGCTGTCCAGAACCATTAATGCAAGCAATGATGCAATCTTAATTCCTTTTTTAATGTAAACTTTCATGTCTCCACTTCTTTATTAGAAGAAGTAATCTAAATCATTTTCACTGGTGAACTATACAAATCTGCAACACATATAAAGGACTGTGCTGTGATGAAGACCAAAAATCATTTAAAAACAAACAAAAAAGACAAGTATGACATGTTTATATGCTTGATATAAGTTAACTACAATAACATAAGGCTTCATTACTTGCACTATTTAAGGAATAATTACACAACAGTAAGTGTTCAGCGTCTTTGAAAACTACCTGACCAGAAGTTCTACTACCTTTCTTTAGACGTATTGCCCAAGAAATTATTTTTTTACCCATACCATAGTGGAAATGCACTTGACAAGCAAGAAATCTGAAGAACAGGGACAGGAAGAATATAATGAGTTGTAACATACACAGAACTACAATATTCTATTTTTTTTTTTTAATATGAAAAGGTATTTTCCAATAACTAGAAATAGGAACAAATGCTTAGTTTATGCTGGCTTCACTAAGTCTAAGATCTGTTGCATCAAGCCTGTTAATAACATTACATGGTATACAATTTAATAAAGGAGATTTATTTAATATAAAAGAAATAAAAGAAAGCAACTAAGAAACCAGACTAAGAGTCTCTCCTCATCTAAAATACAAGGGCTTCTTTCTAGCATCTTTCAATTTTCACTACAAGTTATGCATGGTAATAGCAAAAATCACCAGAACCCACCTTAATGTAAAGAGAATATGCAACGATTTGTGGCTGACCACAGGAAGTTGGGGTAAACAATAGTTTGGAATAGTCAAAAAAACCAAACAAATAAAGCTGTAGTGAGATAAATACACATCTGTATATTCCTCTTAAAAATGGTCCGATTTCATCCCCAAGTGCTTTTTAAGGTTTATCAACTAGATGAATATGAAGTATGAAGTTTAATGTACCTAACACTTCAGATTAGATCCCTGCACAGTGAAATTTTACATTTGGAAGGAAAGGAGAGGAAAATCTTTAAGAAGGCAGCACTATCCTGAAGTTATTCTAATGTAATTTTAGGTATGATGCAATACAGAAATTATGAGATGAGGGAAAAAAGTGATGATGAGAGATATAGTAATAAGATTACATAATTAAGGTTCATTATGTGGACATCTAGATACCACTGTTATGCTTTCAATTTGGGGTAAGAGATCCCAAGGGAACAGACGTAATAAAGTAAAAAGACATAATTAATGACAAAGACTACAGTGAAAGCAGAGAAAGGGAGATGAAAATTAGATTGGGCAATGCAAACATGTTATTTTATCCCACATGCTCCACTCAAACAAAGCAAAAAACAAGGAGGAAAAAAAACAAACCCGACAGCCTAAAGCAACTAGCACAAAGACGGAGTGGAGGTGGGGGGAGGAGAGGCAGGGGAGGAGATACAAGCAAGAAGCTGGAATTCAAAATAGAATGCAAAACAGAGTAACGATATATCAGTGTGATAATATACAAATTAGAAGTGTGTCTTTCAAAAAGAATTGCAAACAATTTCCAAAAATCAGCTATATAAAAATAAAGTTCTGTATTAACCACAAGTTTATAAAGCACACTGTGGTATTTTCTTATTTTCTGTTTAGTCACTAGAACATTTTATACACAATACTAAGAGAACAAGCTGGAAGCAGAAAGCACACGCTCAATCACCACTACCTTCAAAGAGTAGAGAAATTAGAAGATGATCAAAATTCATGGACATTAATACCCAAGTCTATCATACACGGTAATTTCTCATACATGAATGTCTAGTTTGTTTCTTATGTACTGAAGTACATAAGTGGAATGAGCAAGGATTCCTTGCACTCTGTCTTCAGCTGGAGCCAAGCTCACATTTTGTCTCAGGCAAAATTTTAAGCTGGGTATACAAACAATAGCCAGTTCAACAAATGAACTGCAGCTAGACCTGAAAGTTGGAATACTTTGCTTCTAGTAACACAGGATAATCAATATGTTTTGAGATTTGCTTAGGGATTAATTAATGCACTAAATGTAGCCACCTAGGACACAGATTCACAGGAAAACACATTTGGTAAGAAGTCATCAAATTAGTCAACCTCTTGATCCTCAACATCAATAAAAATATCCCACAAAACATATCTAAGGGTTGGGAAGAGATGTATAATGCAGATGACACTGGACTGGGACAAGTGACTGATACATCAGAGCATTGTGCTGCTATCCAGAAGAACCTTGACAGTCAGGAGAAGTGTCCTTATCTTGACCCACGAACCTCTCATTGTATTTTCTCTCCCCTGTCCAGCAGAGAAAGGGAGTGACAGTGGTTTGGGATAGGCGCCTGGTGTTTAGCCAAGACTAACCCTCCAGAAGAACTAATGGTACCTCCGGCCCCATGAGCCAAAGTATGGCCAGGATGCCACAGAGTGGATTCTTCCCCTCAGTGCTGGTGAAGTCACACACGGGCCCCCCAGTGTGAGAGAGACACGGACATACTGAAGAGAGTCCAGGCAAGTACCATGAAGATGCTGAAGACACTGGAGCATCTCTCATACAAGAACAGACTGAGAGAGCAGAGACTGTTCAAACCCAAGAAGAGAAGGCTGAGGGAGATCTCATCAAGGTACAGAAATACATGTTGGAAGGATGCAAAGAGGATGAAGCCAGGTGCAAACTTATTCAACATCTTCCTTGGTGATCCGGGCCAGGGGATCAAGTATCCCCTAAATCGATTCATAGATTACACCAAGCTGGGTGGGAGTGTTGATCTGGAGAGCAGGAAGGTTCTGGATAGGCTGTATCAATGGGCTGAGGCCAGTTGGATGACGTTCAACAAGGCCAACTGCTGGGTCCTGCCCTTGGGTCACAATGATCCGGTGCAGTACGAGACTGCCCCATGGAGAAGAACCTCCAATCACCCATTGTAATTGTTGACTGCCTTATATTTTCTTCTTGCTTTGCATTTGTTCAGGAAGATGATGCCCTACCCCCTGCCCACCTCAGCAGTGTATTGATTTTCCATCAGATCAATTGGTCAGTGTGCCAAGCAGGCAACTGCTGGCCCTCTATCACAACAGAAAAGGCGTGAACATATGGCTGGGGCTGTAAAGGATCCCCCTGTTTGGGCAGCAACCCACACTGGATTTGATATTAAGATATTAAACATATCTTTTAAAAATTAAAATGGTAACTTTTCAAATATGGCTGGCCTCTTGGTTTAATTTATATTGTGTAAATTCCTATCTTCTGCTACCAACAAAAATCTCAGATATGAATACCAAAGGAATAACAAAAAAAAGAGAAATATGATTGCTCCTAATGTTGTTTTTATTAACCTTTTCCAAAATTTGTTCTGCTGAGAATAAGTATGATGCCTATTTTTAAAAGAAATATTTTATAAAGAAACCTATTGCCTAGTCCATCACAGAAAGAACAATACTAATACATTAAATAAAGGACTGTGATTTGAATTTTCTTGTATGCATTATAACAGTGAAACTGGATTCATTCTAACAGGACTTACTCTTTGAATGCCTCCCAAATATGTTGAAATCAGAATACAATGTGTATTTCTTTCCCATTTAACTAGAAGAATAAAATGGTAATTAATACTAAGCTCTCCTTAAAAGGATTGTTTATAAGGGCAACAAAACATACAAAAAAAGTTCAATACCTGAATCTGACCTTATTTTGAGAGATTCTGATGACCCATGAAGCATTTTAGGGATTTCCTACTGGGAAAGTAAGTTCTACTTACTATCTTAAGATAGACTATCTGTACCAAGAAAAATAATACAGCAAAATATTTCAAATGCTCTGTCAATTCCGTAAGTATGGCAAGTTTTACCCACTGGACAGATTTTTTGCTGTTGTTTTTTAAAATTAATTAAACTTTTTTACAGCAAAGAAATGGAGGATGAAGAACTGTCATTTACACTCTTCCCTTTTGGAGACCAACATGTTCACAACACAACTCACAGTCTCCTAACTGCTATAATGAGAGAAAATCATAAACCCTATGGCCATAAGCAAACCCTATTCCTTAAACAATAAAGAAAGAATTGTATTTAGTAGGCAACTCATACAGCAATAGTAGTTACGGAAATCATAAACAGAAGGATGTAAGGAAACAGATTACTACATATGTTTATGCAAAGGAAAAACAAGAACATTATTTCTAGGGGGACTGGGCAAAAATTTATAGAATACATAGAAACTAAAACCAGCCTCAGATTTTTTTTTGTGAGCCTCAGGATATGCATGAGAAAGCACAGAAAAACCAAGGGAAGCAAAAAAATCACAACTCAAGGTGTCAGAATTGCTGTCACTAACCTCTGAACACAGTTGTCACCCTCAGCATCTCCCAGATTGGGACAGAAGGGACTAACTTAAAAGTTTAAGTAAATCTGATTTTGTCAGATAAACTTCTAGAATTCTTTATTTTTCAACACTGTGTGAAAACTCAGTGGAAACAGAAGAAAATGTGTAAGAAAAAAAAGATGCAGAAAAGATTTAACTACTACTTCACAATGTGATCTTATTGAGCAGCCTTTGCTTAAGACTTGGTTATTTGCCAACAAGTAAAGTTGTCCTAGGACTACCTTCTCAGTCACATTTTCCTCCCATTCCCGAAGTAAATACAACAAATGCTGCTCCTCAACACAATGCACACCCAGATGTGAGCCAAATAAATACCTGAAAAATAAGGAATTTTAATATTGAACAATCTAGAGACACTTGCCAGTGTGTTCCAGACCAAAAAAAAAGTTCTTGGAAATTCTGGAAACTTACATTAATTTCTGAATTCTAAGCTAAAATGATGATACACATCTCAAGGTAAGATTTTTTTACTCATTTTCTCCATCACCATACTGTAAACTATTTGGTATAAACTTGTTTAAAAACAAGGAATGGTACTTTGTTTGATGGAACAGTGTAAGCAAACCACCAAAAGTAATTCTTTCCTCATCATATTAATACAATTGTGCTTGCATTAGTAAAACAGGAGACTTCAAGGAGAAATTCACTTTTACAGCCTAAAACTACTTGAAACGCTCCCAATCTTCTTTCAGGAGTCGCAGATACGTTTCACAAGTATGAAGACAAGACAGCATGTGTTGGTTCTCCCACTCTGCATTTTAATAGCATTTGAAAAGCACTTTATTCACAATAAATCACCTTCTAATGCTTCTGCTTTGACCAGGTATCAAAACAGGCAAAATTCTCTTGTCAAGAAAGATCGACACTTTTTATAGAAAGACAACATCTTTGCAGATTGCTAATTTCATATAATGAAATAATGAACAAGCTGGATGGTACTAATTACTTGCTTAAAAAAGAAAAGACATAAGATGCCTCTGTTTTCATTTAATATCCAGATCACTATCAGTAGCACAATGTAATAAGAATAAAAGTTCACTGAAATGCCCTTTGTTTTCCCTTTGTTATGCAAAAATAGAAAATATTAAAGGGACAATGTTTTAGAGAGTTAGGATTAGCCTCCAAGGATAAAGCAGATGAGAAATAATTTCAAACACTTAAGTTCAATTATGCACTACATATGAACTACGAATTAAATTCATTGCATGTTTCTTCGCTAGAAGGACATTGAATTGAGGTGGGCTCAGCTGCAGGGCTCTGTGAGAGACACCAGAAGCTGTCCCCATGTCAGCCAGAGCCAGCTCTAGTCAGGTCCAAGATAGACCTGCTGCTGCCCAAAGCTGAGCCCTCAGCCATACTGGTGATGCCTCTGCTATAAGGTTATGTAGGAAAGGATAAAGAACACTGCACAGCACCTGAGAGGGGTAAGAACAGCCAAGAGAAACAACTCTGCAGACCCCAAAGTCATGGAGGAAGGAGAAGGAGGTGCTCCAGGCACCAGAAATCCACCTGCAGTCCACAGAGCACACAGGCTGATGTATCCTGAAGGAAGCTGTGGTTCCCAAAAAGTCCATGCTGGGGAAGGCTCCTGGCAGGAGCTGCAGCCACAGGGGATCTACACTAGGGCAGTCTGTCCTCAAAGAACTGAAGCTGTGATGAGAACCCATATCAGGACACCTCATGGAGGACTGTCTCCCACAGGAGAGACCCCACTTTGGAGCAGGAAGAAAGCATTATGAACTGACTGCAACTCCTATTCCCCATTCCCCTGCAGAGCTCAGGAAATGAGAAGAATTGAGAGTGAAATTGAGGCTGGGGGAAGCTGGTTGTAAATGTGTGCTTATTTCTCAGTATCCTACTCTGTTTAATTGGTAATAAACAAAAAATAGAATATCCTGAGCTGGATGGGGGCCCACAAGGATCACTGAGCCCAACTCCTAGCCCTGCATAGTACAGCCCCAAGAGTCACACCATGGGTCTGACAGCATTGTCCAAAGGTCTCTTGAACTTCCCACTGCAGGGACAGGCTAGGTTTTTTTTTGTCAGATTACTGCTTTGGAGCAGTTATCAAAGGTACTAGATGAAGTGGAACAAACAGAAAGGAACAGCAGTGTGTAGCTAGGAGTCAGGACAGTAGCAGGGGCAGGAACACTGCTAATGCTAGCAAGGTTCTAGCTCCCCTTGGACACACAACTGTAATGCACCTTTATGCTTGCTGTTCTGCAAATGGGGATTCCTGGTTCAGTACAATATTCTTATGAGAATGCTGGAGTGATTACTTCCACAGTTTCTGTTTGTTGAGTAGGATGCTGGAATGACCTGTCAATCCAAATACTATTCATGACAACACCCCCCAACTCCAGATACACCGCCTGCAAAAACCTGCCTCAATAAGCCTTCTATAGACAACAAATGCATGGCTACTAGAAATAAAAATAAGAAAAATGAAGAACTTTTTTCTAACCCCTTTAATTGTATGCCTCTTTCAAGTAATTCCAGGTAAAAGTCTGGAACATTTTCCCATATATCCAGTCTAGGTCATGCAGTTAAACTGAGATTTATCGCTTTGTAGCTTCACAGAAGTTACAAGCAATTTCAATTAATGAAAATAAGTCAACAGAAGTTTGTTAGAGTTCATCACAAAAGTAATATTGTAGTCTTTCCTTGCTCCACATGGCACAGATAGCAACAATACCTCTTAATTAAGGGAAAAGATAATGAGGAGAGTGGAAGATGCAAACCAAGTCAATGAATCCAATTCCATCTAGTATTCGTTAACCATTGAACAACTTAAGATCCGTGCTAAAAACAGATAAATGAATCCTCAACTATTACAGGCCTTTTCATGACACTTTTTACTAGTTAAATGCATTATTTTCAAAACAAGTGTCCATAGGAGTAAAAGAAAGAATTCTGTAAGCATCAAAATCATGCTAAAATCTAGCACCTCTAGAGACACAGGTTTTCAGTATCACAAAATATAAAAATGCTAACACTAAGGTAACTGAACCCAATAAAACCGAACAGTATTTCAGCAGAACAAGTCTTAACATCACATGGAATTTTAATACAACACAACTGCCTGAGATTATACCAGCACTACATTTTTCTATAAAGTGCCTAAATATAGATAGAGTACAGTAATAGTATATACTAGGACACAAATGGATAATCAAGAAGAAGCCCAAGTTTCTTGGCTAGAAGGCACCATTACACATGGGAAAACAAGAGTTTACAGTAGAAAATGGAAGACAAACTAAGCACACCAGAAAGGAAGAATAATGGAAAGAAACCAGAAATGAAAACTAGTGCAAGAAAGAAGTGCTGAGAACATACTATGTTCCATTGCTATGTACAAAATGTCCAATGCCATGGCAGAAGTCAGGAAAAGGGACTCCACACTGGAGCAGGTGAATATGCTCTAAAGGAAGCTCCAACCTATGGAACCCACACGCCACAACCACCTCTTGGCAGGTGCTGTGGCCTGTGGACAGCTACTCACTGCGACAAATGCATGTGTTGCCTTAGCCAAACAGTATAGGTTCCAGAGAAGATAAAGATCTGAGCAATTAATGGGCTCAGAATTCCAGTTTTATCTGTTTTCTGAAAACCCACAAAGGAGCAGAGCGACCCAGTGAGGATCCATGCTCATGAGCTTGGAACACTCATCACACGATTAAAAAATGAATAACAAGTGGCTTTTCCAAGCATTATTTGTCAAGGAACAAAGGAAGTTATGGGCACAAAGAGTCTCATGCACGCTTTTCCCATTGTATGCCATTTGACTATGAGTAAACCACAGTACTCCATAAACATGACAGCCTAAGTGAGCCTTCTTTGAGTTCTCCCTGCCAGGCAGCGTGGCAGTGATCTCCCCTGGGTGGCCTCTCAAGGTTGCTCCTTGAAGCGGAGAGACCATTTTACCAAAGGTAGTTTTTCTTTAAAGTGACTGATATCACATCTAGCCTTGGTAAAATGGTTTGATTTGTGCCTGGTAATTTTGAATCACTGTTCAAATGACTGGGCCACAAAGTGAACTTCAGCACCAAGCTGTACTTCACAGCTTTACAACATCTCGTTAATAATGTTTTTCCTAAAAGTCTTTGACAGTGGTTCATTAAACAATCTAAATCACCAGTTCATGCACCCATCAGGAGGAGTGGCCCCACAAGGGGCTCACACCAGAGAAGTCTCATCTGGAAAGACTGTAGCTAAGTAAAGGATTCACATTCTATCAACTTGAAGGATTATATCCCACATCCTACAGGAAAGATCTCGCATGGGAGCAGGGACAAGAGCAGGAGTCCATTGCAATGTTAGATCCTATGGCCTGGCCCAAACAGAGGAGGGTTGGAGACTTAATGGAAACACCTTTAATTTGTTGCAATCTGTGATTTCCATTTTATGTTACAGGAATCCCTATAAAAGGACTTACCTCAACCAGGGGCAGACGAGGTAAAGGACACAAGCGTAGCTGTGACCTGACCTGAGCTGGCTTTTGTGCCCACTAACTCCCCACAACACACCACCTCTCCATCCTCCTGAGGGATCACCACAACAGATGGAGTTCTAAGTCACGGCTGAATGAACTCAGTGAACATTTGTGGGCATTTTACAAGGGTGGTCCATACATGAAGGATCTGTGCATACATCAAAAGACAGGAAGTGGTGTCTAGGTGGTGAGGATAATAAGGATGTTTGGATAACATGGGACCTGAACATATGAACAGTACGGAATTGGGGATGGGGTGTGGGTTTGTGGGCATAACTTGTACTGATTTCGGCTTGGACACAGTATATTTTCTTACAAGAAGCTTATATGGACATATGCTCAGGATTTGTAAGCAAATCAGCATTGAAAACAAACAAATGTTTTAGCTGCTGTTGAGCAGTGGTTACACAGAGCCAAGGTTCTCCTTGTTTCTAATACCACTGCAGCAGTGAGAAGGTTGGGAGATGATAGTCAGGACAGCCAATCCTAACTGGCCAAAGAGATATCCCATACCACATATAGGAGGACTGCAGGGACATTTGGAGTGGTGGCATTTGTCTTCAGTGTAGAAACCACTACATGTGAAGGAGCCCTGCTTCTTGCAGGTGATAAACACCTGCTGATGGCAAGGAGGATATGAATTCCTTATTTTGCTCTGCTTGTGCATGCATCTTTTGCTGTCTCTGTCTTCATCTCAACCCCATGAGCTTTCTCATTTTCTTGTGACTGTCTTGCCCAGCCCACTGGGGGCCAGGGAGAGAGGATCTGTGTGGTGCTACACGCCCACCAGCCTTTAATCACAACTAGTTTTGTTTATTAGCTATCTCCATAACACAAAACAAGCCAAAAGAGAACCATAAAGGGCAAAACAAATAACCAGCATTAGTGTCTAAACTACTGTGAACATGTTTTCTGCTCTCTACAATCTCCACACCAGCCTCCTCATAAGATTTCCTTGTGGAAATGTATTTTACTCTGGTTCTTGGAGTATGAAGGAGGATTCTCAAGCTTTTTCATTTCCAGAGTAAAGTGAATCAAGTGTTCTTCCCTGGAAATTGCTGTTCAGCCACTAGAACTGAAAAGATGATACATGAAAAATAGGATACCCATCCCAACATCTAAATTTTAGACTCCATCCCCAAATAAATGGTTTTACTGTGAAAAATACAATATTTGCAGAAGAAAGGTTTATGAAATTGGAACTATGCAAGGTTGGGCAAGACAGCTTATTCCTTCTGGACACTGGAATTTAAAAAAAAAGTTTTAAATTGTATTTTTATAGAAATACTTGTTTTCAAAACATATGTGATTCAAATTATGTTTAACCCCCTTTTCAATAAACTGAAGGGGCAGAAAAAAATTTAAATCTAAGACTTTCCAGTAATTCTACTGTATGTTTTGTCTCATGCAACATCAAGGTTTGACTTATGACGAAGAACGTCTTCACTTCACATTTCTTCTAATTAATTGTTCAGTAAAAAGTACTGAGAGACAGGAAAATGTATGAAAAATCTACAGTACCTTCTCCTCCCTCAGCATAAGAAGAACTATTAAAATGGTAAAACTATTTTTAAAACTATTAATTTATGCAATCAGTTTTCACATGTGAGAGCAATGGTAAGTGACTTTTTTAAAGCTTACTGATATACTGGTTACTCCTGTTCCTCAGAAACACGGAGCTTTATTCATTCTGAAAATGTTGCCCAGCATTTAAAAAAAAAAAAAAAAAAGAAAAAGAAAAAAGTCAACAGCCATGAGTCATACATATTTTCTATCTCCCAGGGCATGTTCAGTAATTTCAGAAATTTCAAGTTATCTTACTTATTTTTAGATTGCCTTAGCTAAAGGAAATACATTACTGTCAGCATTACTCACAGCACAGTTTAAAAGCAGACCTAGCCTTGAATGAAGAGAAATAAAATACTTTTGAACACAAAAGGAGGAAAGAGAGGCTACTACCAAAAGAAATCTTTCATGCTACAAGAGGAGGTCCTCACAAGTGCCAAAAATTAAAGATATATTTTGCCTTTTAAAGATCTGACACCTATTAGAAAACCTGTGGAAGATTTCTGCAAGAAAGTACTCCAACTCCAAACTTTAAAATGGTACTAGGTTTCCATATAGGAAAACTAAAGAAAAAAAATTTATGACAAATCTGTTGATAGACACACATTCATTCATTTAAATTATAAACCATAAAAATGTAGTAATTATTTCAAATCAATGCATAAATGTTAAGAAACAAGATCTTGTTCGGTGACAGACAACTGCCCACAGACAACTGCACACCTGAAGAACTGCAGCAAGTGGGAAGAACAAAATCACATCACACACACACAGAGGACTGCAATTCACTTTCAACAGTGTTAAACACTAACTAGATTTCACATACTTATAATTCAGTTTTTATATGTATATACATACACCCAAGTTCAGTCCACCAATAAAAGCAATGAAACAAGAAGAAAATTTCAAGGAAGTTTTTAGAAGTTTTGATGTAGACAAAAGTTCCTCAGAACTGGGTAAAAACCAGATTTCATGTCAGCTTGATTTGGTTTTGGTGTTTATAATACAATTTAAAGCTACATAAAAAATTATCATCTGTTCTCATTCTTAGCAGACCAGTATACTTCACCCACATCTTTTCAGGCAGGTATCTCCTACATTTTAGTTGGGATATATATACACACATACAACACACACACACACACACATTTATTTGCCATTTTTGCAATTATTTGTGTCCAGTAAGGCTCTTTTTAGGTTTTAAATAGAATCTTGCACAGAATGAGTTAAAATCATAATATAGGAAGCAATGTCTTTGTTTAATACTGATTTATTACTGTTTTTTACAAAACTCTGACAGATGTGGGTATAAAATTAATCACCATACTGCCCTTCCTATAGTAGTCTACAAAATCCTCAAGCTTTGTGTTTTCTGACTTCTACATAATGGCCATGATTTCAGGTTGAAGAAGAATGTTAAGACTTAACATATACTTAGCTAATTTGTTGAAATTAATTCAACTGAAAACCATTTCTGCAAAACACAGTTTGAACAGAACCTAAGAAGTCTGGTTTAATGATTTCTGAGCCTGTTTATCAGAAACCAAAAAAATTTAAGCGCTGCATTTTATTGCAGAGGTTGCCTTGCTGAGATATGCAGATACCTGGCAAGAGAAACCAGAACATGCTAGAACCTAATCTGGATGTTTCAGGTTTTAAGTATAACCACTGCTCACTGAAAATTAAAATGAAATTTAAGATGTACCCGAAACCTCCAACAGGAAACAGGAAAAAAAAGAATAATTGCTTTTCCTAACCTCAGTACCTGTGAATCCCACTCATACCTGGACTCTTGAATTCCACTATAGGGACTGAAATGGAAGATAATTCAAAAGCTATAATGAAATCTCTTCAATATTGTTGTGGTTTAACCCCAGCTAAAAAGGACGCAGTTCTTTGACTCAGTATTTGTCTCATTGCTTATGCCCACCCTTACAGACTCTATACTGGTGTTGCAAGTGAGTTACTCCCCCCCTCCCCTGGCCCATACAGCAACAGTAAATATGTAGATATTTAAATGCCAATTTAGATTTTTTTTTTTTAATTTGGAAGATAAGAAAATTAGGTAATTATTTTAGGTATTTTGCTTTTTGCTTCAGAATGCAATCTCTTTCCTGTGCTGTTTCATCTGTCAAGTGATTATTTTGATTAGCTGAAAAGGCAGCAAATAAAAAGGCTGTTTTCCTTGGTGACTCGTCCATCGTTAAGCACCTTGTGCATGTCAGCATGGCAGTATATTTCTCTAGGAAGTGCTTGTTAAGTAACATCTCCTATGAAAGAGCAAAGTGAGCCAGGAAGTACTTGGAAATACCAAATTTATTGGGAATCGGTCCACCTCTGGAGGAGGAGATGGGGCAGTTTCACAGACAACAGCAACAAACTGAATACTACAAAACGAAACCTTTCCCAGATCATTTTAACTACAAGCCAGCTGAAAAACCCTACCACTTTTCCCCTAACATTATTCTGTTTAGAGATTACATGTTATGGAACAGAGCTAAAAGCAATCTAAACAAAGCAGCTTACAGGCTGAAGTGAATTTTTGTGATGCACCTTCATTTGCCTATTCCACCTTCCTCCAGAACAGCCCATTCTTTTAACTGGACATACATGACTCTCCTTTATCACCAAGGGAATATAGAATGCAAGTAGCAAAGAGAGAAACCTATACTTACAGGAACTTTTACCAATTTTTCTGCTAGTTTGCTTAACAATATTCTACTACTTATTTAACAATAACAATACAAACAGACAAACCACAAACCGACATCCCCACAGAGAAAGAAAAAGAGGTGTTTTCTTCAAAGATTGGTCTTTGCTGGAACAGGACAAAGGGAAACCCTCAGAACACCTGGCACAATGCTCACCCAGCAGGGTGGGGCAGGCAGGGGGCCAGGGGAAATGCAGGAGCATCTGCAGAGGATTGAAACAGCCCTGGGAAGCAACCACAGGGACCAGGGCAGGCAAACAGGGACCAGGTTGTTCAGCCTTGAGAAAATAATGTTTGTGGGAGCTCTCATCACTGGGGGCTACAAAGAAGGAGATTCCCCTTTCACAAGGAATCACAAGGAAAAGACGAGCGCTAACAGGTATAAATTACTCCTGGGAAGATTCTGTTGGATAGCAAAGGAGTATCTGTCATAGTGAGAACAATCAGCCCTTGAAATAATCACCCCTAGGATGTGGTGGACTCTTTCAAGATTGAACTCTTTCAAGATTCATATGGACAAGGTGCTGGTGATCGTGACTGGACCATGCTTTTGCCAGGAAGGCTGGATCAGATGATCCTTAAGGTCCCTTTCCAACCTGACATTCACTGATTCTTGCAAGAACAATGACTAAAAAACAAACAAACAAACAAACCAACCCACCTTGAGTCCCAGATTTTAAGAACTGCTTATTGTACCCCACATCACATTATTTTGCTACTCCAACAAATTCTGCAAGTAGTAACAAAAAGGTTGCTGGTACTTGGCCAGTAGATTTATTGCTAGCCAAAATAGGTACAAAACAAGCACTTCTTCTACAGAAGAAGCAATGAGATCCACCATGTTTCTGGGCTTGTCAAAAAAGGATCTGAATAAATCTTATCAAGATTAAGGGCAACTGCACGCCTTTTAAAACAATGAAAGTAAAATCATTATCACAAACTATGAAAGGATATCGTAGTTACTGCAACCCCACGGACTCATCCCTTTGAAATACAAAAAAATATGATGCATAACACAAATATTTCTTATTCATAGATAAGATGAAGTTTGGAAGCAAGATTCTCATTTATCTGAGAAAGGAAGTGCGTAAAATCAACAGCCAGCTATTCAAACTAAATAGCATGTCGAAGGAAATCCAAGTCCTCTGCAAAATACCAGCAAGCCAATTTTCAGAAAGGGTCACAATTCTTTTATGCCAGATTCTCCAAAGCAATCATCATACTGAATAATGAATACTCTTAAAAATAGAGCCTATCTGAAGAGACGGGATTTGTCCACAGAAGTGCAAGTGTAATCTCATGAACTCAGTTGCAACATTTGTGAAAAGACTCACTCATGAGTATAGGAATTGGAAACTTGGTTATGAGCCAAACTACATAACCACCAACTCATAAACACACACGTATGTTTGCAAGAAAATGTGGCAATGACTTTCATTTGTAGTATAACATACACTCTTTTGCTTGTTTTTGTTTTAACAATCAAGATCCCATAAAGAAAAACTATTTTGACATTAGTTTAATTACAAACCAAGAAAACTACTTTGCTATCAAAAATTTGTACAAAGTTGTCATTCTTAATTAAGAATATATTTTAATATATTCTTAATTTCTTAGTTTCTGCTTAATGCAGTAGCATGAAACGTCTACAAATTAGAGATGAGACTGTCCTTCCAAAATCAGATTTGTGAAGAAACACATTTACATGTTCATATTTTGTCTAGTTCAACTACAAACCTTTCACATTAGTGAACTTTATAAATCTGTAAAAAAATTAAGTTTTAGACTAGTAAAAAGAAACATTTTTAATTAACACTCTAATGTTTGTTAAGGATATACCAATGAATTTTTTGATAATGTAAGAACACTTGATTTAAAGATTTCTTATGTGTTACAGTGCTTATTAGAGTTGTTCCAAATACAACACCCACCTCACTTTGCATGCAATAACTTGTCAAAGTAGCATTTTATCTCCTCCTAGATCACATCATCGGTTTCTTTAGCAAGAAGGCCCAAATTACCAGTTCCCCACTCAAAAACCCTGATTTTTCTGACATAAGGTGAAAACTACCAGGAAGTGAGGGGTGTGGGTTGAGGAGAGAAAATACAGAAGTCACACTATATAGAAATAGCAGACAATACATTGAATAGGACTTTTGGATGGAATACTCTGGACACAACTTTTTAATATGTCTATTACTCTGCAAATTATAAATACATTATTTTGTTTTCCTAAATGTTCTTCTTTCTGGGTCAAGAACATTCATTTTTCCAAGAAAATAAAAAAGGTCAGTATAGAATTTTCCAAAACGCTCAATTTGAAGTGCTACACAAAACATCACATAGACTTAGCTTACGTTACTTCTTGTTTCAGACACATTTTGACTCACAAAAGTGAATTATTCAAGCTGAGGCCCAAACACTGAATCCCAACCAATTTCAGAGATGCAGTAGTTGAAAGTATTCAGGAAGACACCTGAGACTAAAGTAGAAAAAAATAAATCCAAAGATAAATATTTTTTCAGGTCAGCATTAAAAATCATTCACAAAAATGTCTCGTCACATTGTAAGTCCTCCTTAGCCACTGATAAAATACAGAAAGAAGGCAGACTTTTAAATGTCTTTTGTTGTAAAATATGACAAGAAAATTGTACAGCAAAATCTGCCCAGTTTATGATAATGAAGGAGGTCAGCTCTTAGCAGACTAAACACGCTATCAGAAAGTCAGTACTTACTTTCATTGTTGAGAATAGTTCAAACTGTTTAACTCCATTACTATCTCAAGTGGGGAAACACTTGTTTTTCCAATGGATTACATTGACAGTTTAGTATGAGAAAAGTTATTCACTAGTTAACAGTACAAATCAATGTAAAATAACAAAAAGGTAGTAGTACAATAAAGGGGTTCTAAAAAAATCCAACCATGATGGAAAGGGGAGAAAGATTTACACATTAATTCCACTTCTGATACTCTTAAGTGTGTGAAAGCATTAGGGTATGATCCCTTGGCGTGAAACATAATACATACTCCAAACTCAGCTTGGAGTTTACCTGCCCTAGCTTTCAAATTAAGTGTGTTAGTTCCACAAACACACTGTAAATCCATTGCTTTCACCTAAACTCCCTTCCAGCAATTCAGGCTTGAAATCAAGCTATTAAAGAACATGGTATAGGGAGGTGAAGATCAAGGCTAAAGTCAAAGATGGAAGCCAGGTGACCAAATGACAATGAAGGACAGTGATTCTTCATTAAACAGTATAATTATCACAGCATTTTTCAGCTACAATCAAATATCTTAAGTGTTAGAAACAAGGTACAACTTACATAGCAGAACCTGCACACCAGCAAGAAGAGATTTGTCTATTTCTCAGGTCCAAATCGCATCCTATGCTTCCCTTCCCTTTTTTTTATTCAAGGGGTACCTTCAAACCCATCCACAAGATAGGGCGGTAGGTCTGGTGATGTGCAGCTCTTTTCCAAAAATGGTTGTTTGCTCTTATCAAAGGTGGCAGCCTCAGTGACTCAAATGTTGGATGTCTGTCTTCTTTTATCCTCCAGAAGTAGACATCCAACCTTTGAACCAGATTTTAGCAGCAGGAAGGGATAATATCAATACGTCTGTTATTCAGCACATTTTTGGTAGGGTTTGGGTAACCTCTGTAAAGCTGTTATGTTTTATAAATTGCATCATAAGCAGATTTTTTTCTTTCAGTTTTTAAGCAAAACCTATAGAAACTTACTGTCACAAAAATCCAGATGAGAAACCCGGCTTTCTGACTCTTTCAAATTATCAGCTCAGCAAAATTTTTGTGGGGACATCTGTCTCTGTATCAAGACAAAATCCAGTATGGCAATTCATAGAAGTGCCAGTGCCTGCTGCCAACATGCCTGCCGAAGAGAGTGGCAAGCACAGCAATGTGGGGACCGAGGGTCTGTGTTCTTGTCTTCTGTATAAAGGACTCACTAATGCCACAGCAAACTTAAATCAGGGTGTTTTAAATCAGGTAAGGAAAAGAAAGTTGGAATTGCTCTGTGATGATGAAATACAATTATGTGCCAGAGATACTCTCTAGTAACTTCCTCTTGACTAAGTTGGAAACTGGGATATGGTGGTGGGAAACTTCACCACTGAAACTCTGTGGTCTAAACTGCACTTTGTATCCGATGATTAGGACATTGAAAAGTGTTAGCCAACAGTTTGTTAAAATACTCTAAAATAAAAGTACAGATTTTAGATATATGAGTTCTTCTGAAATTAAGGCTTGAAAGCTCAATGTCAATTTTCTCTCCTCAAATCTGGATTACTCTAATAGCTACTCATGCCAGCCTAGTAAGCACCTCCAGGTTCCTTTGATAACACATTTTTACAATCATCTTTGCATGGCTATGTAATGATTTACTTTAAGTCACAGCGTTTGTCAGTAAAACAAAGAGCAGGAATACAGTGAATAAATGCCATTTCTAGCTAAAGCCTTCAAGGAAGAAAAGTGTGGTGTATCATGGGTAAAGATCCCACATCTACCACATGATATAGAAATTAACCATACACTTAATTACATCATTTCCTCTTGTCCTATTACTTGTTACTTGGGAGAAAAGCCTGACACGCACCTGACTATAACCTGCTTTCAGGCAGTCATAGAGAGCCATCATAGCACACCTACACGTTTAACTCCCAACTTAGGGCTGCATGCACTGCTTGTCTGCTCTACATAAGCAACCTGAAGCAACAGGAGTGAAAGATTTTTGTGCAACTGCACAGCATCAGGCACACAAATTCCCCAAGTACTGCGAGGTAAGCTGTGTCAGGATGCCAGGAGCCTGAGCTGCACAGCTGCACTGTAGTTGTATGGGATTTCAATCATAGATAAAGACTTTATCTATCAGCACTGTAACTATACAAAATACATCAACAAAATCCCACTATATGTCACACAGCTTTTGTTTCCTACAGGCAACCTGATGAAGGATAGCAAACTATCTGGAACAAGTAGAAAGAAGCAATTTTGAAGCAGCAGCAGGCATCAGTGTCACTATTATGAGATGGCTCAGAAACACCACAGACTGCTTTATTCCTCACTCTGGCCCCACGATCCTTTTAAAGGCACTCAAATAAGGAGACAGCCCCATACACAGGTCAGCTTTACACAAGTGACGGAGAACGGCTGTGTGGAGGGAGAGCATGGACGCAGCATAAAAGTGGTACAGAAAAAAAATCCTAACGCTGTTTATTTGCATGAACCCTTCACGTGTTTTTAACATAACTGATAGATGCAATGTGAACTTCATTTCCTTGTCACATGCTCACTACACAAAACTTTACTCAAAACCACATGGCTAGTCACTAAGTTGTCTCAAATTTGTTGTCAAACAGTTTTAACAGATTTTAATACTTTATATGAAATCACCATTAAGGTTTTTAAAGGGAAAGAAGATGCAGCAAGCATTTTCTAGTAAAAACAGGTAGAATTTATTCTCACACAATTTGCTGCTTATCCCATGTGTTCAAATTTTCCTATCCATCCCTTTCTCAAAACAGGCAATTCTATATAATCTCTCATTACTTATCCTGTACTTTCACAGGTGTTTTATATCAGATGACAAAATAGCTCTATCATTTGTCATCCTCAGCACTGTATTTTGGCTAAAGAGAATTAAGGCTGATTTGGCATTAAACTGCAAAGAAAAATATTTTCACTATCTTTTAGTTATTTAGAAATCAGAGAGAGCTGATTGAATTTGATGATCATTGTGCTGCTTTTGGAGAAGGACAAAAAAGTGATGAACACCACCAAAAAATAGAACTGTGTTAAAACAAGCTATATTTAGCACAACATGAACAAAAGCCAGTACTGCTCTCCTTCATCATGACACTGACAGTACCAAACAGAACGCCTGACAGCTTTCCAGGGGGCTTTAGCAGCTACTGCTGATGCACTGCAGAAAACAGATTGACAACGAAGCCTATTTGCACTATGTGTTTTCCTATCATCCAGTTTAAGACAGTTAAGCAAAAAGACATCAGTTACAACTGCCTTTCCAAAATGCTGCTTGTAAATAGATGCAGCATGTATCTTAAGTTTGCTTTCCTGCTAAGCACTGGTTGGTTCTAAACAACAAAGTAATCCTCAAGACCCATTAGCAAATACAGTGAGGGACCAGCTATTTAGTGGCAGCCCTATCTCCAGTTTTGCCAGTCATAATGTTGTAAAAACTAAGAATCAGAACATAAATAATAGTGCCCATAAAAGAAATTAACACATTAAAATCTGACTTAAAATTGCTTTTGAAAAAATAGTAGCTTTATGATGCAAATCTGCCAGCTAAACACAAAAGCTTATTCATACACAAGATGAGAAAACAATTTTTACACATAATCAAGAAAGGTCAAGTTGTTTTCTTATTCAGAACAATCTTGTTAGAACATTCTCAAAAATGATTTTCACTGATACTATAACTATTCATATTAAAAGTGAGAAATCACATATGTTTTTCCCATACGCTCTTGTGCATCCCATACAATAAATTAAATGCTTTTCTGTGTATGGTACCTTCAAAACAACACACATATATTCATCTTTCTAGCATCTTGACTAGCAGAGGTTTTTTATTTGGTTTGTGTTTTAGGTTACAATGCAAGATATAACCAAAAGTGTGTATGCTACTACCACTTCTTAAAACCAGGTGGGGCAGTGTTCTTTATCTCTTCCACAACCCATCCTCCCTTCAGGGGTTATCTTCTGTTAATGGGCCATTGAGTCTCACTGAGTGACTGATAAAATTACATCATCCCATTGTGAGATGCTTCACCCAGGGGGAGGAGCCAAGCATTCCTACCTAGATATTCCCAGAGGAAGTATGGACTCATCTACACCACCACTGGACATTCAGAGGGAAACTGCACCCTTCTACAGGATCATTGCTTCAACAGAACCACATCTGTCACTCCAGCAGGACTGCAGCCACCATTTAATTAGACTGCTACCAACACCCTGACCAACACGGTGTCAGGTTGTATTCTGACTCTTTCAGTGGGTTTTTTTTTGTACTACTGCATTTTTAGTTCAATTTTCCTAGTAAAGAACTGTTATTCCTATTCCCATATCTTTGCCTGAGAGCTCGTTAATTTCAAAATTATAATTCGGAAGGAGGGGATTTATATTTTGCATTTTCAGGGAGGCTCCTGTCTTCCTTAGCAGACACCTGTCTTTCCAAACCAGGACACTTGGTTGGTTATTAGCCCATGCTCAGCACTGAGTAATACTGATTGCCACTCAGATACAAGCTTCATCTGTGTTTTAATTACTTTTGCAAAACCATCCACTATACTTTCCAATGGTTCCACAATTATGTAACATTAAAAGATAAAAACCCTTAACTAAAGGAGGTTATCTTATCCATGGTAGTCATAGTGCACTGCTTACAGAGGAAATGGTTAAAATATTGAAATACTGATGAAGTTTAACAGCTTCCTGAAAAAAATAGCTCTCTGTAAAAGGGGATGATGAAAATGCCTTCTTAAACACTCATTCACTCATAAAATAAAAATGCAAGCTTACAGTTTACACTCAAGTACAAAAAAAAATCTACTTGGGTATTTATCTTCCTTTTTGAAGCATTCTTCTCTAAAACCCACCAATAAAGCTTTTAAGGCTGCATTAACAAAGAAGAATGTCATATTCTGTTGTGACACATAAACCTGATGAAACAGTGAAAGATAAAAGATGTAACCCACAGCTGTTAAACATAACAAAGACGTGCACAATATTCAATCACACTTGAAGAGTAAAGCACACTTATTACAGAGCTCTGACACATAAACAAGGCTAAGAAAAAACTTGATACTGGAAATCCATTTCTAAAGATCACCAAGGATGAAGAGTATGAAACACTTACAAAAACTAACACTTCATATACTTCTCTATGAATGTGGGTATCATGTATAGCCCGTATATAATTTAGACATATCATAAGAGACTAATTCAAGATACTTCCATGATACAAGGCAGTAGCTAATTCACTACAGAGTGGGAACCAAAGTACAAGTTCATGCAAGGCCTCTTGTAACCACAGCAAAAGCTAAAATCAAGCCCACCCATACCAAAGCACTGCAACAAATCATCACACCAGTTCTTGCAAAGTCATGCTGACTTCACTAAAGCTCACCAGAAAAAGTACACACCACAATTAAATGGGACACTTCAAAAAGCTTACCCTGGAGCTGACTGTCAGGTGGAGTATTTCCCAGTTACAATATCTCATTTTAGTTACAGACCAACAGAACTACAATACTTACCACTTGTAGTTTTTACAAGATAACTTATCAATGGGTAAACTACTGTAACCAACAAGTAAAATAAAACATACACTTTCATACTTACTTCTAATTTAAAGAGAATATGTTTATAAAGCCTCATTAGCTCTCAAGAATAGAATTGCTTTGTGATTTTTCTTCTTTTAAACCTGATGAACTGAAAAAAATTGCATTAAAACAAACTCAAGTTTTTCCTAAAAAAAAAAAAAAAATTGCCAAGTATCACCTTCTTAGGATGAAAGAAACAGGTTACAATTCTTTTATGACCCCAAACATGATGACCTTACATCTCTTATGTCCCAGCATGCATAATTTGCTATTTGAAACGAACATACATGAAACCACATAGACCTCTTTCCAAGATTCACTGAAATCACAAGTTAGAGATCAAGTGTCTTTCTCCCTTTTGTGCCTTTAATAAAATGGATGGCATGCATAGCTGTTTGTTCCTCTGTTTCTCTTTGAGAATTCCAGATGACCCTCACACAAAAGTAGACACTGAATCAGCCTTTTACCTCCCCTGCAAAGCCATCAGTCCTTAAGAATCTGGTCAGTTTAGGAAGGAAACAGCTACTACTTTTAGCAGTTTTGCAAAACTGTACTGATTCATACTCATGCAACTGATTAATTGTTCCAGGATTCTTTTCTGAATTCATCTACAGGATGGGGGGAAAGCCTAAGAAAAAGCACTCCACATTAGTCTGATCATTCACTGAACCATATCCAAAAAGTCTACAGTAGCAATTACCTGAGCTGGCAGCCAGGCTAAACTCAAGGAGTTGTCAGCCAGTTCTGAGGCATTCCCGTTTCCACGTAGGTTTCTTCAAAAAGGAAAGGGAGGGATGGCATACTATTCAGTGGAGTACTTCCCAGTGGTTCAGATTTAATCTAGATTTTCTAGAAAAACCTCAAGGGAATTTGTAGTGTGACCTTCTTTGTGATGGACTCTATAGACTTCTTTAAACACCTGAATGTGGCAACACTGCAGTTCTACAGTACTTTTCTGAAGAACTTGCTCTCTTCTTCCCTTTAAATACACATACCACTTCTCTAAAGGGATTTCTCTAATAAGGCAGTATGGAATAAACTGCAATCTTCAAATTATGTTAATTTTTTAGTTAAAGAAACGACAAGCAAACGTACAGTGATTGTAACAGTTCTGTTTTCTTTTAGCAGTCTGATGTTTCTTCACAAGTGATGGATCCACTGTGTTTCTCATGCACTAAAGCTTCTTTCAGGTGTATTGTAAGGACAAAAGTTGGTAAGAGACACCTTATATATATCATCAAGTAACAAGATTCACCAGCCTAGTTCTACCACTCAGCTCTAAAACAAGACAAACACTTCTAGACTGTCTCAGGAAGTAATGGAAGTCAAAGAGTGAAAACATGCAGGAAGGTCCAAGACTTTCATTCCTGTAGAACTCCAGATGGACTGGCTTAGTTCTAGACTTAAAGTTCCCTTTTGCCTTTCCCTTTCCCACCATAAAGAGCTTACAGATCTACAACCAGAAAAGTGAAAACAAGATTCACGCCCAGTATAAGGTGCAGCTTTCACTGAAGTAGATATAAGTTGTTTTCAGCCAAGATTGCAGCAGCACCTCCAACTGAAATAATTTACTTCAATACTAATTCTAGTGCTTGTAAAATAATATAAAAATAGCACTGTTAAAAACGCCAAACCAACAAGACAAACCCTCACCTTCAGCCTGAGGTAACATACGATGTAACTTAGGAACAACACTACTTCATTGAATCATAAACTTACACCTCTTCTAGATGCACAATACTGCTTCTATTCTTAAGTTAAATATTCAAAAGATTGAAAAAAAGAAGGCAAAAAAATCATGCAGCCTCAAAATTTTGACTTTTATTCAGGGAAAAAACCCACCATAACATAAAAAAACCCTACAACTTGGAGTATGGAATAGGGGGATTGAAAAATGCAACAGAACCTATATATGTTTACATGTATAAATGAGGAAGCTCAAAATTAAATCCAGGAAAAAAGTATCAGTCAAGTCCTATTTTCCCCACACGTAGAACACACCGAATACTGTCAAGGGATTCTCTTGTTTTTTAAAAAATTCTCCAGAATTAGATGATGTACATAAACATGGCAGAGACAAACCAGACAATTCAGTCTATACGCAAGCTCTAGAGAATGCTAGAATGTTTTTCTTAGTATACTACTATTTTTGTTGCATATAGTTTCATGATTTTTTCCTCTTAAAGATCATCTAAGCCACCTGTCACTACAAAATTATCATATTCACAGGATATGACAATATTCCCAACACCAGAAGGCAGTATTTTTAGAACAGGAGAATATAATTTTGGAAATCAACACGCTGGTTACCAGTCAGTATAGAATGGAAGTATTTATAAAAGCCTTGAAGTTTGGAAATTCCATTCAGGAGAATGTTGGTTCTTTCTGTCTACCAGTTCCGCCTGTTTTATTACTATTACACAATTTAAACAAATATGTGCACATGGTTCTAGACAAAAGAAAAGCACTTAGAAAAAAAAAAAAAACAGTTATAAAAAATTATGGAGATTGTTCTTCATTTTCATACAGCTACAGAGGGGAAACTCTATCTCAGGGGCACAGCTGAAGTGTGATTTTTGAAATAATGTGGGGGAAAAAAAATAGACAAATAAGACACAGCTGTTGCATAATTGCGTATGGATTTTTCTACATTTTTTACACTCCTGATTAAATTATCCAATCTTACAAAAATACATGAATGCTCATCTACTAGTAATTACATTTTGTCAGAACAAAAATATTAGGTACTTTTCTCCAAGCAAATTCTAGCAAGATTAGGCACATTTTTTCTCCTTTTGACTGAAATACCAGTCAAACCACAGAGCCTTCATCACCCCATTCCATATGCATGTGAACAAATAATGTCAGAAGAGATAGGATGCAATTGAGTACATTTTATTGATTCTGAAAGACTATGCATTTCCTCCATTATAATTAACTTCTGTGCAAACAAAGACAAGTTCCTTGCACCAAAGATATAACTATGCAAAACTGCTTAAAGCTTTGTGCTGGAAGAAAATCTGGCCAGACCATGCAGACTGAGAAAGGCAAGGTGGTCTCAGCTCCCACATCCAACCATGGTGAGGTTAAGCATTTATCCCCACACAAAACATATGTATAATTGTACACACGACCAGCCATGGGGCAAGGAGGGAGGTAGAGGGGGAGGGCATCCTAATTTTAAACCAGCACATTCCTAGCATCAGGTCTTTAACTCAATTTCCTTGTTCAAACAAGGTCAGAAATTTATCTAGGATTTCTATCTGAATACTAACTCCCCTAAATATCAGGGAAAACATTCAGAAACTGACCACAAAATCTCATGTGCCAACCAGCTATTTTTTCTCGCAGTTGTATTTGAACAGGGAGATTTTAAATTGCATAAAAACCCACCACAATTTTAGGGTACAGCTTTACTTACAGCTAAGTTGATACAGCAGAATATGCTCAGAGTTAATGCTCTGCAGGGCAATTAAACTAGTCTTCTCTACTGTGACAGACTTTGTGAGTCCACAGATTTCAGTGCAATAGGTTCATCTTGACAGCTGGTGGAAAAGTTCTTTGCTTTGTTACAGACTAGGCTTATGTTGCACCAACCCACTAAACAAACTCACCCCATGACTGTTGTAGGGAGAGAAGAACATCAGCAGAGCAAAACTACTCTTTTCAGCATTGAACTAACTCAACATCCTCAAAAATTGTTAGCATTACTTTAGATAATGTTCTAATCTGTTCTCTTGTTAGATAATATAAACTGAAATAATTCCCAATTTATCCTGTTCAAGTCTTTTTTATCCTTCAAGAACTACTCCTTCAGCCCATGTTTGAAATAACTATCTCTCTCTTCAGCTTTTTGAAAGTCACTCTAATTCTGTGGTGTCCTTCTATAGGTCAGTATTATTTTTAAAAAGTATGTTTCTTTCTTTCAAGTAGTCCTTATCCTCTCCCCTCAGTCCTCCTGTAATCCTGCTTGTTTTCTGCTCAGAATGGAGAAAACATAGCAATGATTAATGGCACCACTATAAAGGAAGATATCAAGAGTGCACCAAAACATGCACCCCTATAAATGATCTAACAGGATTATATAGGAAAAACAAACAGAAACCCTGTTTCTGTAATGAACTGTTTGAATGTGAAATCTGAACACAGAGTCAAAAGACTTGGTGTGAGGAAAAACAAATCAAGCCCATTAATAAACATGAAAAAGAAGCTCCCAACTCCAAACTACTAGTACGTCATTAGACAGACACTTGTTAAAGAAACACATGTATTACATACTGACTGATTGTGCCTAAGATGCCAAAGTGAAAACCAGCCAACCAAAAAATATTGAACAAAAAACCAACCAAACAAAAAAGAATTAGCAAAACAACCCTAGTTTAATCTCCTAAGCTAAAACAGAAAAGACACACAATTCCTAAGGCCATAAAGGAAGACACTGTGAACAATTAAAAGTTGCATTAAATACATAAATACACTTTATTTTTGAAGTGTCAAATATTAAAGTTAATAGGTATCAGAATCAGAAGGGGGGTTGATTTCTTCAGTTTATCTAAAATATTATTCTTTGCTATATTAATATCCAAACCAATAGCTAGGCAGTTGAGAGAGAAAAAAAGAGCACCTATATCTTTATACTAGAAAGGAAAAAATCCTCACTCCACAAGGAATTAAAGACACTCAAAAGGCAAAGTATTGTCACTAGACTGTCTTTCCTATTCTTCTAATGCACCACATCTGTTGTAATTAATAGTATTAAAAATTGTCATGAGTCATGCATACTAAGCACTTTGCTTAAAAAATGCCAATAGAGGACCACTTTCCCCAAAACAGACTTAAGTGTCTAAATAAGCCAAGGAATGTTATGATCAAATAACAGAAAACAGGTACAGGTTAAGAATAGTTATTTCCATACTGTATATGCATGGAGGGGAGAATGAGAGGTACATTGGTGGACTTGTACAACACCTTAATGTATAATTTCCTGTGACATCAAAGCCCTTTATTAAATATGGGATGGGAGATAATTGCTGAGTTTTTGTTTTAATAATAATTTTTTTTAAATGAACATTTTTCTCTTAGGTAATACTCCCATTACATATTTTGGATGATCTTTTTACGATTAAAAATACAACTCTGCAAATTTTAATTGTGTCCTGGGTTGACGGTGCCTCCTATCCCAATCGTGCAGCTTTATCTCTATGTACTGCACTGTTATGTCTAACCGCTGCCCCCCCGCCCCCCGGTGGGGTGTTTTGCCGCGGTGGGGCTACTGGCTTTGGGCTTTTGGCTGCTTGCTCGGCTTGGCTGCAGGCTTTGCTTTGCTTTGCTTCTGGCTTTTTTTTTTTTTTTTTCTTTTTTTTTTTTTTTTTTTTTTTCTTTTGCTTTTGTTTTTGTCCCCCTTTTTTTCCCGCCTCTCTCTCTCTCTCTCTCTCTCTTCCCCCCCCCCCCCGCCCCCGACACTGGACCGGCTCCGGACCTGACCTGGGAATATCTGGGGGTCCTCGACGCCTGAAGACAGAAGCTCTGCGCCCTCCCCTCACAGCAATTGCTTGAGTATTTTTCTTTTCCCTTGTGTTGGGGAGTGTCTTTGTTTATTTGTTAATAAATAGGTTTTTTCCACTTCTCCTCCGAGGAATTCCTTCTCAAACCCAGAGCTGGGGGGGGAAGGGGTGGTGGAGGTTTGTTTTCTGGGGGCTCCTTCTGGAGACCTTCCCCTAATTTGTCCTAAACCAGGACAAATTGGTAAAAACCTTTTAAGTATTTAGTACGTAATTTTTTTTACTTCAGGGATTTTTGCTTCACCTCTTTTTTTATACTCATGAAAATTACCTAGACTTTGTCATTACACTGAAATTACACTAACCTATGCAATTGGTTCATCTAAAACATACTTCTTGCATTTTGTGAACAATCCAACAGAATAAAATAAAAAAGCAACACTTCAACTTCAGTGTGAGGATACATAAAAATTATTCAATATGAAGCAAACGTCACTCACCTTCCAGTCTCATGAATTACTAAAATAACACTGGATAACAGAATGTATGGAGAGATGCTTATGATCTTTAGTGAGGGCCGAATAATCTTCATGTAGATGCTGTGAACAGCCCCTGTATGCATACTGACATCATCAGTAAAGACTTCAAGGCAAAGGATACTATGGTAACCACGCAATGTGCTGAGAGAGAAGCCTTTAATTGCTTTAACAACTTCCTGAGGCTTGTGCTACTAGGTTTCCATTTGCTCACAAAGAAATTAAGGTTGTCACAGAGGCAGCGAATGTGCTACTGTGCAGAAAAAAACCCTGCACTGAATCCTGATTCTATTAATTGTGATGCGACTTTTTAAATTACAAGTGTCATAGCTTGACTCCATTATTGAAATCTTCTGACATCTGCAAGATCTGTCAGGAGTCACAAGTCATGAAGCAATATTGTCAGGTAGCAATTTTATAAGCATTGCCATTTTCTCTATTTGCGTGCATTTGCACCATCACATTAGATATTATCTTCTTCAAGTCACAGCAGAGTTTTAAGGGTAGAATGTTCATCAGCACCAGGGGGTAAAACAGTGTTCACAACAAAACCTGAAGTCCAGCTAATACTCAAGCTCAGGTGTAATATAAAGTGACATGGTGAGAAACAAGGTCTTTACCCTGGTATCATGTCTCTTTCAACTTCAATGACTATTAGTCAGTACATCGCTTAGGAAGGACAAAACTCCAGGAAATATTGGAGTTGTCATGTCAGCAGTGAGGTGATATGGCCCAAAGATAGCTGAGTAAGATGATTTTGGCTGATTTCCAGAAAACTGGACTACTATCTCTTCATTTTGTACACAAATCGCTCAGCAGATATTTGTTTTCTCAAAACTGAAGAAAAACCATATGACTAACAATCCAACCAGAATTACAGTTAGTTGGGATTCTCCCAGTTTAGAGTATCTACAAGGGCCACCATAAAACAGATTTTTAAATCAATGTCATTATCTCAATTCTAACATTAATCAAATCCTTGTGAAGAAGTTATGCTTTCCACAGTTAGGGTGAGAGTTCTGATCATTACATGCATCAGTTAAGAACACTACTGGGCCAACCACTTTCACAACCAGACGTCATTTGGTTTTGCCAACCAAATTTTGCACTTATTTTTAAAAAGCACATTTCATGGCCCCCCTTTTAAGCACATGCGCAAATTCTCTCAGATGCTTCACACATATGCCACTTTTCACAGGAAATTTTCTGCACACACACGGTTTCAAAAGCGTTGATCTAAGGAGCACAGTGTATTGCCCTCCACCTCAGTACCTTTATGTATATAATGTTATAGACACTTCAGGGAAAAGGCAGAGAGAGAACAGAAGAAAAAAACAGCTGGAGACTTGCCTTTATCGCAAAGTTGCAACTCAGTTAAGTTCCCGCTACCTGCAGCAATGCAGAAAGTCATAACAACATTGATTCTCTGTTGAGACCAGTATTATGTCTCCAATGGACACTAACAGCCCTCACCCATGCATAAACACAGAGAAAAAAGGCAGCTGAAAACCACAGCTCAACAAAAGCAGAAGACTGTACCTTTTCTGGTCCCTCCAACTCCACCTTTAGAGACTGATGTTACAAGCAAGGTAGCTCCTGCTAGGAAGCCCAAAAGTTGAAAGAGCCACAGCAGTATGAACAGTGAAACTTCTAAATCTAAGGTATATGAGATGAAAAGGTGCTTACCACCTCAAATTAATTTCCAAGTTGATAGCTTAAAAAAAAATGAAAAGGAAGAAAAAAAACCCACATCAGCCTAAAGCCAAATTTAAAAGCTTGTTCTAAAATTGAAGCACTAAATTTCTGACTATTGAGTGGAAAACATAGTTACAAAGGATGAAAATGAAAATACACACAATTTTAAATTGTTAGATGACACACTGAGCCTTTAAAGTGACATTTTTCCAAAATACATTTCCTACAGTCTCCGTTCTGTTATGGGAAGGGAAAGATCAGACAGTAGCTGCAGATCCAGTAAATTACATCCAACCTCTCAAGAGGATGTAATAATAAATAAATCCAACACCTCAGTTGTTTTGATTTAGTAGCTAAATTACTGTCTCAGTTTTTTCCAACTAGAATCTCAGGCAGAAGTATTTCTCTGGGCCAATTCCACAACTTCCTGTTCATCTCTAGTTAACTCACTTGACTGCTTTAAAAACTAAATAAAAGACTTCATTGTCCAGTCCTTGAACAGTAACTCAAATTAGTATGGAATGCTAATACTGTCAAGGTCTGTATATACAACATCCCTCTTGCAATTGCTACAGAAAAACAAACAATTTAGGCTAGATATCAAGCTGGGAGATGGGTATTGCAGACCGATTAAACATACAGATGACAGTTTTTCATTCTTCCTAGTATTTCTTTGAGCTGAATAAACTCTGGTTTCAAGAGGAAAAAACCCACAATAAGCAGTCATTTTATTTTTGTATGTCTGTAAACAGGCACAAGCTTAGGATGTCAGCACAGAATAGGACTGCAAATAACGATGCAATGGCATGTAGAAGGACCATCTTGACATCATTTTTGAGGCCACATGTAATGGTTTCCTCTTATGCCTAAACTTCTAGGACTATTATACTAACACTTCACAATCATTCAAGATTTTCATTTCTACAGCAATAGAAAGAATCAAAGAGTAGCTCAAGCAATCACAACAGCATATTCAGAAGTCTTGCTTTTATTAAGAGAGATTTCAATCTATTTCCTGGCACTCTTCCACAAATCTCTTCCTCTACCCAAGAAGATAATCTGAACCCTGGAGCATCTCTCCTCTGAGGCCAGGCTGAGAGAGTTCAGTATGAGCTGTTCAGTCTAGATCAGGGAAGGCTACAGGGAGACCTTATAGCATCTTCCTGTACCTAAAAGGGTTTAATGAAAAGTTGGAAAGGGATTTTTTTAGAAGGACATGTACTGTTAATACAAGGGGAAATGGGTTTGAAGTGAAACAGAGTATGTTTAGATAACATATAGTAATGTTTAGACAAGATATGAGGATGGTGAGGCACTGGCACACATTGTCCAGACACAGCACGGATGCCCAATCCCTAGAAGTGTTCCAGGCCAGGCTGGACAAGGCTCTGAGCAACCTGGCCTAGTAGTATCTGTCCCTGCCCATTGCACAGGAATTCAAACAAGACTATCCTTACGGTCCTTCCAACCCAAACCATTAAAACAATCCTGTGAGTTTCTATAAAATCTCCCCTCCATACTGAAATCTGGGCATATGCCGTTTAAGGCAGTAATGGTCTACCTGCTGAACAGGCAGGTATAGAACAAGCTGTAAGAGGTACCAGCTTACACAGCAATGAACATTTAACTCATGGTTAAAATATTGCTGAAAATAATAATTATAAAATAATTAGATTCTTATTTGTCAAATCTCTTGGGTTATGTGACCAAAACACATTTACTCTATTCCATCTGTTGAAACCAGTTGGGGAGGTGTCTTCTTTATCTCTTGTAACTCCATGGGGGAGGGCGCAGGTGCCTTCTGGTAATGAGCCAACTGTTAAAACCGGGTGGGTGATTGTTCCTCATCTCTTTCCACCCTCCCCAGGGATACCTTCTGTTAATGGGCCATTAAGGCTCACCAATGACATGACACATTACATCATCCCACCGTGAGATGCTCCACCCAGTGGAAGGAGCCAAACCATTCCCACCCAGATAAAAACTAAGATGTAGGAACACCAGATATCCAGTGTTTCCACTCGATTCCTGAAGGAAGACTGGACCCATCCCACCATCACTGGACCCTTTCTACAGGACCATCTCTACTCCAACAGAACTACATCTGCCACTTCAGGAGGGCTTATCTGGACTGCTTCCAACACCCTGACTGACAGGGTGTCAGGCTGTATTTCTGACTCTGTCACGGTGTCTAGGACTTTCTGTTTCTTTTGTTTGCTTGTTTTTTGTATTACTACATTAGTATTCTTAACATTTCTAGCAAAGAACTGTTATTACTATTCCCAAATCTTTGCCTGAAAACCCTTTAATTGCAAAATTGCAATAATTTGGAAGGGGGGGTGGGCATGTTTGATAGGATAGGGTTAAAATGATTTCTAAAGGGCATAGGAATAGGAGTTAGCTTCACTGTAGCCCGGTGTGATTTCAGGCTATTGTTTTAATGCAACCAGGTATAGCTTGCCTAGGCAACTGAAAAGGGGGAAGAAGAATGCATATAATGTTAAGGCTTAAAATAGAATTTGATGTTCTTTAGTAAGTTAAGGTGAACCTGTACCCATATCATAATCATTGATAAATTTCTTTATTGTTAATTGTAAGCATCTGGTAACTAAATATGATTATTATCTTAAATACTAATCACGGGAATCTTGAATTCGAATCGTAAGAGTCTGAAACACGAATCCTAAAAATATTGATTGTTCTAAATTCATGCTTGGGTAGAAGCTATAGAACAATGGGGTTTAATGTTTAACATGTATACTTATGTAATAAAAGTATAAAACTGTGTCTATTTTTGGACTTCTGGTGGAGTCAGGATTTGGGCCTCAAGGCCCCTGACTCTCAGAGCTCCTCAATAAAGCACCACAGACAATCACTCCATGATTGTGTGTTTCTTCACCATGCTAACATGTTTACATTCTCCATTCCACAGGAAACTCCAGCTTTCCCTGGTAGGTAGCTGTCTTCCCAAACCAAGACATCAAAACAGGAAATACTAAATTGGTATTACACATAAAACCCCATACTATCAGAATGATGAAATGTAAGGGATAACAAATGCCAAGTTAAATATTAGAAAATATTTTTAATTAGGAGATTCATTGTGTTTTATTTCATGTATGTACACCTGCAACTGAACGAGAGAGATTTCTCTAATTTTCTATAGCGACATGTTGCCAAAACAGAGCTACAGCTCTTATCACAATCAATATCAGTGGCAAAAAGGAGGCAGAGTATTCTCCAGCATCAGCTCCTTACTTTAAAGCATTGGTTTCTGAACTTGGTCATAATATGGAGCAAACACATGCACATAAATAATTCAGAATTATGCAATAATATACAGAAATTATACACAGAAAAGTATTTTAATTACTTCATGTGGTTCTACTGTCAAGTCTCTGCAAATCTGGCTCTTACTTAGCAACAGCTCTACTTCAAACATTTGGACTGGGCAGTCTTCGAAGGCTTTTACAGAAACGGTGTTAACAGCAAAATGCTACCACAACTTCCTTTTTACAGATATTGGTTATTCCTGCATATCTTCACAATAAACACTTTTGCTGATACTGCCACGCTGGAGGAAGGGACCACTGTGCATAAACTTCTGGAACAACTACGACCACCATCAATCTCTTCAGGGAAAGGCAGGGGGTGGGGGACAAAGCACCACCACAACTGCTGTTCTCAACAGGCCACCTTGTTTGTCTCAGCCACACAAACCTTTTCTCCTTAAAGGCCTGAAATACAACCTATTTTTCTAAGTCTATGCATCCCTTTAATAAGCCCTCTTAAAAGAACGTCTGCTGTGTGGGCAAATGTGCTTTATGTAAAACAAAGATATAAACTACAAAAATGAACACCAGAAAGAGACAGGACTTACTTCTAAAATAGGTATAGCACAAACTACTAACAAATTGTACCTCGGCACTTGTACTGATATGTTCACATTTGGAAAAACCTAATTGCTCTGTAGGTCTTTTCTACACTTCAAATACAGCTCTGGAAATCAAGGTATACACGTAACACTGAATCCCAATACCCACATGCAGTTAAGTCCCTGTAACATGGATCCCTGAAACACACAAGCAGGTTTTTTTGTAGAAAACAAACTTCTAATAACTCTGATATATTTCTTTGAAAGGACTCTCAGTGCACACAAGAGGCATTTTTAATCGCAAATATAAGATGTCATCTTTAATTTGCAGGGGTGGAACAGTACACATCAACATTTGAGAGCAAAAAATGAGGCTCTTTCTAAGACTGCTGTCTTTACTGTTCAAACTTCATTTCATTTTACATTTCTGTATTTCAAGCAAAAATTTCAAAGTAAATCCTGACTTTACATCATCTAAAAGTTTTAGTCATGCTCTGCCCAACTGTTCCTCACAGACACTGAAAAAGAAATAGGTATTAACCTTCTTCCACCACCTTAATTTTATGCATGCTTAATGACCAAGTGCCTTCAGCAGCTCTGACAATGGAATGGTTAACAGAGCTTTCCATAAAATCTGACAGGAAAATTTCCTGCTTTGCCCTAAAATAGGATTGGCCCTCAGTCATTAAAAGCCACCATCTCTTTACTGCTTTGCTGATTTGAGGGCTGAGTAAAAGTGCACCAAAGGTCAGCTAAATGCTTCAGAGAACTAAATACCCATACTTCAAAATTCCTCATTCCACTCCATTGTCCCGCAGTAACTTTAACACTTTCATTTCAAGGAGTATGTTCAGTTTACACTGCTTCCATATCTCAGAGGTCTCAGAGACACATTCATACCTAACTAATTCTGGGATCAGAAATTTATATGAAGGGCTTTTTCATAATCAGCTCATATTGCTATTTAAAAAAGGTTAGGCATCGGAAAATAACTCAGCCTGCTTATGGCACAAGAGTAAATTACTTCCCGTTAATGTTCCCAACCTCAAACTCTACCACTGTAAGATGAAGTGTGGGACAGTGGCCTTTTTTGAGTTACCTTTCCAGACAAGCAATCCCTAAATGAAAAGAAAATGAGAGAACTTGACATCTGGCTACAATCTCTCTACTATAACCACAAAATGTCTGACAGAGGGCAGGTAAAAACAACTAGAATACTGGACCTAGTTTTCATTTTGTGACTTACAGATTCACAACTAGCATATTTCCATGCTAGGTGTTTAACAGATGAAGTGTGTTATTTCTGTCTTCCAGCAGCTCCTCTCTAGCCTCTACAGAGAAATATAAAAGGTCATTTTTGATCATGGAATCCTTAATATTTAATTAGAACATGTGAATGCCTTGCAGAACAACTGGTAGGCAAGCTGAGCAAGGCGAGACACATTTACTAATTTAGCTCAGCTGAGAGACTTCACAGTGAAACGAGCAACTTACACTCCTGATTATTTTTTGATTCTGATCCTATAGGTGAGCAAACACAGTTTATGGTGAAGCTTTATTTTTATTTGAAGATGACTCAAAATGGCCAAATTTATTACAAGAGAACACACATGCTTCATTTAGTCAACTGAAATAAAGGATTTGCACCATGGATAATGAAATGGAAGTGAGGGTAATGATCTCTGCAATCAAGAACAATACATAAAGCTGTAGTACTTTCTCAAATAAAGTTTTGCATATAAACAAGTAAGCATAGATATAAAAACAGAACCAATGCCACTGTATCATGATTTTGTTACTGATTTCTTTGCCCTACACATAATAAACCTATGTAGGTATAAAGAATGAAAACTGATAAATTCTTGAAGGAGTAAAAAACATATAAAGTTGGTTTTGATGGGGATTTATTATTTAAATGGAGCTTGCTTCATCAGTGTGCAGAAAAAAAAAAGGTAAACAGAAGCAGAGAAGTACAGGATATGGGGTTATAATTGTTATAGTTAATAAAGCTTATGTTTACCAGAAGGCCCTGTAGGAGGGTACAGCTGCAGCCTGGACAATTAGAGGCTGGCTGGGGGATGAGAGACAGCTATGCACGGACAGCAGGCTACAGCTGGGCCAGTCAATGGATGCCTTTCCTCTGTTAAGTTTTGGTTATGCCTGGTGAAAGCTGAAGGTAAAAAAGGGGAGTGTTTTCTACAATAAAGTGATTTCCTTCACATGCACAAAGGGGTCTGTGTGTCTTTGTTCCATCATTGCTACAGAGAAGATATTTTCTTTATAGTATATTGGAAAGAAAGAGCTAGATGCTAAGAGAAGCTGGACATTAACTGACCCTCAAACAAATCACCTTTGTGCTTATCTGCACATAAATCTATTAAAATACTCCTCTAGTATATCTATGTCTTTTAAATACAGCAGCACAACCTACACACAGTCATAATCCTTGGCTGAAATATCACAATTTCATTAAAAATATATTCTCTGCTTATATATAAACACTAAACTGACACAGAAAACAGTGCTTCAAGGCAGACAGCTGACTGCAGATGTTCCCTCTCACATATTAGACAAAAGCTAACTCAGAGCAGGACCTGAAACTGTCAACAGCAGCAATGACCACCACTGAAATAAACCAACTCCATTGCATTAAGTACTTTATATGCATGTAGAGGCATATAAGAAACCTTACTTGAATCAATCTCTTGGTCTCCTTATATGCTAGAAAATTAGAAGAAATGTCATACTAAACGTCGTAACATTATCACATCCCAGGGAAGTCTACAGCAAGGAAGATACACCCTTGATAATGTCAGGAAATATTTAACCCAGCTGGACATACATAAGTCCATGGGTCCTGATGGGACACACCCATGACTGCTACTCTTCATAATCCTTGATCAATCATGGCAAGTGGGAAAGGTGCACAAGGACTGAGGGAATCATCTGTGAGGCTGAGTAGGAGCCTCACAGATGGAGCCTGGAATGCGTGTCTCTTTGGTCAGCCCGGTGTTCGGCTAGACCTCCCAGCAGCTCCGACACGCCACAACAGGATCGATCTGTGGGTCTTGGCCCAGCAGCTTCTAGACCTTCGCTGTCATGGCCGTGGTGTAAATGAAAGAGGGGACTCTCGGAGGGTCGGGGGGGGAACAGAAGTTTATTGGAGTCACAGGGGAACCCCTTACCTCCTGCCCGATGCCTCAAGAGAGACCTCGGACAAAAGGCTACAGGGGGGTTTTGTCCAGGACAGGCTCAAGGGGTGGGTACAAACTACAAATCAATAAAACAAAGCAAAGTACCAAATGCCAACTGAATTGCCTAACTACTAACAAATCAAGGTAATTTGGGGAGGGGTCTCGGGGGAATCTGCCAACTGCTGTCCAAATCTCCTCAGAAGTTCTGTACCTTGGAGATAGTGACTTAATGATGGACAGGGGAAGAAGGAGAGGAGGGGCAGGGAGCATCACGGGGAAAGGACCAATAGGAAACAGTCTCTGGGCAAAGACCAGAGAGGCATAGAACCTCTTATCAACTTATGATACGAGAAAACTCCAAAACAAGGGGCCCTTATGGGGTAACTAGAGCTATACTAACTTATAACAAAACCTTTTTTAAAACATGGAAATCTTGCAAACCCACAGGAGCCCAGTGAGGTTGCTGAGAATCTAACTTTGGAGATTTTCAAAATCCATCTGGACATGGTCCTGGGCTACCTGCTTTAGGTGATTCTGCTCCAGCAAGGTGGGTGTACACAGTGAGCTCCAGAGGACCCTGCCAACCTTGACTGTTCTGTGATTCTGCAAAGAAAACCAATAATTATTTTACTTCTCAGTAGATATTTTGAACTGGAAGAGATGTATGTGCAAACACAATGAGACAACATTAACTAATTCTATGTAACTTGTCCCATAGGACTATACACAGACGCACAGAAGAGTCCCCAGAATTATTCATATTATCTTAAACATCAAGTTTTGACTTGTCATTGATAGTTTTATTTGGTTTACATGCCCAAGTACCAGCACTGAGGTGCCTGTAGGATGGCTTCTGTGAGGAGAGAATGTGCCAAAAACATGTGGTACTGCATGACCAGAGCAGGGAACTGAGACCCTCAGCCAGGAAGGTTGTACCTCTGGAAAAGTACACTTAGGAAATGTCAAAGTGTTGCACAGCAGAGTGAAAGCCACAAGCGAGGGACAACCTTGCAGACATCACGAACAGTGATGAGAGGAGGAGGTGCTTCAAGCAGAAGGGCCTGCAGCCCCTGAAATGCCCCTTGTTGAAGCAGCTACCAAGGCTGCAACCCATGAAAGACCCTATGTCAAAGCAGCTGGAGATGCCCTGAAGAAAGCTGCAGCCCACTGGGAGCCCATTTTTCTGTATTTTCAATTTCCAATAAAATTAATTTTCCTCAAGTCAATCTCTTTGTTCATGATGGTAACTGATGAATGATCTCCCAGCCTTTACCTTGAGCTGTTCCACCTCTACCTTCTAAGCTCAGCCTGCTGAGGAGGGAAAAGTGAAAGAGCAACTGAGTGGGGGCCTGGTGAGGCCAGCCAAGGACAACCCATACCATATCCCATGAAGATTTTAAAACAAACAGGCCATACTCAGTAAGTGATTGACACAAATGTTCAGACTTTGATTTCATCAAGGCAAGTCACCTTTAGATATGATTATGCCAATCCAGCCTCAACTGAAATTTCAACTTGCAGTGCAGCACATGGTCAGCAAGTGATAATTGCTGCCCTTGACAACTACTATCCATCCATTAAAAAACAAACACAAAAAAAACCATCCATAACTTCAAATAGAAGTAATAACCAGATATAACACTTGACAGAGATCTTACCTCAAAAAGCACTTGGTCTAAGCATCAGTTCATTACTAATAAATGAATATACACTACTATAACTAAAAACAGATTATACAGTCAAACAATGTATACACACATACAATAACTCAGAAAGTCTTAGGAAAGCAAACGACTGCAGGTTGTATGTAGGTCAAGTTGTCTTGACAGGGATGAAAAGACGAAATAAGGCACAAATGCTGATCTTCCTGATTTGAACATCAATCAAAGAAAAGATTTATTGCTTAATGATAACCACAATAACTACAAGAAAACTGAGCCCTGCTGTGAACACACAGGTACTTAGCACTGACCAAAAGAATGACTATCACATACTATTAGAAAATGCATTCCATTCTTTGGAAATATTTGCTCCTGAAAAAAATCTAGTAACAAAAATTCAAAAGTTCAGGTGCAGTTTTCAACAGTGGCCTTCTGAATTCAATGGAACAATAACTCTATGTTGATTTCCCCAACTCATTTCTCAAGAAAAAAAATACCACATGACAGAAGTAAATAAAATTTAGAGGAAGCAACAAACTAATGAACCATTAAAAATAGAAATACAAAAACCCAAAACCTACAGAAAACCTGACTAATTCAGAAAACCTGACTAATTCAGAAAACCCAAAAACAGGTAAAAAAACTATTTTTAATGCATATTTTGAAGACATAACTAAGGAAGCTGAGAATTACTTTTAAAATTAAAAAAAATGAGACGTATAAATAAAAAGAAAAAAGGAGGAAAACCAAAACACTCTCAGAAATGTGGGAAAGATGTAAGATTACCCTTCAGTAATATTATTTTTTAATAAGCAACTATTATAAATGTGACTGACACTAAAAATAAAAGGAATTAATAAGACTACAAGCATCAAACGTAACAGCTCTAACATTCTAATACTTGTGGGGAGTATTGTCAAAATAGCACTCCTTCTTCGCACAGACATAAAAGGTTTTGACAAGACAAGGTCAAGTGATAGATCCAGTTATCTGAAATAAAAGCCATAAAGAATAAAGTTACCTTTCCCTTAGTTTCCTCCCTCTCCCAGCTTCTTCGCTATTGTAGAGAAGAAATGCACAAATTTCAAGTTGGAGACCTCCTGACTAGAGCAAGGGAGAGAGAAATTAATGGGAATGGCTTTGAGAAAAATATAGTCTGCATTGAAAGTCTTTTTGGTTTGAAGAAATAAAAATATTGATACAGGTTAAACAGGGAAACAGAACAAGAATAATAGAGTAAAAGCCCAAGTAAGAGATGACAGGGAGGATGGGGATCTGGAGCCATGGAGGCAGTAAATAAAAGTGACAAAGGTGGCTTTAATCCAAGGCTACCCCTTTTACTAGCTCATGTATTTGTCAAGATTACCAACAAACCTTAGTAACTACAGATGGTATCTTATACCCGAAACTGCCAACATACCAAGAAATATGAACCCTGAAAAGCTTTCATATCATATTTCAGTGAACCCAAATTCTTCAAAAGGCACTCACATCTAACAGTCTATTTCATAAATGTATTGTGAACAAATATCCACTAAATGGATAGACAGAACAGAATCTCAACAGAAGGGATTATAGAGAACAGGGTAACTAAGTATTGAGAACACTATTTGTAGCAGCAAAACCTTTGAATGACCCGAAAAAGACAGGAAACTGTATTTATGTAAACAAATATAGCTGGATTTGATAGTAATTACATCATTAATCCTTTCTGTTTGCAAGTTCAGGCCCTAGATGCTACATCTTCCAAAACCAGTCAAATCAAGGGAACATGCTTGGCCATGGTCAGATCCTCTTGATTCAATGTTAGGCTCTAAAGGTAGATACTACAGAACACTGGAAGTTCACATAGAGGAACCATCCTAATGCAATCGCTCCCCTCTCTAGGGTGTGATGTGGCAACTGGAAAAGCCCTGGTGCAGCTTTTCAAAGTTATCTAAGCAACGATATTGGCTTGAGAGCACTTTTGTTACTATTGTTACACTAAGCTCAGGTTTTATTCCACTTTATCTAAGAGCTTTAAGACCAGTGCTGTTCACACTGGTAATGTATTTTTTTCCAAGTTTCATTTTATGCAATTTAAGTATCAGAGATGGCAATAAAGGAAGTATTTCAATGAAATTTGACTTCCCTAAACAGAAGAGAGATACTATTCCACACCTGTTAGATCCATTTCCTACATAGTCAGAGTTTTGGATCTACAACAAGACTATTTGAAAAAAAAAAAAAAAAA
>JANPWX010019243.1:9804-22229 GCA_024734555.1 Trochalopteron elliotii
ACGTGCTTCCTCCCGCTTCAACCGGCGGAGCTCGGCCGAGCTGGAGCTGCTGGGGTACCCGGCGCCGGACGGAGTGCGCGGGGGGTCGCCGCCGCCGCCGCCGGTCGCTGTCGGGCTCCGGGAACCCGAGGAGACGGAGAGCGAGGAGGTGGAGACGCGGGCGGTCGCCACCTCCCCCGACGGCCGATTCCTCAAGTTCGACATCGAGATCGGCCGCGGCTCCTTCAAGACCGTCTACAAGGGGCTGGACACGGAGACCACCGTGGAGGTGGCCTGGTGCGAGCTGCAGGTACGGCCCCTGCCAGCGCCTCCGCCCCTACCTGCCCGCACCCACAGACCCCCGCCCCGGAGCAAGGGGCTCGGGAGAGGCACTTGCACCCTCTTCCATCCAGTTTTCCTGGCGTGTGCAGCCCTCCCCGGCCCTGACCCTGCTGCCCAGCGCTGCCTTCTTGGGTGCTGTGTGGGACCACGAGGCACCTCCCTGGGCTGGAGCCTGTGCCGGTGAGGGCGAGCACCCTCTAGCCTCCGGTCCTGCCTGTCACTGTGGTGCCCCGCTGCAGTCGGGCCACAGCAGCAGGGCAGGGCAGGGACCTGCAGCTGGGTGCGGGCTCCCCTCGCTGCCTTGCACTTGTGCCCATCACTGCCGGTGCCTCGTGGGTCTGCTGGCCCGGACCCAGACCCCTGCTTAGTGCTGCCGCTGCTGGCCCTCCTGCTCATCACGTGCTGTTTTCCATTTGCTTTCTTGCTGCCTGCACTATGGGGCATTCCAGGGTGCCCACGTTCTTGGTGCCAGTCTCTGCTCTGGCACTTTACAGGTGGATCTGGGGCTGAGCATCCCTCTGTCTTACTGATGCTCACCAGCTCGCAGCTTTCCCTCCAGGAGGACAGCGAGGGCAGCAGTGCCCTCTCTGCATGCCTGGCTGTGCTTGCACTGGAGCTGCCCTCAAGGTTTGCTCCGATAGCCCTCGGTGTGCTCTGGGGCACGTGCCTGCAGCGAGCTGGGGCTGGCTGTCAGCTGGGAGCAGGGTGCAACACGACCTTGGTGCTCTCTGCCTGCTTGACCTTGGCTGAAGGAGTGTACATGGTCACCTCTGAGTGGTTTCTGTGATGTTGCCAGGGCCTCTCTGCTGGAAGCAGTGGGACCTGTGGTTCCAGGTCTCTGAGGAGTGTCCCCATCTCCTCTCTGTTGCCACACTCCTCCATCTCCTTGGCTGTCCTGCAGCCTGACAGCAGGATGCTGAGAGCAGTGGCGATAGTGTTGCTTCCACAATGCCTTTGCCCATTCAAGTGCTTTTGAGGAGCCTGATCTTGTCCATGGAGGTGCCCAGGGAGATCTGTGCTGTGGGGCTGCCTTTTCTCCTTGGAGCCCCTGGGGAGGGGCTTTGATGAAGTCCAAAGTCTCCCACAGCCTCCTGACTCTGGGATGGCTGCTGTGATGGGAAGGTCCAAGTCCTTGTTGACACAGAAAAACGTGTCTTGCGAGTTTGTTGTCATGTTCCTTAAAAGCTCAGTGCAGTTGCAGGTAGCTGTCTGGGCTGGGTCCTTGCCAGTGGTTGCAGCCCAGCAGAGCAAGAAGAAATCCTGAGAGACTGGCAGGTGGTTTCTAGAGGGGCTGACTGTGGCCTCTTAGTGAGGGAGGTGAAGATTTTCCCCCCATCCCCATGGGCTGCACAATTGCTTCAATTCCTTCAGTTGTTGAGAGTTCAGTTCAGCTGAGACCAGCTCAGTTCTTCTGCCCTCACAAAGCCCCACTGCTCTGTCCAAATGCCCCTGAGCTCTGTTGAGTCCTGTGTCTCTTCAGGTGGCAACTACTGACTGCAACAGGCTCTACTTGGCAAGCCTAAGACTTTCCTTCTCTGGATGAGTCAGCTGTCCCCAGTGCTTCCCACTCAGCTGGCTTTGTGTCCCTCCCTGTGGGTCTCAGCCCCATGTCACAGCTGTGCTCCAGTTCCCTGCCCTGGGGCCTGGCATGCACAGCAGGGCTGGCAGCATGTCTTGTTCCCTGCACCCTGCTCTTCCCTGTGGCTTTGTGCAGGTAGTGCTGGTGTCTTGCAATGGGATCAACCTGCACAATCTCAGCTGGAGGGGAAAAGGGAGTTGGGAAGCAAAATGCTCCTGTGTCCCAGTCCAGCAGGCACAGGCTGGCCCCATTGCTGGTCCTGTGAGCCAGCCAGGCAGGAGTGGCAGAAGCCACTCACTTGTCCCCTGGGGGTGGTTGTGGAGAGGCTGGGGTCCAGCCTGAGCTCCTGCCAGGGACCCTCCTGTGAGCATCCCATGGTGTTGGAAGACCTGGCAGACCTGACCCCTCTTGGCCTGCACCCTTTCATGGGAGTGCAGCCAGATCCCTGCTCCCACCCCGTGCCTGCCCCTACAACCCCTCTGCCCCAGCCCTCTCCCCTCCCCACCCAGTATTTGGCTCCATTCCACTTTATCCAGTGTCTCTTGTACCCAAATCTGTGCCCCACAAGGGGCTAAGAGCACAGACGCAGACATTTAGAGGTTTGTTTTTTTCAGCAATCATGCAAAGAATTGGACACTGTGACACAAATACGGGATTTGGAACCACAAATAAAAATGGTTGTGGTTCTGCCATTTTAAAAATAGCTTTGTCCTGTGCACTTCACTGTTCTCCTTCTATTGCCTTTCAATTCCAAATGAATACTTAACCTCAGGCCTGACCTGTTCTGCACCAGAGAACCTGGTTCAGCTGCTGTGATGATCCCAATCCCAAACCCCAGCTCTCCCTACTGTCCTTGCCCTGTCCTTCCCTCCTCAGAGCCTGGTGAACTAGAGGCTGTTCTTGCTTGTCTTCTGCCTTCCTGTGAGACCCCTCTGGGGACCTGCCCATCCCTGTCCCCTCTCCTGAACGCAGTGTCTGTCTGTGCCTCCCTCCCGTGTCCACAGCCCCACTGTTTGTGCTTTCCAGCTTTAGCCTGGCACTATTTCTGTCCTAGGTGCTGCGGGCGGTGGGGAAAGAGGAAGCAGGGAGGAAACCAGAGGCCCAGAGTGGGGTCGGGCTGTAAATACCTGACTGTGTGATTTTCCTGTGGAACCCCTTGGGGTTCCCTGGTGGGCAAGAGCATTTTGGGCAGCAAGCACTGCTGTCCCTCCCCTGGCTCCGGCGCCGGGATTGGGCAGGTAACCTTAGCCAGCAGCCCCGGGGCTGGAGGGCACCTGGTGTGTGTGCTCACATGGCTGTGAGCATGAACAAGCTCCTACTCAGCAAGGCAGACCCACAGGGAGAGCAGTGAGGTGCTGCACCCACTGCTGACAGAGAGCTGGCTCCTCACTGCGGGGCTCAGGGCGTCCCTGTGTCTGTGGACACGGCTGGAGGGAGAGTTCTGGGCACTTTCAGCACTGGCTCTGTGCCCCACCATGGTGCTGCTCTGAATGCCCCTCCAGAGTGCGAGTGTCAGGGCAGAGCCAGGACCTTTGGGGGCTGCAGGAGCAGGACAGCCGGGGGCTGCAGGGATGGGAGAGCCCTGTGAGTGCTGCAGAGTGCACTGAGCACCAGCGCTGGGGACAACCAGGCTGGGGACAGCCTCCTGCCACAGAGACAACAGCCGTCCTCGGCCACTCGGCCCCACCCTCCCCACTCCTGCACTGGCCTCAGCTCCTGGTGTTGGCCGTGCTGGGCTCCTCGGCAGCCAGCTCCTGGCTCACAGGATGGGCTGGACCATTGCCACATGGCTCCTCGTGGTCCCCCTGCCACCATCCCCAGTGTCCTCCTCCACCCTGCACTGTTAGGAGAGGACATGATGTGCCCATGCCGTGTGCCATGTCTGTGCTGGCAGCCCTGCCTGCCCTGCCCTTCCTGGTGTTCCTCCAGCCAGGCTATGGCCAGGCTGGGCTGTGATGCCCACACTCAACAGGGAGAGTATCAGCACACACAGGAGTAGGAGTCGCTGCCACTTTGGTCATGTGGAAGGAATGATGAACCCAACAGCCCTGGCACAGGCTTTGGGGACATGCTTGGCTCCCCCAGACCATACTCCAGGCACTCTGGGAGAGCTGGCCTTGTGCTGGGGTTCTGCTTGGAATTGGGCATGGCACAGTGAGGGCTGTGCTGGCACAACTGCTCCAGTTGGGGTCCACTCTGGCTGAACTGGGAGAGCCGTGGCCACCCATGACTCCCCCGCTCACAGCCCTCAGCTTCCTCATGCCCTGGCTGGTTTTGTGGGGTGCAGTGAAGCTTCTGGACACCTCTTGGTGGGGAGGAGGGGGCCAGAGAGGTGATGGTGGCTGTGGCACTGGGCAGGGAAGCTGGTGTGTGCTGCTGGCCATGCAGGGGTTCGGGTGATGTTTTCCTCCTTCCATATGAAAGGTCCCATTCATGCTGCTGCAGCAGGCTCAGGTTCTCATCTGGGCTGAGCCTGTCCCTGAGCATGTATTAAATGCAGGGGGATTATGGAGCAGCTCCAGCCAAGCCATGGGGCCGCCTGTGATGCAATGAAAATATTACGAAAGCTGACAGGGTTGATGGATGGTGGCCACTGGCCAAGGGGCTGAGCACAGCTCTGGCAGCACTGGTGGTGGGAGCTCTGTGGCAGCTCCAGTTTCCTTGGCCTCCGAATGTGGGCTGGGCAGGGGTCCCAGCTTGGAGGCCCCCAGGCTCTGCAGGACTCCAGGCTGTGGTGTTTTGTCACTGCTCCTGCTCCTGGCCAGGGCTGAGCACTCATAGCTGCTGCATTCGGGACTGGACCCAGCTCCTTTAGCTCTGGCCAGTCAGCTCCCCTCTTCCTGCACCCTGGGGCTGTGTCCCTTCAGGATGAGGGGGCTGTCCCCTCCGCTGGCCCCTGCCCCAGCTGCAGTCAGCACCCTCGGCTTGTGTTTCCATTTTAATTAACTTGAGCAGGAGGAACATGGAAAAACCTGGGCTGGAGCCTCCCCCGCCTGCTTTCCCCAACAAAGGCCTCATTGAGGCTGGCCCAGCACCCGGCCACACAGAGCCCAGTGCTGATGGTGCCCCAGTGGGGGCAGAAGAGCCATGGCCATTGGGTCTGCACAGGGCAGGATGGCAGCAACTTCTGCAGAGCCCCCACATGTCCCCTCCAGCTGCAGGCTGGGGTTCCCTGTCCTGAGGCAGCATGGTGGGCTCCAGCTGGGGGCTGAGTGAGGGGAGTGGGGACAGGTGGCCCCAGCACAGGGCAGTGGGGAGCTGCATGGCTTCCTCAGTGCCCTGTCTGTCGTGCTCCCACCCAGAGTGGTGGGCTGGTGTGGGCCCACAGTGCAGGGTGGCCCCAGCCATGTGTGTGCCACTGTGCTGGGGGACAGCCGGTCTGACCCGAGCTCTGTGCTGGGGCCACAGAAGCCTCTTCTGCCTTGCATGTAGGGAGTGAGGATGGGCACATGAGGGTTTTTTGTAGCCAGGGCACCCCCCTGTGCTCGGAGGGACCCCCTGTGCCCTCCTCACACCCTCACTGGCTCCCACAGACACGGAAGCTGTCCAAGACGGAGCGGCAGCGCTTCAGCGAGGAGGTGGAGATGCTGAAGGGGCTGCAGCACCCCAACATCGTCCGCTTCTACGACTCCTGGAAGTCAACTATCAAAGGCCAGATCTGCATCGTGCTGGTCACAGAACTCATGACGTCCGGCACCCTGAAAACGTGACTGGGGCGTGCAGGGGAGGGAACTGGGGCCCTGCTGAGATGCTCTTTGTCACTTGCCCTGTGTGGTGATCTGAGTCCAGATGGGCTTGGCATGGCAAGGGGAGGAGGGTGGGCTGGAGCCAAGGCTGGGGCACGAGTCTGACCCCCCCGGCTCTGAGCCCTGTTGGTCTCTGACAGGTATTTGAAGCGCTTTAAAGAGATGAAGCTGAAGGTGCTGCAGCGCTGGAGCCGGCAGATCCTCAAGGGTCTGCATTTCCTGCACACTCGCTCACCCCCCATCATCCACCGTGACCTCAAGTGTGACAACATCTTCATCACGGGCCCCACGGGCTCCGTCAAGATTGGGGACCTGGGCCTGGCCACACTCAAGCGAGCCTCCTTTGCCAAGAGTGTCATAGGTGGGGCCGGGCTCCTGGGAGCTGTAGGGGCTGCAGGGGTTGGGCATCCCAGGGGTCCTGAGCTCCATTGCTGCCTGCAGGCACCCCCGAGTTCATGGCACCAGAGATGTATGAGGAGAAGTACGATGAGGCAGTGGATGTCTACGCCTTTGGGATGTGCATGCTGGAGATGGCCACCTCGGAGTACCCCTACTCTGAGTGCCAGAACGCCGCCCAGATCTACCGCAAGGTCACCTCGGTGAGGCCCCGGCTGTGGGTGATGCTGCTGGCTGATCCCACAGCAGGCAGGGCAACGGGCAGGGGGGATGGTCAGCTGGAGCTGGCAGGCCTTGCTGCTGTCAAAATGTGTCACTGTGCAGGTTGTGTGAGTGGCTAAAGATAGCCTGGGGCAGTGAGGGGGTTGCTCTGCCAGGCCATGGAGCTGTGGGTGGTGGTGGTGGTGGGGCTGTGGCTTGGCCAGACCCCACGTCCCTGGCTCTGCACCAGCCACTGCCAGTGTGTTAATGGGGTGGAACGAGAGCAGTCTGCTCAGTCACCCTGGCCTGGGGCACTGCAACTGCCCTGGCTGGTCACAGCCAGCTCCTGCCAGATGGGGTGGAAACTCAGAGCTCTGGGGCATCCTGGCCTGTGCAGGCAAACGTGGCCACAGGAGCCACTGCAGAGCTCGTGGGGCCCTGGGCTGGTTGTTCCCTGGGAGTCCCATGCTGTGGCGGGTTGGCACAGGAGGTGCTCACCTTCATTTCCCCCAGGGCCTGAAGCCCAGCAGCTTCTACAAGGTGAAGGTGCCAGAGCTGAAGGAGATCATTGAAGGCTGCATCCGCATGGACAAGAACGAGAGGTGGGGGCAGAGAGGGGCCTGGGTGGGAGGGTCCCCCCTGGCCCCGAGCCCGTGCTGAGCTGTGCCCTCTGCAGGTACACCATCCAGGACCTGCTGGAGCATTCCTTCTTCCAGGAGGACACAGGGGTGCATGTGGAGCTGGCTGAGGAGGATGATGGAGTCAAGTCTGGGCTCAAGCTCTGGCTGCGCATGGATGACTCAAAGAAGCTGCACGGCAAATACAAGGACAACAACGCCATCGAGTTCCTCTTTGAGCTCTACAAGGATGTGGCAGAGGAGGTGGCTCAGGAGATGGTGGGTACAGAGATGGGGGAGCCCTGTGGGGTCCCTCCACCCCGAAGTGACAAGCTCCCTCCTGTGCAGGTGGTCCTGGGCTTTGTCTGTGAGGCCGACTACAAGCTGGTGGCCAAGGCTGTGCGGGACCGGGTGGTGGCCATCAAACGCAAGCGGGAGAAGCTGAAGCGCGCCCAGGAGGCGCCATCGCCCGCAGAGCCGGAGCAGCCGCCAGGGGTCCTGCGGCTGCTGGAGGAGCTCAAGTCCCCGCTGTCACCTGGTGCCCCCACGCCTGCCCTGGCCACCCCTGGCTCTGGGGACTCTGCCTTCAGCAGCACCTTCCCCCTGGAGCCTGAGGAGCCCGAAGCTGACCAGCACCAGCATTTTACCTACCGCCACACCAGCTACTCCTCAGCCACCTGTGCGTAGGCACCAAGGGGGCAACAGCCGGGGGGCCAGCAGAGGACCTGAAGCGGGAGGCGGGTGGGGTCAGCTCCTCCCAGCCCCACAGCCCTTTCCCAGCTGCCCAGCCAGGGAAGGAACTGGCTTCGGTTCATGTCAGCACTCCTCCACAGCCGACTGTGAGACGGATGGGTACCTGAGCTCCTCCGGCTTCCTGGACTCCCCGGATCTGGCCCATCGCAGCTTTGTGGCAGTGGACCCCACCAGCCCACCGTCCACCCGGCCCGTGCGCTGTTTCCCCACGGTGAGCACGGTCCCACGGGCGGGGGCTCAGGGCAGATGTGGCACTGGCTCACCCCGCCCTCTCCCTGCAGAGCATCGCGGTGCAGCTCCCCACCGATCGCCTGCCCTCCGCCAGCGGCTTCTCCTCCTCGGTGGACAGGTGAGGCTGGGGCTCGGGCAGGGGCTGCACGGGGAGTGTGGTACTTGGGAATGGCCGTGCTGATCCTCCGGAACTGGGCCTTCCTGCAGCTACACCTCAGATGTGGCGTCGGGCATGAGCGATGGATGCGAGGGGCTCTCGGCCAGCGAGCAGAGCGCCAAGCTGCCGCCCAAGCGAGCCTCGGGGAAGCTGCTGCGGCGCCGAGCTCGGTCCAGGCTGCGCATCACCAACGTGAGTGCCACGGGTGCCAGGCAGGTGCCAGGCGGGTGCCAGGCAGGTGCCAGGCGGGTGCCAGGCGGGTGCCAGGCAGGTGCCAGGCGGGTGCCAGGCGGGTTCTCCTGGGCTGAGCCAGCCCTGCCGCCCACAGATCTCCGACAAGAGCGACCGAGTGGTGGAGTGCCAGCTGCAGACCTACAACAACAAGATGGTGACCTTCAAATTCGACCTGGACGGGGATAACCCGGAGGAAATTGCAGCAGCCATGGTGAGAGCAGGGTGAGGGTGAAGGTGGGGTCTGCCTGGCCGGGCTGGCTGCTGACCAGCCCCTCCACCCTCAGGTCCACAACGAGTTCATCCTCAAGTCAGAGCGGGACAGCTTCATCAGCCGTATCCGGGACATCATCCACCGCGTGGAGACGCTGCTCCGCAAGGACGGACGCAGCGGCACCGAGCTGCCCAAGGGCCCCGAGGCTGACAGTGCTGTGGGCAGCCCCGTGAGTGCCAGCCTGGCCCTGCCAGCGCTGGGGAAGCTGCTGCTGTTGCTGCTGCTGCTGCTGCTGAGCATGGCTTGGGATGCTGCCTGGCCCCAGGGAGTCCAGGGTGGGGGGGCTGGGGTGCATCCTCCTGTGGTCACTTGCCCGCTCCTGTGACAAGTCAAGGTGCTCCCCAGCCCAGAAGAGTCTCCAGCTCCCATCCCCACAGGTGGTGGGGCCAGGGTGGGGCCCAGCAGGGGCTTGGCACGGCCTGGCTGGGGCCTCTTCCCCAGTGCTGGGCTCAGCTCATCCTTCTCGCAGGTGGACCTGCAGCTGCAGGGGCTCTCGCGCTCCATCTCCTCCTCATCCTCACTCAGTGGTATGTCTGTGCAGCCTCTTCCTGTCTCCCCAAGCCCCATGCAGGGCACATGATGGCCTCAGCCAAGCTCAGAGGGTCTCAAATGTCCTGGCTGAGCCTGGCTGTCACCCCTGTGCCACAGACCTGAGCTGCACCAGTCCCAGCCTCTCTGTCCAGTCCCCCGTCCTGCCGCTGCTGAGCCGCTCCCCGTCAGAGACCAACCTGGCCAGTCCTGTGGAGCCACTGGCAGCCCCAGTGCCACTAAGGTCCCCCACAGGTACCAGTGCTGGCAGGGTGGGCATGTTCACTGCTCTGGGGCTGCCAGCTGCTCGCTGGCTTCAGGCTCCAGGTGCCTGGGCAGGGGTAAGAGATGGCCCTGGGGGGCTGCTCCTGATGCTTCTCTCCCTGCAGGCTCAGCCTCCATGACTCCCACCTGGCTCACGTCATCACCAGCACTGACACCAACACTGACTCTCCAGAGGACCCCAGGGGGGCCTGTCCCCCCAGCCCTGCCCCAAGCCCTCCTGTCCCCCCAGCCTCTCCCCTCATCCCCTGTTCCTTGGGAGCCCAGCAGTCCCCTGAGCCCCTCTGTGACCAGCACACCCTTGTCCCCCACTACCCCCCTCTTGTCCCTGGCCAATGTCTTCTCTCTGGCAGTGATGACAGTGGCTCACACTGTCTCTTCCATTGCCAGCTCAGCTGGGCACCTCTACCCACCACTGCTGCCACGGCCACAGAGTCTTGTCCAGGGCGCCCCACACTTTGTCTACCCTGACCCCACCAGCACAGACAGGCCAGTCCCACCTGGCAGTGGGGTCCTGGAGTCAGTGGGAGCTGATGTCCCCACTGCCGGGGTGCCCACACCCTCCCTTCCCTTGGCACCAGCCCCAGTGTGCCCCACAGGCAGCGAGGCCGTGGGGAGCCCTCTGCCACTGCTGAGCACATCCACATCTGGGAGTGCAGAGGGCAGCACGGTGAGTGTGGCTGTACAGGGCTGCTCCAGGTGCAGCTCAATGTCAGGAGGGCTGGGTGGTTGCTGCGGGATGGGATGGGACGGGACGGGATGGGACGGGACGGGACGGGACGGGACGGGATGGGATGGGATGGGATGGGATGGGATGGGATGGGATGGGATGGGATGGGATGGGATGGGATGGGGCGGGGCGGGGCGGGGCCTCATGGCTTGTGGAGCCGCTGGGATGCAGGGAGGGCTGAGTGGGTTGCAGATCCTGGGGCACAGAGGGGAGGACAGGAGATGTGGCAGGACCTGGGGTGGGGCTGCTGATGGCTCTCAGGTGCCCACAGGTGCTGCCAGGTGCCCCCAAGCCCAGCCACTCTCTGATCATCTCGGAGGCACCGGCCCCCAGCGTGCCCAAGGCCCAGCTCTCGCCCATCAATGAAGGTAAGGCGGGGCAGGGCCGGGGCTGTGCCGTGTGGCTGTGCCTGTGCCAGGGCACTGCAATGCCCGGCCAGCCCACGTGCCCTGAACCCCACCAGCTGCCCCTGTCCCCAGCAGAAGCCAAGCCCCAGGTCCTGGGCCGGTTCCACGTGATACCAGCCAAGGACCTGCCTGTGACCTCTCCGGGGCTGGGCAGCAGTGACGGGGAGCAGCACAGCACGGAGCCAGCAGCGAGTGGCTCCCCGCCGCCCGCGGTCCCTGACAGCAGCCAGAGCTCGAGCAGTGACTCGGATGCGGCTCTGGAGGCAGCACAGCCAGACCCCAAGGCTGAGGAGGCGCCGGCCGAGGGGGGCCCGGTGCCTGCGGCGCCAGCGGGAAGTGACCCAGGGGAGGGCCCCGGGGAAGCGAGCACAGAAAATGTGCCGCAGGCCATGCTGAGCCAGGTGTGGCTGACCTACTCTCGCAGCTTGTCCTACGTGAGCAGCGATGACACTGAGAGTGAGGACGAGGAGATCTGGGAGGAGCTGCAGAACCTGCGCCAGAAGTGAGCACGGGGGCGGGCTGCAGGGAGGCGACAGGTCTTCCCACCCAGCCCACCCAGGGTGGGAGTGCACTGTCCCTTCCCGAGGGCCCGCTGCCAGCCCCTTGTCTTGTCTTCTCCCCAGGCACCTGGCTGAGGTGCAGCAGCTGCAGAGCGCCCAGAAGAAGGAGATCGAGGAGCTGTACCTGCGGATGGGGAAGCAGCCGCCGCTGGGCATCGTCTCGCCCGCCGCGATGCTGTCCAGCCGCCAGCGCCGCCTCTCCAAGGGCAGCTTTAACCCCTCCCGCCGCAACAGCCTGCAGCGCCTGGAGCTGGGGCAGCCCGCAGGTGCCGGCCCCGCTCCCCGCTCCCTCCAGGGCTGGGTGGGGGCTGCGGGACAGCGACCCCCGGGCTGAGCCGCACAGCCCCGAGCCCTCCCTCACTGAGCGCCGCTGTCCCCGCAGGCATCATGCGCCGTAACTCGCTGAGCGGCAGCAGCACCGGCTCGCAGGAGCAGCGGCTCAGCAAAGGCGTGACCTTCGCCGACGACCTCGGGCGCGTGGTAAGGGGCAGGGGCGGATCCCACGGCGCTCCCGGCCGATGCCGTGGCACTCGGCTCACGGCTGCTTCTCTCCCCAGTAGCTGCCCGGACAAGAATGAGCCCATGAACTACCTCATCCAAGTGCCTGCTGCCCCGGAGGGCAGTGCCAGCCCCGCAGAGCCCGGACTCCCTGCTCCCCTCGGCTGTAGCCTGCAGCAGGGAAGGCGTGGGCTCGGCAGGGGCGGAGTGCTGGCCTGGTGCGGGCCTGTCCCACAGGTGTCCCCTTTGCTGGAGGACACGTGCGAGGTGTCTCCATCCTTGGTAGCTGTCAGGAGCTGAGCCCGCCCTGAGGATCCCCCGGCTTGTCCCAGCCTTGGCACCGCCTCAGCCCTGCACCAGAGCCCGCCCACCCTGCGGAGGGGCCTGAGCTCCCTGCGGCCCCGTCTGCCGCAGCACCAGGAGCACTTTGTTATGGACTGGTGTTGGGAAAGTGTTTTCATAAACATGGATTGAATACAAACTGGGTCTGCGGGTGTGTCTGTCGGGTAGGAAGGTGGCTGCTTGCCTCACTGTGTGACAATAAAGAGCAAAACAGAAAATCCCCCCTCAGCAGCCCCCGAGCGGGGCGAGATCCGGAGCTGGGCTCAGCCCGAGAGATGATTAACAATGGGCGTTGACACGGCCTCCAGTGAGAGGATTTATTGTGGGAGTGGTGGGACCTGGGCCCCCGCGTCGTTCCCGTGGGCACGGCCCCGGCAAAGGCCCCGGGCGGGGTCTGCCCGCGGGGGGGCCCTGCCTGCGGGGAGCCCCCGGGGCCTTCTCCTGGCCAAAGCAGAGCCCGGGGCAGGCCCGAACCCCTCAGTCACATCTGCCCCGAGGCCCGTCCTGCCCGGCGAGGGCGGCAGCTCAGTCACGGGCCGGGCCGGGCCCAACCTCGTGCTGCTACCGGTCAC
>JANPWX010019243.1:36381-66437 GCA_024734555.1 Trochalopteron elliotii
TATTCACAGAGTCCTCCCGTTCCCCGGGGAGCGGGAGCCGTGCTGGGGGGTTCATGGGGCGGCGGGGCTCAGTGCACACCCCCCCCGAGCCCCGCTGTTCAAGGGCGACCCTGACCTGTCCCTGTTTCATTCTGTAGGTTGACTCCTTCAGGGAGCGGATCACGAGTGAGGTGAGTGTCACAGGTCAGGCAGGAAAGAGTTTTTTTGGCCGTGTCTTTCTGACAGACTCGATTGTGGGTTGAGCCTGCCCTGGAAGCTTGGCAACACCCAGGGCATCAGTCACCCACTGCAGTGAAACTCCTGAGCCTCGTGGCTCTCTTCTCACCTGAGCTTTGTTTGGCTTGGCAGCAGGAAGAATTTGTGTTCTCTCTGTTTCCTGCTTATGCACAGATGATTTTCCTGGTGTTCTTGCCTGCTAGTGAGAGCCGTGTGACCTTCTTTCCCATCATGGTTTGTTCTTTCTTTCTTAGGCTGAAGACCTCGTAGCAAACTTTTTTCCAAAGAAGCTGTTAGAACTCGATGGATTCCTTAAGGTAAGATGTGCCTTGTGCTCTGTATCCTTCTCCATTTTCAACTGCATTTTGGAAGTGATGTGGCAGATCTCTTGACGGGTGTTTTCTGTGCATTTCACCTTGTTGAAGAGAGACAAGGCAGCAGCTAGTTGCTCACGTGCACTGCAGTGCTGTTGGCTCTGGAGGGGTGTGCTGCAGTTTGCTCTGTGTGATGTCTCAGGTTTATTTCTCCATGTTCCCCAGTGGACTGTCCCTGGCAGAGCTGGGGTCTCATAAGGACACCAATAACTGACCATGGCCCTGTGCTCCTGGGTGGGGAACTCACAGCCTATTGCCAGACTTTTTGTCTTCATCCATCCTAATTTTGCAGTTGGACAAGAGGGAGGCCTAAATCTTTTGTCTTCTCATTGTGTTTGGTGTGGCAGAATTTGTTCGTTCATAATCAAATAATGAATCTGCTTTGTTTTGCAGGAACCCATCCTGAATATTCATGATCTTACTCAGATCCATTCGGACATGAACCTCCCAGTGCCTGACCCAATTCTTCTCACCAACAGCCATGATGGACTGGATGGGGTAAGGTTACTCTCTTTGGCTGTGGTCCCAGCTTCTGTTAAAACTGCATGGTTTGCTCTGTGCTGGGGTAGGATATTCTTATTTAACAACAGGCCTTGGTCCAGAGGCTTTTAGAGACTGATCTCTCAGGCCTGGGAAGTCTGCTGGAGGTAACACTGCTCTGCAGTCCTCCCTGGGCTTTAAGGAAGAATACTTGGAAACCAGGAACATGGCAGGGCTCTAAGTTTTCCTTTTTTTCCTTTGCAACACTTTTACAGCTTACGACTAGTTTGTGAGTAAAACATTTTGTATATTTTAGCCAAATATGAAAAAGAGGAAGCTGGAAGACCACGAAGAGACCTTTCAGGGTAAGAATCCCCAGTCCCTTGTATTGCTGCCTGCCCCCTGAACTGCTGCACTGAGCCTTGGGGATGCAAATCATGTGAGCTCCACTTGCCCTGCCCTGATAGCAGCTGCTGCTCACACAGGCCAGAGCCTGACCTACAGATGTTTTGATGTGGAGAAATCAGGTTCCAGCTCTTAGAAGCATAATTAGTACTTCTCTGATAGACATAAGTAGTACTTGGCTGGATCTTGGCCTGCTGACAGAGGCAGCTGATCTCCTGGTGGCTCTGTGCAGTTCCTCTCTTTGTCTGGAAGAAGATTCCAGGCTTTGGATTAAGCTGAGACAGAACGTGTGCACCAGGAAAACCCTCTGTGCTCAGCATCCTCAGGCTCTTCAGTCTCCTCCTGCTCTGTGTTTTCTCTTTTCCTTCCCTTGTGGTCACTGCTGTTATCCCATGTCCCATTTCCCCTTCCCTACAGGTGGCCATAGCCTGGCTCAGTTTTTTCCTGGTTTTGGTGGGAGATGAGTGAGGCTCAGGTGGCCCCTTGGCCCTGGTGTGGCTGTTGCTGTGGGTTGCTGACGCTGCGGGTTTGTCTCTGCTGCAGGTACCAAAGTGTTTGTGATGCCCAATGGGATGCTGAAGAGCAACCAGCAGCTGGTGGACATCATTGAGAAAGTGAAACCAGAAATCAGGCTGCTCATTGAGAAGTGCAATACGGTGGGTGTGAGCCTGGAGGAAGGGGAGGCAGCAGGGTGGTTTTATTGCTGGAGAGGTGGAGCTGGGAAAGGAGCAGGTCCCTCCGTGCTGTAGATGAGGAAAAGCAGGGCTTTGTCCTGTCTGACAGGGGCTGGGGGACAGGTCAAACCCTTGGGGAGCTCCATTGCTCACTGGAAGGAGAAGGATGTCTGTTATCAGGCCTGATGGGGCTTTGCTTTGCCCTTCTGCACAGGCACAGACTCATGCCAAGAGCTCCTGTGGCCTGGTGAGGAGAGCTTCCCATGGGAAGCTGGGCCTGTGCTGGCTTGCATGGCATCCCAGCCATGTGGGAAATGATCTTGGAAGTGTTATAGGTGCATAAGGGACCTGGAGCAGTTTATCATGAGCTGTGTGGCAAGGGCAGGGTCCTGGGAGGCTTTTGCTGACATTTCTGAGAGAAGTCTTTGTGCAGATGTTGGCGTTGGTCAGCGTTGTGATCTCTCCACTGCAGGTCAAAATGTGGGTGCAGCTTCTCATTCCCAGGATAGAGGATGGGAACAACTTTGGTGTTTCTATTCAGGTAAGGCACTGCTCTGTGCTCCAGGGACTTGTATCTCTGAGGTTCCTCTGAGTCTTTCAGTCCATGGTGTCCAGCAGCTGCAGTCATGGGGTTAGCTTAGGTTTTAAAACCCAAAGATGAACTTGATGTGATGCTGCTGAGACAGAACTTCCCAAGCCCTGAAGGCCAGCTGCAGCCTGCTGGAGCTAATAGTTTCCTTGTCTCCCCTGCAGGAAGAAACAGTTGCTGAGCTTCGGACTGTGGAGAGTGAGGCAGCATCTTACCTGGACCAGATTTCTAGGTAGGTGTGCAAGAACAGACTTACTTTTTGGGATCTCCTTGGAAAAGGAATGTGTTTGGGAAAGGTCCTCCAGCTGTTGTTACAGGGCAGCTTGGACCTGAAAATGATCCTGGTGCTGTTTATCTGAGCTTTAATCTCTTTTCCTGCCAGATACTATATCACAAGAGCAAAGTTGGTTTCCAAAATAGCCAAGTACCCTCATGTGGTAAGTACAGGGACATGGAGATTTACACATTGCTGCTGCTGCTGCTTCTTGGGACTCTTTGAGCTGCTTTGTCGCTGTCCTTTCTGAGCTGTGGGTGCTGGGGGAAGAGGGGGGATCATACAAGGATTGAGGGCAGCAAAGTGCAGGTGGGGGGTTCTTTTTTGGAGGGCAGGGTGTGGGGGGCCGGGCTGAGCCGTGTCTGCTCCCCGCAGGAGGATTATCGCCGCACCGTCACCGAGATCGACGAGAAGGAGTACATTAGTCTGCGCCTCATCATTTCAGAGCTGAGAAATCAATATGTGAGTGGAAACACACAGCTCACACTGACTCCTCACACAGCAGTGGGGAGCCCTTGTGATCCTGCTGCTGCTCCTCTCCCCTTTCCCCCTGAGCATGACCACTCCTGGCAGGAAGCCTGCCTGCTTCCCGCTTCAGCTCCAGTGAGACAAGCCCACTGTTGCTTCTCCACCATCTCCTAGAGGTGCAGATGTTTCCAGCAGTGTTCACAGGGCCCTAGTACAAAATATTCATATCCCCTCTGTGGGAATCTGATCCTAAGCTCTTCATACAGTACAAGCCAATCGCAGGGTTGCTGAATAAATGTTTTTGGTGTTACATGTACTGGCTTCCGTAAGGTCTGGCTGAAGGAAGCCCTTATCTTAACCAAGTGTGTGGTTATCACAAGGGTTGAGGGTGGTGCCAAGGGGAGTGGTGCTGCTGTGGTAGCCAACGCTTATGGTGAAAGCTGGATGGCTTCCTGTCTGAGTCCTGTTCTTCCTTTCTGCAGGTCACTTTGCATGACATGATCCTTAAAAACATTGAGAAGATCAAGAGGCCTCGGAGCAGCAATGCTGAGACCCTCTATTAAGTGTCAACGTTTGAACTTGAGAACTGTTCAGTCAACTAAAGACCGTCATTGCCTTGGTTTGTTACGTGACTATCGAGATGGGAAACTGGCTGGAAATAGTATTGCATTCTTAGTTAAACTCTAAAGAAATTCTTGCCTAGTTTTGTGATTGGTTTTGTTCAGGTCTCAGGAGCTCTCCCTCTTCCTCTAGTCACTGGTAGTAGAGGCCATGCTGCACTGAGTGCCCCAGAGGCTGCTGCAGCCAGGCAGGGACATTCCTTCATGCCTTGCTTCCTACCTGAGTGGGAACACTATAGACCAAGCCCTTGTCCTGTCCCATCTCTTGTCTGGTGGCTGCACTGGGGTCTCTGGAACAGGGCAAACAGCCCAGCACGAGGGCAGGCCCAGCAGTGTCACAGCAGGGAAGCTCTCTCCCCACTGCTGGCTGTGGCCGGGCCCCTCTGCCACCAGCTCTGCACTGACCAGGGACCCTGCCCCTTGGCAGCTGTGCTCTGGTGCCACTGAGCCATCTGCACTCTCTTTCTGGCTCTCTCCTGGTCAGCAGAGCATGGGGCAAATGCTTGGAACTAGAGCTGGTGCTGTCCTGAGCTCAGGTGGCTTCTGCCATTTGACTAGAGCCACTTTCCTGGCTAAAACCAATGTTCTTTCACATACATCCCAGTTGCCCCTTCAGCATGGGTTGCTTTTGCCTGGGCTGAGGGAAGGGATGGGCTGGAGATCTGATGCTAAAGTCCTAAAATATCTCTGCATGTGATCAGACTGAGTCCCCCTGTCCCTGGCAGTGCTCCCTGGTGCCTGGGCAGAGCAGGCTGGCTGCCACAGCTGCCTGCCACAGCTGGTGCTTGACGGTGAGGGTGGTTGATACCCACCTGGTACCTTGCAGACCTTGCAGTCTTTCCCCTGCAAAGGGCACACTCCGTGCCTCATGACTCCTCTAAGCTGCCAGAACATTTCGTGGTCCATTACAAACCCCTTTGGAAATGACTGGTTGTATTGCGTCAGTTTTTGTGTGTGGCAAGTGGGCCCATAACGCTGCAGGCTTCGAAATTTCCTTATTTATAGTATTTCTACTTAAGTCCCTTAATCAGGGAATGTTAAATCATTTGTTTCAGGGACCTCGCTGTTTCCCAGGTCTCGCTGTTACACCTGTATATTCTTATTGTGCAGTAGCCTTAAGAGTTGTGTTAATCTCATTGTAACAACAGTGACAAATGGAATGAACTTTCTTCCCTTATTTTTTTTTACTTTGTTCCTAGTTTTGTTTTTTTTTTTTCTCTGCTTCCACATCTAAGAGCCATGTTGTCTCTTGCTGGTTTCCCAGGGATTTGCCCAGAGTGTGGCAGGCTGCTGGCCCTTGCTATAGACTCTTCTGTTGTTGTTTGTAGTAAGTCAACTCTTAGTCTTCCCGTTAATAAATATTCAGTAACAAACCAACTGCGTTGAGCTGCTGTCTGGGAGCAGCACTTCCCCTCGTGTTTCTTTGTATTGATTCCTTTTAATTTGTTCAGCTTTCTTTGCGAGATGAACGTATGTAAACTTTTACCATGTTAAGAAATTAAAATAAGGTACTTGGAATTCTTTCAAGGCAGCCCCCTGTGTGTCATGCTGGGCTCTTAGGCCGTGCAGTTTTAGTGTCCAGTTCTGGTTCTGCCTTTCTCACATTCAGTTGCTCCTTCCCTTCATTCTCCTCATTCCTCTTTTTGACTGTGTTATAAACTAGTCTGCTGTGTAGATTGTTTCTGTTCCTTCAGCATGCCTCACATTGGGCATGATTTTGCCCATGGGTTTGGTGGAATCTGTGCCATCTCAGCCCAGTGTGGGACTTGGGCTGTCCCAGTTCAAACAGCTGTGGGGACGTTCCATGGTGTTTCTCTGAGCCTGCAGTTGCTCCAGGGTTTCCCTGCCAGGCAGGTGTCTCCTGGGCAGGTGTGTCTTGGCTGTCCTGGATGCAGCACCTGGTGTCTCTATGGGGCACACAGTCTCTTGCTCCTGGCTGCTCCCTGTGTGTGGTACCCAAGGAGAGACAGCTGCCTTGCTGTCCCCAGCCACAGTGCTCTCTGCTCTGCTGGGGATTGTCCTGTTCCTGCCTTCCCTCCATGCTGGGGCACAGAGGCCTCTCGAGGGGCACTCCAGGCTTTCCTGAGTGTCCTGCCCCCAACTGCAGGGCTGCAGCCCCTCTGAGCCAGCCCCTGGTCCAGGGTTCGGTGTCTGTTTGGGGTTGTGCCTGTCCTGGTGCTGCTCAGCAGAGTCTGGCCCTGGGAGCAGCTCCTGCAGACTGCTGCTCCTGGCTGTGGCACCTCTGGCTGCCCAGGAACAGGAGCAGCCACTTGTGCAGGAAAATTCCTGTGGTGTGGGAAAGCCCTGCAGGTGCCTGACCCGTGCAGGGAGGGGGCACTGAGCTGCAAACAGGTCTCAGGGCCAAGGCAGCTGGAGCAGAGCCCAAAGGAAGGACTTGCTGGCAGCACTTTGTGTGGTGCAGCATGAGGGGCTCCTCCTCTCCACAGTCAAAAAACCTGAACTCCCAGGAAGCCAGTGCCAGCCCTCCCGTGGAAGGATGGAGCATCCAGGACAATAGTCTTGGCAGATGCTGGCAGGGAGTGGGGTTCATCCCTGGGAGAAGGGGAGGGTTTGTTGTCTGTCTGTGATCCCAGTGAGTCTGGGAGCTATCACAGCATGCAGTCAGGGCTCCGCTTCACCAGTCCTTGAGATATCCCAGCTTAAGAGCAGGGGAGGAGAAGAATGGCCCAGCAGCTGTGTGCAGCCACAGGCACTGCCAGCAGCACAGCTGGAATGGAGGAAGGGTCAGGCAGGTTCCACTGTTGTGCTTTGCATAAGCAGACCCCATGAGGTGAGGCTTTGGGAGTGGGAGCTTTCCAAAGTCTGAGCTCTGGTCTGGGGCTTGCTCAAGCCTTGCCAATGTTGGGAGTGTTGGCAGGGGTTTTCCTACTCTGCCCTTTCCCCAGCAGTTGCTGTCTCCAAGTTTCCCCAAGCCAAAACCTGTCTGGCTCTGGTTTGGGTCTCAGTAAATTTCAGATGCTATTTTTTGCCACCTCTACCTTTCTGTGTGCGTGAAAAACAGCACTCCACTCTCCCCTGCCCTGCTTTGTTTGGGGAATGTGGGCAGTTTAGCAAATAAAAGGTGGGCAGTGCCTAAAAGCAGCCACGGAGCCAAAATAAGACATGGGTAGGATGTGAGTTCTGCATATGGGATGTGGGTCAGTGATGGGCTGATCACACTGGGGACTGGCATGTGGGAAGCAGTACGTGCACTGAGCAGGTCATAAACAAGTTACACTGCTGTTACAGAGACGTGCAATTTCTTTAATTCTAGGTTAGCTTTAAGCTGCTGCAGGCTCCTTTTGGAGAGGGTACATGAGCAATTCCATGGCGTGTTTGGCCCCCAAAGATCCCTCATAGCTTTTCATCAGGCACCCACTGACACAGGTTCTGGCTCTGCAGACTTAATTAATTACTCTCCTTCCTGAAATTCCTACTGCAAGATGAAGGTGGATTTAGGGCTGTTTTGTTTATTCTGAAACAGCTCTAAACCAGAGTTGGAAAAGTACAGCAGAAACAGACAGTACTAAAAAACCTGGTATCAGACAAGGCCTCCACAGCACAGGCTCTGCAGTGGGGCAGAGGCAGTGCAGAAAGCTGCCATCCTTATCCAGCATCCCTGGGGTGTGTGCTGTGGTTGGTTTGTCATGGGGATGTCAGTACAGATTAGGGTTTCTCTTTCTTTCCGAGCCCCCAACATGCAGAGAGCCAGGAGTGTTCCCACACTCTATTTTTGGATCTCTTTCAGCCCAGCTGCAGGGTTGAGTTGTGATTTGTGGGGCAGGAAGGCCTGTGGAGTTTTCTTAAACTACTGCTGTGCTGCTTGGAAAGGGCCCTTCTGTAATTGCAGCCTGTGCCGTGGCTTTGAGGAACTGGAGATGCAAACTCAAGAGGCAAAGTCAGACCTGAACAATCTGCTCTTTGTGTGCTTCTTGAAGGAAAGGTCCACACGAGCTTTGTTGAGCAGCCGTGGAGGTTCTGCCACAGTCTCACCTTGGCTGTGCTGGTGTGTGTGGCAGCAGAACACTTGTCCCATCCCTGGGAAGCAGCTGATATGTCCTGGCTGTGCTACAAACCTGGACCAGGACAGCAGTGCTTCTGCTCTATGCTCCAAGTGAAATGGGCACCATGTTCCAGGCCAAAACCAAAAGGAAACTCTTCTTCCCCAGGTATTCCTTGAAGCCTCACTGACTTCATGGATTGAAAGATGACTTGGAAATCAGCGCTGCTTTGCCTTGTTTGGGATTTCTCAGAGGCATTTCATTCTGCTGCTGTGAGCCAATGAGAGCAGCTACTTCTGCCAGCTGTGGCTGCTGTCCCATGCAGCCATGGCTCTGTTCTTTTCTGTCCTGCCCCTGCCCATTGCAGTGTCCATGCTGCAGTGAGCCCCTTTGCTGGCACTGTGACTATGTGGAGCAAGTGCTGTGGCACTGAGGCTCTCCTGGCGTGATGGCTGGTCCTGTGTGCTGGCACAGAGAGGACGAGTATGTCCCTGGGCTCACAGCTGCAGCCTGCCCTGAAGAAGGCTCAGGCTGCCAGTGGTGGTGAGGAAAATGGAGTGTGTCCCACGGCAACGTGGCCTTCTGCCTCCCAGCGTGGTGTCTGAGCACGGCCAGGGGACCACAGAGGGGCTGAGCCCCAGGCGGGATCTGCCGCAGAGGGAGAACCAGGGATGGTGGGTGCTGCCTCCCATCAGGAAACTGACGTAAGGAAGAGGACAAGAGGAGGGTGAGGTGAGGTGAGGCTGGCAGCAGGAGTGGAAATTTTGGGTTGAATCTCCAGCCCTGGTTCTCTTGGATGCCTCGTCCTACTCAGCACCAGCTCCGGGACTGCAGCCAAGGTGGTGCGTCTTGTCTACCGCGAGCATCTGCTGCGTGGCAGGATGGAGCACCAAGTCCTTCTGGCTGCCCTGTTCTGCCAATGCCTGTGAGCAGCTCTGTGAGGCCAGCAGGGACTGTCATTGGGGTGGCAGAGGGCAGCTGTGGCTGCCCAGCCTGGGCACTGTGGCTTGGCAGCACTGATAGCAGGCACTGCCCTTGGCTGCTGCCAGGTGCAGGTTCAGGGTTGTTCTGTCCTTGAGGGAACCTCTTGGAAGCTGCACCTCAGTTCATCTGTGAGTTGGTTGCAGAGACAAAGGCTGGATGATCCTGTGACAGTGCAGTGCTGGGGATGAGTTGACTCAGAGCTGTTCTGAGGTGCAAACTAAGAGCTGATTGTTCACAGCACGTTGGGACCTGATTCTCATTCTGAACTACAACTCCATTCCTGCCAAAGTTTTTCTACTTCTACACAGAAGGATGTGTTTTCAGCAAAGGCTTCCATGTGGCAGACTGAAAAAAATTAAATAAAAAGTAACTCCAAGCTTGGAATGGTGCTGCCAGGGAGAATGTTTACAAGGAAGCAAGCCTGATAAACAAGGAAAATCGGTGAGTTTTAAAGAGGTGAAATTGTACAGTGTGGCAACACTTCCCAGCTTGTCAGAGCCTCACGGTGGTCACAGCCACCTCAGGCTGACTGCAGGATCTCTGTTTTTACAGGCAGCCTCAGGAAGCCAGGCTGGACTGAAAAAGTAATGGAATTATGTGGAACTTGTCTGAGTCACTGACCCTACATCTCCACAAGTTCTTTCAGGGCACTGCCATGAAGGAGGACAGAAGAGGCTGCAGCTGAGAGGAGATCTGCCCTTTCTGGTCACCAAGGGTTTCAGATCTCCTCCCCTAGCCTCTCCCAGTCTTTTGTACTTTCTGTGTTAATCCATCCAGTGCAGCACACACTGACAGAGGCAGGAGCTGGAAAGTTTCCTCTAAAAGCCTCTGAATGCTGCTGGACCAGCCGCAGGCATGAACCTGAAAACGGTGCTCATCCTCCTTGGTCTGGCCTTAGCCACAATATTCGCTTTGGTCTGCGTGTTGCTGACCAGAGAGAGGAGCCCCAGGACGTGCCAACACCTGCCCCCAGAGCAGGAGGACGTGGAGGACGGCCAGAGCCTGGTGTTTGCTGACCTGACAGCTGAGGAGATGTCCCAGGTGGTGCGGTNGTGCAGGGCCGGATCAGCGTGGAGAAGGTGAGGAAGGCAGCGTGGGATGGGGACTTCTCGTCCATGAAGCCTCGGGCGCCTCGGGCCGCGCTGTTCCCGGTGCAGTTTGAGCCGCAGGGTCCCCGCTACAGCGTCAGGAAGAACCAGGTGCTGTTCCAGGGCTGGAGCTTTGCCTTTGGGATGAGCGTGAGCATGGGGCTGCGGCTGTTTGACATCCGACACAAGGGGGAGAGGGTTGCCTATGAAATCAGTGTCCAGGAGGCGCTGTCAGTGTACGGCTCCAACTGCCCGGGAGGGATGTCCACGCGCTACATGGACGGCAGCTTTGGCCTGGGGCGCTACACCTCGCCCCTGGTGCCAGGGGTGGACTGCCCCTACCTGGCCACCTACGTGGACACACACTCTCTGTCGGACAGCCTGAGGCCCACAAAGAGGAAGGCTTCCCTCTGCATCTTTGAGCACAACCTGGGCTCCCCTCTGAGGCGCCACTACTCCAACCTGCAGTCGCTCTACTATGGGGGGCTGGTCAACTCCGCTCTGGTCATTCGGTCCATTACCACCGTGGGCAACTATGACTATGTGTGGGACTTCATCTTCTACCAGAACGGGGCCATTGAGGGCAAGGTGCAGGCCACGGGGTACCCGAGTTCATCCTTTCTTCACGGTGATGGGCTGAGATATGGCAATAGGCTTTGGGAGCACACCCTGGGCACGATACACACCCAATTTTTTAACTATAAGGTGGACTTGGATGTGGGAGGTAGGTCTGGATCTTGTGTGTCCTTTTAAAATAGTAATGTCCAAATAATTTCAGACTCAAAAATCTTTACTTGTTTGGTGATTATACAGGTTTTCCTTTTCACTTGTTCAGCAGGGTGTGTGCTTGCAGTGGGGGGTGGTGAAACTGCAGGAACAGTGAGAAGGCAGATGAAATCAAACTGTCACTGTTAATACTGCCAGGGGAGGTGTGGGGTTAAAAGTTTTGTTCATGTGAGAAAAAAACAGGAAATGAGCTAGGCTTTGCATGGATCTTCTTCTGTGGGGCTCAAATCATCATAGATGGCCACAGGTTCAGCTCTGAAATGGCTTTTATGAAAGCTGAGAACTCTCATGTTGAAGGAGTGGGACACAGAGGGGCTTCATGGTGGGAAGGGCAGGAGGTGCTGAGCAATAACCCCTCTGCCAGAGCTGCACAGAGACTGGCCATTGAATGCTCTCAGCAGCCTTTTGTCACCTTGTCCCCAGATCAATTTACTACCATGCCATTCCTGTTGCTCCAAACACCTTGGGTGCATGTCTCTTCTTTGTGGCAGGGCCTGAGAAAAGCCCAACACTGCTCTTGTCTGTGATGTGCAAATTTGTGCAGTACCTGGGCTGCTCCAGGTGCCTCCACTGTGCAGGATGAGCAGTAACAAAGGTGTTCGCTTTAATTAGCCCATGCTTGCATGGGAAGCAAACCTGTTCTTCTGCCCTGGGGTGAGGCTCATCCCTTGCCCCCTCCTGTCTCTCATAGTGTCTGCTGCAGAGTGGTGTTGCCTGGCTCAGACAAGTGCCCAGCCATAGATCAACACATGGGGTGCTGTCATGGCAGACATGCAGAGCAGCAACTGCCCCAGGACAGGGTTGGTGCTCAGAGCCCAGAGTGCAGGGAGGAAGAACAGGGAGAGCAGGCATTGTGATGTCCTTGGGGAACAGAGGACTGTGGGGACACTCCTCAGTAACTTTGTTTTGGCTTCACAGGGGTGAAAAACTCCCTCGTGGCCCATGACATGGCATTTGAGATGACACGGGCTCCCTGGAACCCAGAGCAGCAGATTGAGCGGCCACGACTCACCAAGAAAGTCCTGGACACAGAAGACCAGGCTGCCTTCCGACTCCAGTCCAAGATGCCCAGATACATCTACTTTGCTGCCAACAGCAAAAACAAGTGGGGCCACCAGCGTGGTTACAGGATCCAGATCACCAGTTTTGCAGGGGACCACATCCCTGAAGCCAGTTCCATGGAGAGGGCCATAAGCTGGGCAAGGTCAGGCTGTTCTGGCTGGCATGGCAGGTTCTCAGGAACCCCCTCAGCCCTGCCAGCTGGGAAGGCATTGCTGGATGTCTCTTGATGGGAGGCACAGGGAAGCACTCTTCTGGGACTGCTCCATTGGAGCAGGCCTGTGCTCTGCAGGCTTGCAGGAGGTGATTTAGCTCTGCCCTGCCTCGGGGGGCTGCTCTTTTCTTGTCCTCAGGTACCAGCTGGCTGTCACCCGGAGGAAGGAGGAGGAGCCCACAAGCACCAGCATCTACAACCAGAACGACCCCTGGACACCCACTGTCACCTTTGCTGACTTCATCAACAACGAGACCATCACCAATGAGGTAAGCTGGGGTCCCTGGGCTGGAATGTAACACCCAGCCCCAGGCTCAATGGGAGCCCCAAGGAGCAGAGAGGCTCCAGCACTGCCACTGGGACAATGGGCCCAGCTGTGAGAGCAGCAGCCCAGGAGAAAGAGGAAAGTGGGTTTGAGCATCCCCTTCTCTGTGCGTCTGCTTGGTACTTTGGTCAGAGAACATAGAGAGTGTGTGCAGAGCAGAAGCTTGTTTCTCCCTGTGGAGAAATGCTGGCAAAACATCATGAAAATCTTTGTGAGACCAGAGAGGTCATGGAGGTCAAAACAAGGGCCCTTCCACTGAGTGTGTGTTTGCAGCCATGGCTGTGGCAGGTCTCTGGGGAAGGGAGGAGTTTTTTCCCAGGAGAGGGGAGGTTGGTGGGAATGCAGCTGGCTGGTGGCCATCAGCGTCCCCCTCCTCTTCTATCACTCCCCACTGCCCCTTGTGTATTTTGGTCACTGCTGCTGCAGCTTCTGAAGTAACCCTGGCCTTGTGGCTCTTCCCTGCCTAGGACCTGGTTGCCTGGATAACTGCTGGCTTCCTTCACATCCCACACTCTGAGGATATTCCCAACACTGTGACCGTGGGAAACTCGGTCGGTTTTCTCCTGAGACCCTACAACTACTATGACCTGGACCCCTCTATATACTCCCATGATGGTGTGTTTTTCACCAGTGAGCAGGACTTTACAGCATGTGAAATCAACCCTCTTGCCTGCTTGCCCAAAACTGCCTCTTGTTTGCCAAACTTCCCCCCATTCACCTATGACGGTTTTCGAAATATGAGCAGGCTTTAGTGCTACAGGATGGTGTGAGGAGATGTGGTCAGAGACACCAGGCTGACTGTTCGGTCTCTGATTTTTAGCTTTTTAGTGAAGTTGTCTCAATTTTCAGTTGTCCAGTGACTTCATATTTTATCATTGCTTTTGAAATAGTGCTCTTGAAAAGGGAAGCATGATTTTCCTAGCATGATGTGAGATGGAAGTCTAAGTTATCTGTTAATTCCTGAATTTGAGTCTGTTGCCAGAGGAAAGTGAGGAAAAAATCCTGTTCCTCTGCTGTAGAAGCAAGTGCTGTGTAGTGCATATCTCAGGTTAAAATAATGAAAATGGTGCTGGTCCAATGCTCTCAAGTGTCTCATTCTTACAACTTACAACAGCGTCTTCTTGGGGGTGGTGCTGGTCTCTGCCCTGTTTCCTGTGCCCACAAACCAGCCCAGCAGTGTGGCTCTGGCTGTTCAGGGCACAAGGATGTCCAGCTGGAGGGCAGGAGGGACAAGCTGGGGCATGCCCCAGGGCTCAAGGGCATGGACTGAGGTGGGCACTGGCACCCAGCCCTGTGGCTGTTGTGGGGAGGCGGGGTCATGGTGGGTTGTGGCTCTCAGGCCCTCAGTGCTGGGCACAAGGGAGGGAACCAGACAGGACCTTGCAGAAAGGGGTCTCGTGGCTGCTGGTGATCCAGCATGGCCAGTGCCACTGCCTGTTTGCCAGGAGCTGGTTGGGCTCTGGTGCCCTTGTTCCTCTCCTCGCAGTCCCATCAGTGCTAGGATGTAACTCAGGATCAGTGGGCACCTTTGCAAGGTGACAAAGAGCTGCTCCCTCCCTCTCAGCTGCAGGACCATGGGGATGTTGGCAGCAGCAGGCAGTGCTGCTTGGTGATGGCTGGGCTGTGTTAGGATGGGGCAGTGACGCTGTGTTTAGCACTGCTCTGCACAGGGAAGGTTTATCTCTACAGCCACTGCTGCCTGCTCAGCATCTGTGGGGTTAAGAGAAGGAGGAGAAGAGATATGTGCTTATTTCCACTAAATAACTGGATCCGTCCTCTCCAAGCTCTGCAGTGTAGGATCTGGGACCAGAGGGGGAGGACAGATGTACGAACATTGAGTTTACTTAAAATTATGACCCTCTAGGGAAGCAGAGCAAAGTTGCCTTTTATGGCTCCCAGCAAATCCTGGCAATGTGTGAGAACATCCACTTGCACTCTCCCTGTGAGTTCCTCCGGGCTGTTCCCTGCTGAGGAAACAGGGGAGGAAAATAAACCCGAGCCAACCCAGCCCCTTGTTCTAGTGAGTCGCTGGGAGGATTCCTCAGCTGGAAACGTGTCCTGCCAGACTGCAGGAGCACTCAGTGCCTCAGCAGGCATGAGCCTGAAAACGGTGCTCATCCTCCTTGGTCTGGCCTTAGCCACAATATTCGCTTTGGTCTGCGTGTTGCTGACCAGAGAGAGGAGCCCCAGGACGTGCCAACACCTGCCCCCAGAGCAGGAGGACGTGGAGGACGGCCAGAGCCTGGTGTTTGCTGACCTGACAGCTGAGGAGATGTCCCAGGTCGTGCGGTACCTGCAGGGACACCTCGGGGTGCCGCTGGTGGAGGCGTCCCGGGCCAGACCCTCGGACAACTGCATCGCCTTGGTGGATGTGCAGGTCCCCGCCAAGGCAGAGGTGCTGCGGTTCCTGGACGGCGGCGGGGCCCGTCCCCCCCGAGAGGCCCTGGCTGTGCTGTACTTTGGGAACCAGCCAGAGCCCAACATCACCGAGTACGTGGTGGGGCCGCTGCCGGCGCCGGCGTACCACCGAGACGTGACGGTGCAGAGGTACGGGGGGAAGGTGCCCTACCACCGCAGACCCGTCACCGGCAGGGAGTACACGGATATCAACGCCCTCGTCCAGAGGGAGCTGAAAAAGGCGCCGCGGTTCCTCACTGCCTGCTGTGAGTCTGACGGGACCAACCTGGTCACCCTCACCACAGCCCCACGGGGCTTCAAGTCCGGTGACCGCGTGACCTGGTTTGTCCTTTTCCACAACGTGGCTGGCACTGGATACTACCTGTCTCCAGTGGGGCTGGAGGTGCTGGTGGATCACGGGGACCTCCAGGTCTCCCGGTGGCAGCTGCGCCAAGTCTTCTACAACGGCCGGTACTTTGCCAGCACAGGGGATCTGGAGCAGGAGTTTGTGGCTGGTGCACTGGAGGTTGTCAGACTCAAGCAGCCCCAGGCTGACGCTGTGCTGGGCTCGATGAAGCTCCGGAGCCCTCCTGGGTCCCCAGGCCCACTCCAGTTTGAGCCTCAGGGTCCCCGTTACAGTGTCAGGAACAACCACATCACCTTCCAGGGCTGGAGCATTGCCTTTGGGATGAACCCCAACACTGGCCCACGCCTCTTTGACATCAGGTACCGTGGGGAGAGGATTGTCTATGAGCTGAGCCTCCAGGAAGCCTTAGCCCTGTACGGCTCCAACTGCCCTGGGGGCATGTCCACCCGCTACCTCGACGGCAGCTTTGGCATTGGCAGGTTTGCCTACGAGCTGGTCCAGGGCCTGGACTGCCCCTACACAGCCACCTACGTGGACCAGCACTACCTGGTGGAGTCAGATACTCCCAAAACCAACCAAAAGTCACTCTGCATTTTTGAGCATGACTCTGCCCTCCCTCTGAGGCGCCACTTCTCCGACTCACAGTCCTTTTACTACGGCGGGCTGCGGAAGAACATGCTGGTCATCCGTTCCATCTCCACGCTCATTAACTATGACTACATCTGGGACTTCATGTTCCATGGCAACGGGGCTGTGGAGGTCCGGGTGCATGCCACTGGCTACATCAGCTCCTCCTTCCTCCACAGCCGAGGCACCAACTATGGCAACAGGGTCGGGCCCCACACGCTGGGGACGATGCACCTCCACCACATCCACTACAAGGTGGACCTGGATGTTGACGGTAGGTCTGGCCACCTTTGTGCATGGCTGTGGTTTACTGTGGCCTAAGGCTCTGCCTGGGGTGCAGAGCTTGAGAGTTTCCTTTTCTGCTTCACAGGGCAGCTGAACTCCCTGGAGACCCAGGACATGGAGTACGAGTTCGTCAAAGACCCCTGGAGCACACAGAACACCATTGAGCGGCCACACCTCCGCAGGGAAAGGCTGGAGAAGGAGGATGAGGCAGCATTCCCACTCAATGCCCCCCTGCCCCGCTACATCTCCTTTGTCAGCCCCAATCCCAACAAGTGGGAGCACCCACGCAGCTACAGGATCCAGATCATCAGCTTTGCTGGGAAGCACCTGCCCACCAACAGCTCCATGGAACGCTCCATCAGCTGGGGCAGGTGGGTGCCAGGGCTGTAGGGCCTCAGCTGCTTCTGCTCCTGATGGAGGAAGGCTGTCACCCTTGGGCAGGTCTGCACCAGGCTGCAGGGAAGGGTTAAACAGCAAACATGCATAGCTTTTGGCTCTGAAATCTCCTTGAGATGTTGCTCAATAACATCTGCTTGTGGTAGCTCACAGGCAGGAATCTGACCCCACGTCAGACTAATTTAGAGCAACCCCATGAGTTTTTCCCTTTGAGGGGAAGTAGGCTGCAGAACAAATTCCTAAGGGAAGCACTGGCATGACCAGGTTGTGATATCTTCCCATGAGGACAGAATGCCTTTTGGAAAATTCTTGGGATAAGCACAGACCAGTCCCACTGCCAGGGGGAACTGATGGAGCTCATGCTGGGAAAGTCTGTGTGGGGGAGAAGCAGCTGTGGCTTAAGGGAGTGCATTGGGCATTGAGTGGCAGCATTTGCATCTGGATCCATTCCTGTTTCCCAGCCTCTCTGGAAAAGTCACAGGCAGCAAGGGAGCCCCTGCAAAGCTTAAAGATGCTGGGGCTGCTGCTCATTACTGCCCTCCCAGCCCTTTCTCTCCCTGCCCCAGGGCAGACCAGGGGTGCATCCAGCCCCAGTGTTGACTGCCAATGCCAATTGCCTGCTGGCAATGCCATGGCTGCCCTGGCCTGTGCTGGCAGGGACAATCCCCTCTGACCCCTGTGCTGGCAGGTACCAGCTGGCTGTCACCCGGAGGAAGGAGGAAGAGCCCACCAGCACCAGTGTCTACAACCAGAACGACCCCTGGACACCCACTGTCACCTTTGCTGACTTCATCAACAATGAGACCATCACCAACGAGGTAAGCTGGGGTCCCTGGGATGGAGAGATGCTGAACCTTGTGGGGGCCATCCTGGCTCCTGCCCTGGACAGAAGCTGCCAGGCTGGCAGAGACCTGCTCAGCCTGACAGATGCCTCGTTCCTCTTCTCCCAGGACTTGGTTGCCTGGATCACCGTGGGGTTCCTGCACGTCCCTCATGCTGAAGACATCCCCAACACAGTGACTGTGGGGAATGGTGTTGGCTTTTTCCTGAGGCCCTACAACTACTTCAACGAGGACCCCTCGGTGGATTCATCTGACAGTGTCTATTTCAGCAGTGAACAGGATGTTGGGGCATGTGGGGCCAACCCCCTTGCCTGCCTGTCCTCTGCCACCACCTGTGCCCCCCACCTGCCTCCCTTCCACTTTGGGGGCTTCCTCAACCTCAGCCTGGCACAGCCTCCGGGTGGGCTCTGATGGGCCAGGGGCTGCTGCTGGCTCTCAGAGGGTCTCTGTCCCACACCAGGACCTGCCCTCCCCCTGCCCAGGGTGCCAAGTGCTCAGGGTCAGGTTTTGGGAGAAGCTCAGTTCTTGTTTCAGCACTGCAGCACTGCTAAAGGAGGACCCAAAGCCTCTGAAAAACAGCCCCTGGGAATAATTTTTTTATTTCATCCTGGATGTCACCCTGTGTACTGTGGGGTGCCCACAGCCACTCCCCTCCTCTGGGGTGGGGCTTCCACCACCTTCCCATCATCTGTGCTCACAGGGTGACAGTGCTGGCCAAGCGTGCCCACAGCACAAAGCTGCAGCTGCCCTTGGAGCTGTGCTCCACCTGAGGTTTTGCCCACAGTGGTGGGAATGAGGGGTGTGGTGCTGCTGTGGACCTGCTACAGGATGCCCAAAACATCCTCCCCAGCCACGCAGCCATTGCAGCATCAAGGCCACTGGGCCCAGGCACTGCCAGGCTCTGGCTGCTGCAGCCCTGCAGATGGAAGGGGTGCACTGGGCTGCTGGGGGGCTGCTGGAGGAGTCCATGGCTGAGCCTGTGGGTGGGCACTGCCCCGGCTGGGCTGTTCCAATAAACAGGCACTCCAGTGCTTTTCCTGAACAAACTGGTGTAGCTCAAGGGTGCTGCTCTGTCTCCTGTGGCCAGGCCCAGCACGGATGGGAGCTGATGCCCTGTGAGGGATGGCCCTGGCTCAGCTCTGTGGGGGTCCAAGGGATCTGGGGCCACCCCAGCACGGCTGTGAGTGTGTCCTGGCAATGCTCCTGGACCGTGGTGCTGGCAGGAGGCTCCTGCCAGGGAATATGGAGCAAACAAGGGAGTTAATGTTTAACAGTTGTTCTGAGCTGTGTTAATCAGTTCTGAGCTTGGCTGCTGCCCAGTGAGCTCAGCCCCCCTGTGTGGGGACCCTTGATTCTACACCCCCAGCTGCATGTGCAGCTCTGGGCTGCAGGAGCCCACAGAGCCAATCCCCACTGTGCCAGGCTGGCATGGGGACACCAATGAGCTTGGTGAGGCCAGTACCAGCCGTGGCACGCGGCTGCAGATGCCAAGCACTCACAGAGGTGTCCCTGGGGCTATGGTGGGTATCCATCCCCTCTGACCCCTTGCTGTAGTGGATGGGTCTGTCCAGAACATGCTGTGAGGAGCTTGAGCAGCCCTGATGGCTGTGGCCTGTGCCCCTGGGAACCAGCTCAGCTTGCTGCAGCACAGGGGAGAGCTGGTGGGAGGAGAGGGCAGCTCAGGCCACAGCTCAGTGGTTCCTGAGTGCCCTGGGGTGACAGCAGGGGCTGTGCCCAGAGGCTCCTGCCAGCCCTTGTGTGAGAGGAAGGTCGTGTCCAGCAGGCTCCCTGCCCACCACCCCGTGCCCACGTGCTGGTGCTGCCTGGACTCTGCTCTGACGCAGTGACCACAGTGCCACAGCACAGCCTGCACCTTGCAGCTGCCTGGGAACATTCTGGACCAAACCCTGGCACTGCACGTGGCACGTTACAGCACCCACTGCTGCTGCACTGGCCAGAGCTGCATCGGGAGCCTTGGGAATCACGGGCACAGCATGTCCCAGAGCCAGCTGCAGTCACACAGCTCCTGGGCTGCCAGCTGAGCCTGGGCTTGGTGTGCACAAGTTGGGTTCCCCCAGCCTGGCCCCACTCTCTCCCTGGGACAGCCAGCCAGCTGGTTTACAGTGCACATCCCCAGCAGTGCTGCTGGCAGGGCTGCACAGTGCAGGGCATGAGCTCAGCAATTGCCAGACCAGCCAGGATGCAGAACCCTGCAGTGCCCAGGCAGCTCCTGCTCCTTCCCTACCCTGCCCCAGATCCACACAGTGACTTTGGGGCTGGGGGTTTATCCACAGGGCAGGGCAGGGAGCAGTTCTGGGGCTGTGTGGACCCTGGCACCTTTGGCACAGTCCTGACCTGTGGCATGTGCACCTGGCACTGGGATACTGGGATACTGGGCTGAGCCACTTTGTCCTCTGTGCTGAGAGGGAGGAAGTGACTGCTTCCATCCTGCTCCCTGCCCTCTTCCCACTGTGGCCCCAGTTTTCCTACAGTGAATTTTTCCTAGAGGACTGGAGTGCTAGTCCCCACCCCCCAACACCTTTTGCCCCATTTTCCGCTGTGAAATCTCCTGGGAAGGATTTATTGCTGACTGTTTCAAAATGTTTTTGGAACAGAAGCCAAGTCTGTTGCATTCCTTCACGCTGGCCAAAGCTACTCTCAGTTGAGGACCCTGGAATGAGCTGTTGGGGAATTTGTTTTGCAAGAATAATTCCGTTTCTGTGCAGATTTGTTTTGTTGAGATGTTTTGCAGGTCAGGAGCTCAGTCCAGGGTCTGGGACCACCTTCCTCGGGTGCAGCAAGGTCAGGCTGGATAGGACATGCCTGCAACAGGGCTGAGTCTGTGGCCTTTGCCTGCTTTTCTCACAGGCCATCCATGCCCATATCCCAGGGAGCAAGGTTTGCTGTTGTTTTGCCTGTCAGACCCTGTGGCTCCCTGGGCTCTGCGTGGCCAGAGGGGCAGGATGGGGCCTGTAACTCCTGCTGTTTGTCAGCAGGACCCAGTACTGGACACAGCTCTCACAGAGGCAAACAACACAGGGCAGGGGGTCAAGGATCAATGAATTTTCTCAGGAGGGAAATAAGTGATGCATTTCACTGGCTGTTGATCATTAATGCCTTGCTGTCTGTTCAGCTGGCTGGGCACACTCTGCTGCTGCTGCTGCAGGGCTGTGTGTCCATGCACTGGCAGTTGGGGATGATAAAGCTGCAGTGCCAGCACTGCTACCAGGGACAGCAGAGTGCAGCTGGGGTGGAGGGGATGGCCATGGGCACTGCAGGATGAGTTGTGTGTTTGGCTCTGTACCCACAGCCGGGGTCTGACGGGGCAGGAGGGATTAACCCAGTGGAGCAGTGCTGGGAGGAGAAGTGCCATCCCTGTTTGCAAAGGTCCTTTAGCCCCTCACTAGAGATCAGAACATGGCTGGCAGCAAGGAGCATCCCAGGCCTGGCTGTCTGGCACTGCAGGGACCTCCAGGAATGGCTTTGAAAATTTCCCATTATGCAAAGTCCTGGTTGAATTAGTCTGGCAAATGAGGAGGGGGGTGAGCAGTCTGCCCTCTGCTCCATGCACCCACTCCATGCTCCTGGGCATCTTTGCCATGCTCCAGTGGTGGTTCATGGGGGGATGGCAGAGAGACCAGAGCAATTGTCAGCCCTGGACATGGCAGCTCTGCAGGACTGTCACCCACAGAGTCTGGGATAATGGAGCAAGGGCTGAGATTCAGTCAGAGCAGCTGAACTGTTGTATTGGAGCTGGAGGAGCCAGGGCTGCAGGATCCCCCTGCACGAGGGGATGGTGTGGGGCAGGGGATGGTGCTGGGGCTGTACCACCCTGCACTCCACGTGCCCTCAGGCCTGTTTTCCCCTTTTACGTAAATTGTTCCAAACATGTTTGTTACAACCCCCTGGTGATGTACCTTTGCAAAGAGTGGTTTTGGGTCCAAAGATCAGTGCTGGGACAGTGACCTGCCCCCTGCAAACAAGACCCTGCAGAGTATAAAACCCCAGTGGCACAGTGGAGTAGGGGACAGCCAGAGCCACGCCGAGGGCAGCGGCAGCAGGGGAGGATGGAGGCCAACATGAACCTCCTGCACGACTTGGGCATCAGGACAACTCACTGGCTGCAGCAGCATTTCCAGGGCTCCCAGGACTGGTTCCTCTTCATCTCTTATGCTGCTGATCTCAGGAATGCTTTTTTTGTCCTCTTCCCCATCTGGTTCCACTTCAGTGAAGCAGTGGGCATCAGGCTCATCTGGGTGGCTGTAATTGGAGACTGGCTCAACCTCGTCTTCAAATGGTGAGTGGCCCTGAGCCAACGTTCCCAACGTGTGTTGGCACACCTGGACTAACGTGGGACAGATGGGTGCTCTCAGCCACAGTGCTGGAGCAGAACCAAGACCAGAGTTCAGCCCCAGCTGGGCAGTGACAACAATGGTCACTCCTTCCCAAGCCATGCAGCAACAGCTCCCCACTACCCAGAGCCAAGCAGAGAGATGGAGCCTCCTGCAAACAGAGCTTCCCATCAGCCAGGGCTGTGGTGCTGAGTGGGGGGTTCTTCACAGAGCCCCTCACCACAGGAGGTCATATTGACTTGCTTGCAGGAAGTTCTTGCTCTTCCCCCTCAGGGCTGGGGATGGGGACATGGACAGGCAGTGTCACCTGTCAGGACCAAGCAATCAGCTGGGTGCTGTGTCTGTCAGGATGCCCTGGACCACTTGTGGGTCCTTCTTTCATCTCCCAGGACAGATCTAAAGCTGCAGCTGTGCTCAGGACCTCCCCAGATCTCTTCTCTTTTCTTTTCAGGATCCTCTTTGGGGAGAGGCCATACTGGTGGGTCCTTGACACAGACTATTATGGCAACAACTCTGCACCAGAGATCCAGCAGTTCCCACTCACCTGTGAGACTGGCCCTGGTAGGGTTCCCCAAGCCATGGGAGGGTTTTGCAGCTGGGGCAGGGGGTGCTTGCCAATGGTGACCTGCATATGCAAGGACAGGGGTGCTGGCCTGGCCAGGGCTGTGGCTGGCAGCCTGCAGGCAGCACATGCCCCTGGACAGCTCTGGAGAGCTGCTGTGCTCCTGGGGACGGCAGCTGTGCTTGCAGGGGAAGGAGGCAGGCCAGCCCCTGCACAGAGCAGACCTTGACCCTTGGTGAAGCTGTGGTGGTTCAGCACAAACCCCTGCCTGTGCTCAGCTCTGGCCCATGCAGAGTCTGACCTGGGTCTCTCTTCTTGCCCAGGGAGCCCATCTGGCCATGCCATGGGTGCAGCAGGCGTGTACTACGTCATGGTGACAGCCCTCCTCTCTGCTGCCGGGGGAGAGAAGCAGTCAAAGACACTCAGATACTGGTAAGCTGTGTGCCAAAACCACCTGTGCTAGGCAGAGGCAACTCCAGCACTGACAGGCACAGCCAAGCCCATCAGGGCACAAAGCTGTGGACTGACAGCTGGGCTGTGGCACCCCAGGCAGGGTCTGCATGGGGCCAGGCTCAGCAGGCAGCCAGGCATTGTTTGGAGTATGTGATGGCAGTGCCATGGGCAGTGCAAGCTGGCCCTGGCACCCACATGGCCACCTGTCCCTCACAGGGTGCTGTGGGCAGTGCTTTGGATTGGGTTCTGGGCAGTCCAGGTCTGTGTCTGCACGTCCCGAGTCTTCATTGCCGCTCACTTCCCCCACCAGGTGATTGCAGGGGTTTTCTCAGGTAAGTGTGTCAGACCCCTCATCCCCTTCCCTGCAGCACCACTGTGCTGGAATGCAGTACCTGCAGCACTGAGCAATGCTCCCACTTTGTTCCTGGCAGGGATGGCTGTGGCCAAGACCTTCCAGCATGTCCAGTGCATCTACCATGCCAGCTTCCATCGGTACCTGGGCATCACCATCTTCCTCTTCAGCTTCACCCTGGGTTTCTACCTGCTGCTGTGGACATTCGGCGTGGACCTGCTCTGGACTCTGGAGAAGGCACAGAAGTGGTGCAGCCACCCTGAGTGGGTCCACATTGACACCACTCCCTTTGCCAGCCTCCTCCGTAACCTGGGCATCCTCTTTGGGCTGGGGCTGGCCCTCAACTCCCACATGTACCAGGAGAGCTCCCGGTTAAAGCAGGGCCAGCAGCTGCCCTTCCGCCTGGGCTGCATCGCTGCCTCCCTCCTCATCCTGCACATCTTTGATGCCTTCAAGCCTCCCTCCCACGTGCAGCTGCTCTTCTACGCCCTCTCCTTCTGCAAGAGTGCGGCCGTGCCGCTGGCTACTGTCGGCCTCATCCCCTACTGCCTCTCCCCACTGCTGGCCACACAGCACAAAAAGGCTGCCTAAGGCAGGCAGACACCCCAGCCCTGGGCCCAGGGGCAGCTACCAGGCCCTGGGTGCACCTCAGCCACTGTTTGTTTCCTGCTGAACCTGCACAGGCTGATTCTGCACTGGGAGCAGAGCACGGAGGCTGCGCCCGTGGTGCTGCTGGGTGGCTCCTGCAACACGGGCCCACAGTGTCAGTCAGGCTGATGGCACAGAGAGCCCTGCATGCCTAGGACTCCCCTGCTGTCCCTCCTGCACCCACAGGTGGGGGTCACCTGCCCAGGACCCAGCAGCAGCAGTGCGAGGTCCTGCACTCCCTTGCAGCTCGTGGGGACAGGCCACCTCTGCACAGCAGGGCTGGGGACAGCACCAGTGGGAGCAGGGCTCTCACCCCAGTGTGTCTGGGGTCTGCTGAAGAGGCAGAATGGGCAGACACTGTGACATGGAGATAAAGTGCCAGTGTGAGGGCCCCCCCCAGCCCTGGGACGTTTGGTGTTCACCTCTGTGTGGTGCAGTGTGGGGTGTGCACACACCCAGGAGTGTACATGCATAAAACATGTAACTGTGCATACGTGATGTGGGGTGGGCTTGTGCACAGGAGGTATTTTATTAAAGTTGAAGGTTGTTTAGCTGGCGAGTTTCAGTGTCCCACTGGCCAACACCATGGGATGGGGGATCAGCTCCTGGATGCAGAGTTGTGGTGCAACCTGCAGATGGTAGAGGAAGGACATTTCTCCAGGGTGCTGAAGACCCTCAACACCTGCAAGACACATTCAAGCCATGGGGAAGGGCACTGCCTAGTGCCCTGGGTCTTCACCTTTTGCCCTGAGGTGCAATTGAACACTGACAGCACAGTGGGGGCAATGAGCTGCTTTTTGTGCTATTTAACCAAGGTTTCTGGGTGCACTTTGTGCCAGGAACAAGGACAAACCTCACTGCTTACAGAAAGCTCAGCTTTGGGACCAACTGGCTCATCTGGGGCTGTGCTGAGCCCCCAAGGTGTGGGGGACAGAACTGGCATTTGGCTGTGGTGTGGGATTGGGGTCATGCCCTTCCCACCTCAGTACCCCAGCCCAGTGCCCACTCTGCAGCAGGAAGGCCTGTGGGCTCAGCCTGCTGCCCTCCAAGCTGTGCAGCCTAAACATCCTCACTCAGTCTGAGACAGCCCAAAATAGATAGGGAGGTACAGATACTGCCAGATTCTGTGTGCACGTGTAGGATCACTCCCAAAGCACCAGCCCCTGCAGCTCTGACCCCACAGCCCCTGCAGCTCTGACCCCACAGCCAGTTCCAGGCCCCAGTGGTGGTCCCTGTGCTCTGGTGCCATCCCAACAGCTCAGCCAAGGCTGTGGCCATGCAGCAGTCACAGCAGCCAGGGGTGGGAGCCTGATCTGCTGGGGCTGCTCCCATTCCCTTGTTCATGACAGATAAACTTCCTTAGGATGGAGAGTTTTTTTATTCTATTTCTCTGTTTGTTACCAACATCTGGAGTAAACCTGTGATGCCATTCCCAGCAAGAAAGGGAAGGGTAAATTCTCAGATTACCTGGTGTGCCCCGTTGTGGCTCCACAGCGCCCTTTAGTTCCTCCAGAGGAGACTGCAGCAGCTCCAGGGCCTGCCTGAGCAGGAAAGGTGAGCTGAGGGAACACGGGGGACAGCTCTGCCTGATCCCGAGGGAGTTCACAGCTGCATCAGCCCGAGAAACTACCGACAGTCAAAAAACGACCAGTAACAGCTGCACCCCACCAAGGGAAAGGACTTGGTACGTGGTGGTGAATGATCTCCTGCCTTTGGAGCACCCGTTCTCCCTTCCAGCTGCTCTCTGCCCTTGCCCAGCCCAAGGTGTCTGGGGGGACCAGCTGCCTCTTGTTTGTGCATTCGTGCCAAGCAGCTCCTCCTCAGCAACTGGCCCAAGGCAAAATGCCCCAAACTACTGTCAGCAGGAGGCCCCTTCTGGGTTTAGGAACCCAACAAAGAGGTTAACTAAGGACTACTTTAATCCCTGTACCATTTGTCCTGAGAAATGAGCCCCTGCAGCACAGTGTCGATGGCAGATCCCCCTCCCCATTCCCCTGAGCACCAAACCAGCCCACGCAGAGCATGTGCACACCAGCTGTTGGGTTCAGGTCTTTATTCTCTGGTGGAAAAGCTAGTGGAGCCTATGCAAACAAAAGGAAGACAAACATACTGTGAGAATTGTTTCTTATGCTTCAGGGTTTTGATGGCTGATGAATTCCTGGAGCAGGGCTTGCACTTCTCCTCGCCAGCTCATCTTGGCTGCCTTGCCCTGGAAGCGGCCGCGCTTCCCGGCTCCTTTCCCACCCAGCAGTTCTGCCACCCTGCAGCAAAAACACCACAGGCTGGAGCCCATCCTGCTCCAGACAGCACACAGGGATCCCTGCCTGGATCACTCTGTGCAGCTGCTCAGTCTGCAGCATCAGAATTCTTACTCAAGTTAAACAAATCACACGTTACCTGGGACCTAAATTCTCAACTGCTTCGACAGGTCCAGCCAGAAGGAAGAGTCCTGCTTCTTTTTCATCTCCCACAGTCAGGAATAGCAGGGTTTCCTGTGGACACAGATGGGCCTTGCTCCAGATAGATCTGGGCCCTCCTCATCCAAGAAGAGGACAGACACTGGCCACAGGACACAAACAGCAAACTGACAATTCAGAAGTCTGTGTGCATTACCGGGACTGAGGCTGCTTGAAAAGAGTAAAGGAAAGTGGCATCTGAACCTTTTGTTCCCAGTCATGTGCTGTCAGGACAGAACAGTACTGGGGTATCCCAAATTAAAAGGATACAGTTGGCAGTTGAACTAGGTGATTGTGACTGAAACCTTCTGTTCTTTCTATTCTACTCCTACCTAATCCTATCCTGACCTATTTCAGCCAGTGAAGCTCTGTACAGCTCTTGGAGGCTAAGGCTCTTCCCCAGTGCTGAGTTCTCACTGTTGAGGACTGCCCTACAGACTGAGGCTGCTGGGGACAAGTATTCTCAGGTATCTGTCAAAAGAACCAGATCTGCAGATCATGACTCTGGCAGGAACAGCAGCCTGGCCAGCCCCTGTCCATGTATAACTGGGGTGAAAAACCAGTGGTGTCAGTTTAGTCTTCATTAGTGACTCACCTCTGTCCCAATCTCATTAGCAATGATGTTCATAAATTCAGAATCACCCTCTTTCCTATATGGATGGATAAAAAAACACTTCAGAAAGAAGCAAAACCGCACTCTAAAGTACAAAATCTCAATCAGAAACCAAGTGTCTGAGCAGGGGTTTTGGCCTCTTGCTTATTTGTCTATATATGCAAATCCTTGCTGGGCACTCCTGTGGACATGTTAGGAATTATGTAAGTGTTCTCTTGAAGAAATAGAGCTCCCTGGTTTTATTTGAAAATATCAGGTGCAGAGGGAATTGGATGCAGTAATTTCTCAGCTGCAAAACCAGAAGAATTCAGTGACTGAATTATGAACAGATTCCTTTAATTACACAACTTTGCAGCAGGCCAAGGCAGTTTAATACTCTATTTACTTTGTTTACATTCTTCCTTGAGAAAACAAACTGCACAGGTGTGAGAGATCCAACTGCCATAAAATGTGTGGGATACTGCTGGCCCCTCTTCCCTGAGCTCCTCCATACCTGTGCAATACAAACAGCTGCTTTGGGGCAGGTTTGCTCTTGAAGTCCCGGGCTATCAAAACAGCAATGTCTCTAAGCAGGTTCAGGTTATTCTGAAAGAAAAGCAAATGAACTGTACTGCAGCTGGAGAAGTCAGAACACAGCTGTGTTCCCAGAGGTTTGAGCACTTTTTGTAATATCCACAAAAACAAGCCAATTATTTGACTCCCCGTTACCACAACTAAAGGTCTACAGGAAACAGTGATAACCCACTTTCCCAGCCATTCTTGTACCTTCTGGAGCAGTTTCACAGAGCTCTGCAGTCTCTTCACAGCCTCTATGTGCTCACCTGGTCCATTTCTGAAAGAAATGGGAGACTTTGGATCACTGCTCTGAAGGACAAAGGAAGGATTTCCTAAAGGAGCAAAACAGGCAACATCATACACAGCCCCACAACATGTACCCTGAGGCTTATGTGGTATCTCTCAGGAGGAAGTGAAGATGAAATAACAGAAGTGGAAAGGTTATTACTTGAGCAGGGAGGTTAGAGCCTTCTCAGTACTGTGACTTTGTTCAATTGACTTCAGCACTCTGTTTCCTGCCAAGAAAACCAGGTTGGTTTTGTTCTTTTTCCCTTTTTCCACGCCAAGGAGTTTAATAACCTTAAAGAGAAAATCAACCTGGTCAAAACAGCATTTTGGTAATTCACATAGGTCGTCAGTTCCTGCCACATTATGCCTTGTGGTGAATTTTGACACTCTGCTAGTGAAAATAAATTGATAACAATGAGCCATAAGGTCAACATACAAAAAAAAAAAAAGGGATGGTGGTACAGTGGAATTTATGCAATTTTCTAGCCATGGGATGCACTCTACAGGGCATCTGGATGTCTCTGCTGGGAAACAGACTCCATCCAATAACTGAGAAAGTACAAATACTTAAAGGCAGGTCTAGGATTTTATCACCATTTCCCTGCACAGAAGATTTTTCATCCACCATGAACTCTCAAAAACATCAGAGCTTTAAGCAGAAGCAATATGGCCAACACCCCTGGCAGTGCAAAAACCTCACTGCTGCACACACAGGGCTGAGTTCTGCAACAAGGAAACAAAAGCAAGTGATGTGCCCAAGCCTGTGTGTGACCCTCCTGGGGCTCCCTCAGCGTGGGGCTGCTGCTTCCCCCTTCCCCATCAGCACAATCTCAGGCAGCCTGTGGATCCCACAGGCTCTGGCTGTACTTCACATGGAGTGTGGCTCCCAGAGGCAGCCCAGCTGCAGCTGCACACCTGGAGCTCACTCAGGTTGCTGACATGAGTCCCACAGCACAGGTTGGAGTCGATGCCTTTGATGTCCACCACGCGCACGGGCCCCACGTGGTCATCGGGCAGCCCCCGGCTCCTCACCTGGCAGAGGAGAAGGTGACAAAGAAGGTGACATCTGTGCTCAGTTATTTTGGCCCCACGGATCCCATCAGTTCTCTCCCATCACTCACTGTTTCAATTTCAGGATCATCTGCAGCCAGTTCCCTCACTGTCACAGGGACCCTGTCCCGGATTTTCTCATTCACACTCTTCTCCAGGGCCTCGACCTGCTCTGCTGTCACCAAGGGGGTGTCCAGCTCAATGACACTCCTCTGACGGCCCAGCTCCCTGTGCCAAGGGAGAACATTTGCTGCTGCAGCTGAGACCAGCTGGGAGGTCCCTTTGTGCAGCACCAGCATCCCACTGCTGGGAATGTGGTGACTGAAACAAAACAGACTTCCCTCCCCTCCCTGTTATATTCAAAGCACCAGATGGAAACCAAACAGTTAAGGAAGACAAGACAGAGCAAATACTTTGTACAGCCTCTCTCCAAGTCAGTCACCTCTCCAGCAACATCTGAGCTCAAGTGAAACATCCCAATTGCTTTTGGTGTTTCAGTGTTTAGGCTCAGGTTCTGTGCAGGGTAGCATGGTGGCATCTGCCAAACAAGAACGCACTGGGGTCAAAAGGAGCCTTTATCCTGCTCACCATGAAGTCGTCTTGAATCCAAACATCTGTTCTGCAATGGCACTGATGAGATGCTGTCCTGGAAGAGACGTGCAAGCACTAGCTCTGAGTGCCACTGGTATTTTTAATCAGGCCGTGTCTTTCCTGTTGACATTCTCCACGACAGGCGAGTGCTGGGTGCTGAGGGGCTCCTGCCAGTGCTCAGGAGCAGCAAGGAGACAGCTTTGGCCTCATCGGCTGCTGGCAGCACTGCAGCACACGCTGCAAAGCAACTTGAACTTTCCCTTCCAAAGCTGTTTTCGGCGCGTTTGTTTACAAACCAAGAAGAGCTTGCAGAGAGGCACCTGCTGCACTCAGTAGTCCCGGGAACAGACTGCGCACACAGAGCTGTCGGGTTTCTCCCTACCCTGACCAGGGTGGGGACACGCTGGGCGCTGACCGCCCCCCTGCCCCGCGGGGTGTTACCGGACGCCCCTCGGTACCGGCACGGACCTGAATGCTGCTGCATGTGGTCGAAGCGGCGCTCCCAGTCCAGCGACAGCAGCACTTCAGCACCCGGTTCCAGCGCGGCCGGTACGAAATGCACGGCCTCGGCGCCCCGCCGGGTCACCCGCAGCACCGGCACGTCCCCGATGAGGCCGCGATCATCCGGCTGCGGACACGGGACGTCAGTGCCGCCGGCCCCAGCC